>JARHVA010005910.1:0-352500 GCA_037957365.1 Torreya grandis | reverse complement strand
TATGTCTTTTATTATTATAATAGTTTGACATATATTAATAATCTCGAATATCAATCTTAGCAAGCTTAACATTTGGAAATGTTATCAAGACATTTTATAGTCTATATAAAATAGTAATTAGATGTTATTTATAAGATTTGCATTTTCATATTCATACATAAACATGAATTAAAAATAATCTCATATAATCATATTAAAAAGTTAAGGACTAAGTTCACATGTAATAAAAAATGCAAACTCATACAAGATTTATCACATATAAATGTACTAACATTTGAAACACATAAGTTCTAATATTTACTAGAATTCACTTTCAAAACATACTAGATCTATCAAAATAAATACATAATGCATAATACATTTAAAAACCAAATGTGGTGTGTGTATGCGTCTTATCAATTTGCTCTATCATCCTTGACCATCTCCATCTATGTCACCCTATCCAATGATGATCTCCCTCTATCATGAATAAAGGGATAAACTCTCCTGCATCTAACTCATGATAAGAAGGTAGTTATTCAAATACATCATGATTTGTATATCATAAACCAATGCTATTAATAATACATATAACCTAATCATTATGTACAAAATTCATAATTATTCAAATCATAATAATGAAATCATGAAATCTAAGTAACACACATCTGTCTCATAACAACATAGGACTTATAATTTAGATAAAAAGTAAGAAACCTAATTAACTATTATATTAATCTATAGATAGTTAGGTAAATTAGTATAGTGAGAGAATTATCATGTAACATATTTCATTCCTAAAATTGGTCATCATCTTGATAACACTTATTTCAATTAATAGTCATTAAAAAAATAGAGTTCACCAAAATATAAAATAGTATATAATATCAAATTAAGCAAAAAATGTGTAAATAGCCTATAAAACTCATCATAGTCATCCCAAGTAATAATATCCTTAGAGTATTTATCCCATAAGACCTTACATTGTAACACTTACCTATTACACAAAAAAATTTACGAGTGTCAATTACTTTGATTGGTTCTAATATGACCACCCCAAGATCCAGAACCTGAAAACCATTCCAATCCAACACATGTGAAAGATTAGACATATATTTCTTAAGATAAGATACATGGAAGAAATTATGAAATATAGCTCAGGATGGTGGAATGTAAGTCTATACACTAAAGTATTGACCAATTATAAAACCTTGAATGGTCCCACATATCTCAGTGAAAGTTTTGATAACTTTTTGAATTTAATTGATCTCTTTTGTGGCTTAAGTCACAAAAATACTTTATCACCTAATACAAACTACCTAGCTATTATTTTTAGATCAACATAGCTCTTCTACCTATCATTGTCTTTAGCCAATATATACCTAATTATTTTAGCCTGATCCTCCATTTTTGAAATCATCTTAGGTCCAAAGACTACCCTATCTTCCAACCTATTCCAATTGATCGGTGTCCTACACTTTCTCCCATAAAAAGCTTCAAACAATGCCATTTTCAAATCAAATTGATATCATTTTTTATATGAAAATGAATCTAATAGAATTTATTATTCCCATTTTTATTACTAATCCATCCAATACATATGAAAAATATCCTTTAACACTTGACTGACTCACTCAATTGATCATCAATCTATGGGTAATGTGCAGTGCTGAAATTTAGTTGCATACCCAAAGTTAAATTTAGAGTTAACTAATATATAAAGTCATTATTAGATCATGATCTGATATTATATTCTAACACTTCCTTTATAAACATCTTAATAATAATTATTATATTATCTATCAAATTCCTTGGGGTAAAATGTGCTACATTGGTTAGTTTATCAACAACAACCAAGATCATGTTGTGCCTATTCATGACAATGATAATCCTTGGAAAAAGTCCATATTGATAAGCTACCATTTCCACTCTAATATGTCATGTGTATATAAAAATCCAATAAAATGCATATGTTTAACTTTTTCTTACTAACATTCTAGACAATGTGACATAAAGTCCACTACATCTTTCATGATTCCCTTCCATAAATAAAGTGGTCTAAGCTCTACCATAAGATTTATTACTTCTAGATTACTTGAATGGTGTGTGTTTCAATTCCTTTAACACTATTCTCCTCATATTCTGCAAATATGACACATACATCCTTCCATTGTATTATAGAATACCATCAATCTCAAAACTATATCATTTATATCTAGGATTCTAAGCATTTTCAGACAATGCTTTCCTAACTTGATCATAGGATTCATATTTTAGTGAGAACTCAATCACATGATCTCTAAAATTACTCATAATAGTAACCATAACTACTATGTACCTTCTAAAAATCAAGCATTAATTATTACGTTCTCTTTACATTTGATGTAGTTAATATCAAAGTCATAGTCAGACAAAAACTCTAACTGATGCCTTTGATAAACATTCATATTTAGCTAGGCAAAAATTTATTTGAGTCCTAAGTTATAATTTTTGAGCTCAAATGGATTTCCCAATAAATAATATCTCTAAAATTGTGAAGAATGGATTTTTTTGTAAGTTTAATATCATAAAGGGCATAATTAACCTCATTAAGCTTCAAATTCCTTGACTCATAAGCTACTATTTCACCATCCTTCATAAATACTGCTTGTAGTTTGTCCCCAAATGCATCTATGATTACTAAAAATTGATCATTGGGATCAAGAAATCTTAACACCGGTGTTGAATTAAGCCCTCTTTTTAATTCCTAAAAAGCTACTTCACACTTATCTAACCTGATAAAACTTTGATTCTTATACTGTAGAGAGGTAATTAGATTAGCTGTCTTGGAAAAATTTGAGATGAATTTTATGTAATAACTTTCTAATCCCATGAAAATCCTAACCTAGAGTACATTTATTAGGTTTTTACTCTTCATAATGGCTCTTTTCTTAGTTGGATCAACATAAATACCATCCTAGATAATATGTCCTAGATATTACACTTTTTTCTAGAAAAATGCACAACTGGATAATTTATCATACACCCTTTGCTTTTAAAAATGTTTCAAAACTAACTCCAGATGTTGAAGATGTTCTCCTTCATCCTTATGGTATATAATAATGTCATATAAAAATACCAAAACAAAATGATATAGGTAATCTATGAACACACTATTCATGAGATTCATGAATGTTGCAACTACATTCATCAACCCAAATAGTAACACTATGAAATCATAATGCCCATAGTGATATCTAAATGTCATAGTTGGAATATCTTTATATTTTATCCTTAATTAATGATATCCAACTCTAAAATAATTCTTAAAAAATATTGTTCCTCCTTACATATGATTGAAAAGATCATTTATTTGAGGTAGTGGATACCTATTCTTGATGGTCACTTTGGTTAACATTCTATAATCAATGCAAAGTTGAAGAGTATCATCCTTCTAAACAAAAATAAATGATGCACCCCAAGTTGACACACTTGGTATTATCAACCATTTGGATAATAATTATTGAATTTGTTCCTTTTTATCTTCTAATTTAGTTCTTGTCATTCTATATGGAGCCTTAGACTGAGGTTCTCATATTGGTTTGATATCAATAGAGAAGTCAAATTTTTTTTTAGGAGGAAATCATGGCAATTCCTCTAGAAAGACATTATGAAAATTACTAGGGAAAGGATAATATTAAATTGATGGATCATTATTTTCCTCCATTTCATTTATCTTAATGATAAATGCTTGATTTCCTTTATATTTGGCCTTCCTAAGTTTTATTCCAAAAATCTACCTAAGCCTTAACTCCCTTTCCTCACCCTAAACTAGTGTTTGATTTCCATAATCATCAAGACACTCCACTCTTTTAAGATAATTTTCAACCTTGAATTTATGATTCATAATAAATTTGACTCTTAATATCATATTGTATAACCATAGTGGTGATACATAAAGATCCATAATCATTGTGAGTTTTATCAACCTAATTTCTTCTTCTACTAAACACTTATCAACATTGATATTAGAATCACTTCCATATATATACCAACCATGAATTTTACTTTACAAAAACTTTTATAAACAATTTATTTATAATTCTAGGAGATATAAAACATTCTATATCCCTTGTATATATCAAAATTTATATTAGATGTTCAAATAAAATATATGATAGCTTTATGGGTAAAGATTGAAATTTGGTTTTTTGATTATAAACTGCCACATGACTACATTGCTAAAAAGATCCTTACTAAGGTGTAAAACGTTTGTTACTCAACTTATATGGGTTATATTTACATGAAAAATGTTCACCTCCATAGATAAATCAACCTCCTAGTGGTCCCCTCCTATTATATTATTGGTTTCCCTTAAAACTACCCCTGGAACCATTACCTAGTTTCTTGTTACATGTACTACTATTGAATCTAGTATTTTGATTCTTGAATTTACTCTTGGAGTCTCTACTCCTCTACTTCCAATTATTATTCTTGAAATTTGGCTTTGAACTTCTAAACTTTTTCTTAAACTTGTCCTTGATCTAAGCAAGATATTTCAACTTTTTCTCCTACTTGACTATTTTCTCCACCAATCTAGGGTTTTAATCTCGTGATAAACTTCCTAATATTGAACCTATCATCTTCTTGATAATGATGTAAATATTTTAGGATTTTGGTGAAATATTCCTATTACTCATTCATCAATAAGTCTCCTTGCTTTAGATTCTAAAAATTTTTAAGCTTTTGATCAAAATAAAGTTGTTGAAGTCACCATGATCTAAAAAGCATTATAAATTAATCCTAAGCAGTGGTGGTGGATTTTAAATTCATTTCTAATTTTTTATTAGCCCACCATATAGTTATTTCTCTAGCTAATTGATAAGATCCCCAAATAGCCTTGGTGACCTTGTAGTAGTTTTGAATCTCTAAATACTTTTCCATTTCATTCAACAATTATTCACCTCTATCTCCCATAATTACTCCATAAGATTTAGGTGGATTCACCTTTTTCATATCCCTTTCCAATATTATAGATAAACATGCTCTCACATCTTGAGACACTTTCTCATGTCTCTACTCTTGAGGGATTTCCTTCTAATTAGGATGCTCTTTAGGCTCGTCTTGATGGACTTCTTCCTCTTATTCATGAATTTCCTATTCTAGGGCTATGACTTTATCCCTAATCTCATTTATGGTTGCAATAATCTGATCTAACTTTGCTACTTATTTAGTGGAAAATTGGTTAGGATCAAATAGAGGGTTATTGTCACTGACATTTAAAGGACCCTTTTTTGATGTTCTTGCTCATACCATTCTTATTTTTGGTAACATAAGAATATGAAAATATTAGCAAACTCATTACATCTTATATTCTGAGTCGTAACTCTAATACCATAATGTAACATCTCCACTAGGATTTACTAAAATAATGTAGTAATTTTTTATTTTAAATTATTTTCTCAACACTTATTTTTTCTTTAGATTACACCACAAGAATCTAATCAGTGATCTTCAACATACTAACTAAGCATATCAAACATAAGTAAACATGTAATAACAACATTTATTGATCACTAGAAACTTATGTAACAATCATAACTACACAGGGAGAGTAATCATATTAAAATCTATCCATGACTAGTAAAATAATACAAAAAACATTGTAAATTTATTACAATTAATTAATTACATTTCTAATAGGGATCATGCCTCATCATAATTATAATGATATATACTATGCTCCATAGACCTTGAGTTACTCTAACTCATTTGTATCTCTGATAATATCAAGTGTAGTATCCAAGTAAGTTCTATATTAGGGAGGGAGAGCATCATCTGAGTAATTTTCTACAACAACCATGGACCATCAATCTCCCTCATAATCCCCCAAATAGCGAATGACCCTTCCTTCATATATGGGTAGATAGTGATGGTGCAAGAATTTAGAGAGACATGCTAGTACCTATGTGTTGTAAGATTCATACTACATGATGTGTATCATAAATAAATATACATTATAATATAATATTTCAAAAAATAATGTAAATCATACATATGAATGATAATGTCTATATAACATTACTTTGGCTAGAGTTTTCAAATAGCTATTGATCTCAAGGATCAGTCAATTTTATACACACCACTTGATCTAATTACCTTCATTTAGCATTGATGATGCTAACTGATCTAGTGAATTATATCTCACTACTTAGTTGGAAACATCAATTATAGATTTGATTAACATTTATTATAACCAACAAGTTTATGTAATTATTTATACTAATAAGTAGAAGCACATGCTAATTATGGAAATAATTACTATACATATATTTAGTCTATCAAACATATGAATTAAACTCATTTATATTATACATCACATAAATAATATTTATGACTAAACTCATAATGATTTACTAAACTCATATATAAATAATTAATTATTCATTCTAAAGCTTAGGCTACATGCTTATAGTTATAGTTCCCAATTCATTAGGATTTCATGACTTATATTCTTAGTCACATCCTATAAATATATAAATACCACATATTTTATAAATATAGGCTATACACATATAGGAGGTGTATGCACCTAAATCTACTCACCTTGATAATTCTACTAGTTTTGCTAATTTAACTTATAACTATATTTCCTAGCTAATTCTAATAATTATCCTAATACCTACATTAAAATTCCAACATCTCACAAACCTATTCTATCCCATGACTTTTTAATCCCATTCATTAATCTACTAACTAGAACTATTTACCTACTAACCTACCCATTAATCCATTTACCAATTTAACAATATAATTTATTTACCTACCCATTTACCACCCTACTATCTAGTTATTCCTACACCCCTAAACCCTTGTAGAAACTTCTAGAATTGGATAATTATATAAATATCCTCTAATTTAGCCCTTTTTTCTATATAATTCTCTATTTTATATATTTTCAAGGAATTTAAAATTACTTGGAAATATCTTTGCCATTGATATCCATGGCTCAAAATTAAATTTGAGCCATTTAGTATTCCATCCATTCCCTATATAACCAAATCAATTACTCCATGAAAGCTAACTTGGAAATAAACTTGGAAAATTCCTAAATAATTTCCATTATCATCTTCCTTAAATCCATATTTTCCTATCCAAAGCCATTATCCAATTGAGAAGTCCATTGGAATCCATTATCAAGCATAGTCAAGAAATCCAACATCCAACATATTTTTCATTATAAATACATTTGGTAATCTTAGAGAGGAGAAATAATAGATAAAATGATGGTAAGAATTTTCATTATGGCAATTTGATTATCTCTTTATTCTCTATATTTGATGTTGTTTATGTTTTGTGTTTTTATTACTAAAAATAGTAACATAGGAGGAATCCAAAATTTAGGATACATTTTGGCAACCACAGTGGGACATACTCCCTAAATCTAACCTCTTAATATTTTTGGAAGTTATTTAAAATCTTGAAGATCTAACTATATGAGAATTAAAGTCTAGATTTTGAAAAAATCATCACTTATAAGAGTCTCATGATTTTACACTAGTATTAGCAGTATTGCAATTGTGGTTTCGCAATAATATAAATGATATTACACTAAATTTTTACTCTAACTACTATTAGTTTGTGAATTTTGATATGTTTTCACCTTTGTACAAAATACCTAATTCGAGAGTAGTGATCTTGCTCTGGTATTCATGATTTTGCTTGTATAGTTATGGTCTTGCATAGTTTTTGGTATTGCTATACTATTACTATTTTCTTATGTTTCTAACCTATGACAAGGATATTTATCTATTTTTATTACCTAAAAGTATTTTTACATCTCTTTTATGTATGGAAAGGAATATTTAACCAAAGAACTTAACTACTAGTAGTGGGAGTGCAATATCACAACTCTCAGATTTGTGGTTCTTCATTGGTAATCATGGTATTGTGTGTAAAGTTATGGGTTTACAAAAATTCTAAGATAATTTGATATAATTATTTTTTCACCTATTGCTAACCCTTGAACAAGTTATTTTTCTATGTGGTGTCTCCTAGAAGGGGTGTGTTTTCTATGTGAAGAGACTAGAAGAAATAGTTAATTGTTGGGGATCAAAGTGTAACATCATAGCTTTAGAATCAATGATTTTGACCTAGTATTCATGGTATTGACTTCAAAAGTTATGGTATTACATTTTTTACTCAAACAATTTATAATTTTTCTTAAAAATATTTAATCTATAGTTAAAGGTTTCTCCATCTCCATTGAGTAATCTAATAATATCCTTAAAATGCTAATCTAACCATTTTAAAAACTAGACTATTTTGAGTTTGTTCAGCTATCTATGTCCTATAAAAGGTGATTTTGATATTTTTGTGTGCAATTTAATAGGATAAATAGGTGATAAATGATAATATAAAACAAATTTTATATCATTAACTTGGTAAAACACCTGCTACAATATCGAAAGCCTCAAATCTATAGTTTTGCCTTGTTATTAGTGATATTGAATCCTTAGTAATGATTTTATAATTAGGAAAAATTAGGGTATAATTTGAGTCAATATTTTAGTCTTTAAAACTAGTATTCTAGTAATTATCTTGATAATTTGTTTATCTAATCAAAATCAATCCATTTATTAAAGGCCTTAATTAATTAGTTAAATTTTACAAACTATCATAGTTATCGACTAAAGTTTTCCTAGGTATTATATATTTTAAAGCATATGATAATATTTTAAAACATGTATTCCATCATAATTAGTTAAAAACTAAACATTTTTTAATTTTTTACTTTAATACAAAACTACTAATCTCAAATTTTTTGAAGTTGTAGTTTTGTACTATGTAATTAGAGTTTTGTTGGGATTTGTGATTTTACATTAAGTTAAACCAATAACCTTTTTCATGCATGACCCCTCAAGACAAAGTAACCCCATTCATTCTTCTAATCATTGTGTTTTTAGGAAGGGCTATAAAAATATCATATTTAAATATTATTACTTGTATATACGTGCTTGTTGTATATTTTTGTGCTTCCTCACATAAATAATTACTTAGGAAAATCAATTTTGCTTGCTTTTTTGTTATCCACTATGAGTTTAGGATATCACATGATGAGAAATTCATCCCTACATATAATATTAATCAATAGGGTTCAGTGACATGAATTTCATCACCATGCACTAGACTAAACTCCATATTCTAGTGAAATATAAATATCAAGAGAGTTGTCATTAGGAGCTAAAGTGAAATTCCCCATAAAGGGTTCCATGGAATGAGAGGAGTTTAATCTCTAATATGTAAAATAGTTAGATAGCATCCTATATAGACTTAATATTGAACATATATCATTGTCTTCCTTAGAAACCCTTGTGTGAATATATCATAGGTCCTTTCATCCATAACAGGAATTTTACTATCAAAGTTAGGATAACTCATAATAAGTCATTAAGTGTGGATAGGGTCAATAAGATTTAAGTGATTCCATAATGGGTCACCAATATATAGCTTCACCCATGAATCCATTACATGGTATGAGTATTAGGTTACACACCCTTTTCAGTTTAGTAGCTTAGGGCTTATTGTTGTGTGTGTTATTTTAAAACCATACTATTTTTTAAACAAAGTAAATCATTCCCTTATTATTTAGACACATTAGATAACCCTAGGTTTAAACCCATTCTTATACCTCATTATCACATCATTTAACATCCACCTCATATCTTCTATTCACCATCCTTATATCCATCTTTCATCCATCTCATGCTTTCCCATTAGTCATCCTTGGATACTATATTTATTATTAAACCTATAATCCTAGTGGTCACCCATCCTTCCATCTCTTCATTATCATCCTTTTGACTAGATATTATCGACATAAATGACCTTATCAAAGAATTTAGTCTATCACCCATCACACCCTTTTAGTGCCTTTTCATACATAATACCCATCCCATCACTTCCTAGATAGTGTGAAAGGTATTTTATCCTATAATATCCTTCTCTTCCTTTTAGATTTGACTCTTACAATATTTTGTCCTTTGGTAACACTTGGTCATCCTAATCTTCACATCCCTCTTTAAAATCACCACATTTCTAAATCACCTTCTTTAACCACTATTAGATTTGATTTCTAGACCAAATTAGTATTTAGGAACCTTGACATCATCCATCATAATTCATCACACCTCCACTCTTTTCATCCAATATGGTTATCCAAACCCATCTCCAATAGCTTAGGATGGGATAATCTTACAACTAATAGAATGAATTATTGGGGAATTAAGGTGATCAAAATTGTTATCATGATGACACACATAGTGATATGCACACTACCAAAGGATAATAGGATCTATTCAATCCCTTCCATAATGATGAAATTAGGAACCTATTTGACTAGTACATCTACAAAAATTGAAACCAGGTTCTAGCCCAAGTTATTAAAATGGGGGGCATACTACCTTCCAATTTTAACTAGAATCTTATACAACACTTAGTTCATCCCTCCACTAGGCCTAATAAACCACATCAACATACCTAGATTAATCAAGTATCTAAAGAAGAGGAGGTTATGGACCAAGAAATAGAAGAATAAGAATGACCCACACCTCTATAAAATAATCATGTTGAGGCTAACATGAAGCAAACCATCTTAGAGGATCAAATAGATCAATTCACACAACAATTAAATATTTTAATTCTAAGATAAAATCAATGGCCATCATACCCCTATTAAAATATCCACAACACCAATAAACCCCATAATGGTCATGACTAAACCTCAAATCCCCTTGGGGACCCAACATTTTCACAAGAATATAAAGTGATGAAAGAGATAATCTAACAAATTGACCCATTCTCACAAGCACTAAAATATAAATATGAATATTTTTATTCTTTTCCCTTAGATATGAGAATTTTGAAAATACCTTTCCCAACTTACTTTGAGGTACCTAAGTTTGTAAAGTATAGAGGGAAAGGTTATCCCCATGATCATGTATAGGAGTTTTATGTGGCTTGTCATGAAGTTTCATATGATGATTCCTATCTATTAATACTTTTCCAAAAAAGTATAAATGGAACAACCCTAGAATGGTTAATGAATTTTCCAAAGGGATATATATGAAATAAAATAATAATAATGACCCACACCTCTACAAAATAATCATGTTGAGGCTAACATGAAGCAAAACATCATAGATCAAATAGATCAGTTCAGACAACAATTAAATATTTTAACTATAACATAAAATCAATGGCCATCATCCCCTTATTAAAATATCCACAACACCAATAAACCCCATAATAGTCATGACCAAACCTCTAATCCCCTTGGGGACCCAAAATTTGCACAAGAATATAAAATGATGAAAGAGATAATCTAACAAATTAACCCATGCTCACAATCACTGAAATATGAATATGAATATTTTTGATCTTCTCCCTTAGATATGAGAATTTTTAAAATACCTTTCCCACCTCACTTTGAGGTACCTAAGTTTGAAAATTATAGAGGGAAAGGTTATACCTATGATCATGTATAGGATTTTTATGTGGCTTGTCATGAAGTTTCATATGATGATGCCTATCTATTAATAGTTTTCCCAAAAAGTCTCAATGGAACAACCCTAGAATGGTTCATGCATTTGCCAAAGGGTTCCATATATAGTTTTGGAAAATTAACTAAATAATTTCTAAGACATTTTTCATTTAATATCAAACATGATGTCTCCATTATAGACCTATACAATGTGATCTATGACTTTGACTCAAGAGAGGATGGTTAGTATGGTGTTAGTTCCAAAATGAAAACAAAGTGAAATAAACACACTAATAACATAACATATCTAGCCCTAGACACTAGGGAGAGCTTAGTTGACAAAATCAAATGAAACACACAACTAAAAAGAAAGGAATCAAATAAAAGATTTCCTTCACCTTCCATGGATGCTCCAAATGCCTTTATAGTATTGGCTTACTCAGCTTGTGCTCATGAAGTCCTTGGCAATGGAAGCTTGGCTACCTCCATCTATCCTTAGCACCTTTGGTTTGTAGCTTAGCTTGGATTATAATAAATTTGGAATGGAAAGACTAGTTTTTTGAATCTTTTGGAACCAATTTGGAATTACAATTTTTCATCAAAAAATCTTAGAAATGATGTTGTGAGGCCTCCTATTTATAGATTTTTTGATTTGATCAGAATCAACCTCAACCATCCATCTCAAGGTTGAGATGTGTGGTTAAGGATTAATTATTTTTTTATAATTATGTTTATAATTATCCTCATCATTACATTGAAATAAGTGGAAATTAAGAGGCATGGAGGGCATCATGGAAGGCATTGATGAGGCATGGGGGGCATGAATCCTGATATTTATGGCATGTGGCCTAGAGATTTCTTCCCAAGAAATGAGGTCACTTTATGATGTAGATATTAAATATTCATTCCCAAAAATAAGTATTCAACAAGTTTCCATGGAAATTTTTATTAGGCCTTGATTTGGGTTAATTAGCTCTTAAGCATGATTAAGCACTTTGTGCACAAATTACCCAAATTAATCATAATACCTTATTATTGGTCCAAAATTTGACTAGATTGGAATTGGAAAGTAATGTCAGATGAATTGGATTTTTATTCCCATTTAATATGTTACCAATAACAAATAAAAAATGCATAATTAATGTTAAAAATATTTGATAAGAAAGAGCAATCAAAGTTAGCTATGCCATAAATTGTATTACCCATTTATGGATATCCTAGCCAAAATAAGCACTTTAATATGTTAGTTTCACATCATTTAGTGTGTTTTAGTGTTTTTAAGCCAAATTTTGCCTTTTGGGTCAAAATTGGCCAAAATCCTGATTGGAGGTTATTGATGGCCAAATCTAGATGTCTATAGTTTTATCCTATTTAGAAGGAATCATAAGCTATAATCAAAGTAACATCTTCTCAAAGAATGAAAAGGTACTGTATACCTATTGTAGACACCTAAAAAGTGTCTAACCCTTGGTCATCCTCTCTCCCCTTTGTCCCTTGCCACTTCGCCTAACCCATTCCTAGCCTAAGTCTTATTAATTGGAAATAATCAACTATTTTTAATTAAATAAGTCTCTTTTCTCTCTCCTTGCCACCTCGCCACCCTAGGATACCCTCCTTGGATTCCTCCTATTCTCCACATGGCCATTTAATCCCTAAGTCTCCCATTCCAACCTCTCCTCTCGCTCATTTAACCCCTGTCGACCATTTCATCCTCGCACTCGCTTGACCCGGCGGTTGGGAAATGGATGAAAGGCTATTTTTAGCCTTTCTCCAGCCTTTTAGCTGCCGACGTCGGTCAACTGTCGACCGACGTCAGTGACATTTCTGGCATTGGCACCTTTCATAACGGCTTCTGCACCGTTATTTCCTCCTCTTGGTTCTCTGCGTCTCTAGCTCTGGATCCTGACTTTTGAATCTTGGCATCAGAACCTTGTATCCATCCCTTCACTTGACCTCTCTACCAATCAATCTAACTATCTCCCTCAGGTACACAACAAGCTTCTGCAAGTGAACAATAGGGATTCTCCATCAGCAACAGGGCTTCACATTCGGCAACGTCAGCAACAAGCACACAAGATCAACACCTTCTTCAGCAGGACACAGGTAAGTACTCTATTTGTTTTATTGTGTTTTCTAGTCTGCTTTTAAACTAGATTTAGAACACCCTCAGACCTGACTGTCACCCAGACCTGGATTCCTATCTCCCTGATTGGCCTCCTTTACCCTTCTGCTCATTTGAATCCTTTGCATCCCAGCACAGACCCTCTAACTGCCTAAGACCATCCTAAGACCAGATTCAGACTCGTCCACAGACCTCTCAAACAAACCTGGACCAAGCCCAGACCATCCACAGACCAGAACCTGCCCAGACCCATCTAGAGGCCATTGCCCCAACCGACGCTGGTCATTACCCCCACCGACGTCGGCAGACTAACCGATGTCGGCAGACCCGACAACCGACGCCGATAAGACCACCGACGCCAGCGACTACAACCAGTTCGACAATTTCTTCCAGGTAAGCCTTTGCTTCCTTTTCTCTTTTAGTTTGTTATCATTTCAATCTTTTTTAGCATTCTGTCTTTTTATCAGACTTATCTTTATCAAATAGTGGGTTGACCTCCCTTAAGGAAGTTCTCATACTTCTGGGAACAGGCTTTTGCCTGGCAACCCACCATCTACCTATCTAACACCCTTTTGTCCAAGTTTCTTTTTCCTTGCAGGTGTCATTCCTCCACAGCCAAAGAGGGGTGCCCACAAATGTCTAGATTACTGTGCACAATCTTTATCCAGGTACTTCTAGCCTTGTCCATTTCTTTAGTTTCTTTATTCATCTTTTGAATGTAGAAAGCGAATTAGCGATAGAAACATTCTGGCACGCCCAGTGGGACCCTTAGGGCCTTCCTTGGGTTTCCTTCTTCTTTTTCATTTAGGTGCATTAGGTTCTTACCTTTTCGCCTCCTTCTTCTCTTCTTAACTACACTATAAGCAGGACTTAAAAAGAACCTTTCTTTTATTCCTTGCATTTCTAGACTAGTCTAAACATCATACTCTCAAACCCTTTCTCAAACTTGTCTTCATCCAAACTTCATATTTTCGACTTGGGCTTAAAAACATACTGCATTGCATTTCTACTTGTGCTTGCATTAGTCTTCACCTAGTAATTAGTAAAATGCATATTGAATAAATCGTAGACACTTGATGTTACACTACCAGACCACATGCACTAAAATGAACATAAAACTTACTTGAGACAAGGCCCGACTGGGATTTCATCCCCCAGCGGATACCTTACCCCTACCTGGCAATCCTACTTGGATTTCATCACCAAGGGGAAAGCCCACTCTATTCTCTGGTGGACTATAATCTCTAGGCAGGGTATATCTTGGCTAAGCGAGACCAGCTAACCACTGGAATCGTGAAGTGAGGGGAGCTTGCTCCTTAGCACCAGGCCATGTATCGGACCTAATACAGAATTTTGAGCACCTTAACACACCTGAAACCATCTTTAGACCACCTTCTTCTAGGACCCATTCTATAGCCAATCTCCCCAAACATTCATCTAAGGCATAAGCCACAAGATTCTAAGGTTAATTCCTAGGATTTATCGCTTAGGCTTGTCTGTCTCTCTCAGTTCTTCTCTCCTCATTTGTTTGTTTGAGTGAGTGAGGATGCTTTCTTCATTGTTGTTCCAAGAATCTTAAAGTCTTTTGGTTCTCTAGAAAACACAGTCATCGGCATCGGTTCTTCAACCAACGTCGGCTTTCCTCTCTTACCGGCATCGGTTATCTGACTGACGTCAGCCATATTTCTTACCGACATCATTTTCTCAACCGACGTCAGTCTCTGTCACTATCCTTTTTTTTTCAAAACCAGCAGCCTAAAACTTGTCCCTTCTCTATCAAAAACTCCATCCTGGTTTTTTGAAACAGAAAAACACAATTTCTGCAACCTGACCCTCTTCTTGACCACTTTCTTGTCCCTAACCAGTCCTATCATGGAGTTTCACTCGGAGACTGAAATAACTCCTACAGGACCAACCCCAACTCTGACCCCAACTCTCATCATTCCTGAAGGGGACCAAGACTTCACACGATTCTTGGACCTCAACAGCGCAGCCCTCCATAACTATCTCACGAGATACCCAACGCGAGACCTTTCAGGTGAAGTGGCGACGACATCAACACCATTCGCCACCCAGCCTTTTATGACTCAGCCTTTCACCTCAACCATTAACCTGACCATGGCCAATACACAAAGTTTGGCCTCCCCGTCCATTTTTAGACCAACCTCCACCGAGGTTTCATTACCCCCTCAACCATACCCAATTCAACCAAGTTCTACATCATATCAGAACTTGATTGTCTCGACCCCTTACACTTTTGCACCCACAAATATAGGAGTGCCTACCTCACCCTTTGTCAGTGCCACCACGCAACCACCTTTGGCGGTACCTAGTCATCTTATGCCTTCTACCTCCATGACCCAACCACCCTTAGCATCCACTTCTGCCCCTGCGACTAGTCATCCGTACGTTGTACAACCGACTATGTCGCACACCTCTTCTAACCTCTTCCAAGCACCTTACAACCTAGGGGGCACTCAACCCACCAATCCGTCAGTAGATCTCATTAAAATATTGATGGATAAAATGTCTAGTCTTGAAGCCTCCATTTCTGGCTTAAGCAATGCCCTGTCTTATGACCAGATTTGCAACGAGCCCATCCATCCTTCTGTCCCTATCCAACCATACCCCAACCATTGGGAACTTCCTAAATTCACTCGCTTTTAGAGTAAGGAAGACCCACAACAACATCTACGGGCATTTAGACATGCCTATTACCTTATTGTCCACGACGATGCGTTATTATTACGCATGTTTCCTATGTCACTTTCTGGCCCTGCCCTTGACTGGTATAGCTCTCTTGCCAGACATTCTATCTTTTCATTCATCCAACTTTCCCAATTATTTCTCGACCATTTCTCTATTAACATTACTAAACAAGTCTCTATCACAGATATTTACTCCATCAGGCAATTTGACGATGAATCTATAGTCGATTTTGTCACTCGTTGGAGAGGCTTGATTAACCAGCTCTCTTTCTCCTTGCCTCAACTTGAGCTCATCAAGCTCTTTTCTCGAGCATGTGCCAACCACATCTCTTCTACCTTGCGGATTCAAACATTTTGCACTTTTGACGAAGCATTCATCATGGCTTGAAAGCTTGAACTCTGCGCCCTTGAAGAAGATAAGGTCAAATTACATAATACCAATGCAAAATCTACTGACCATTCTTCTTCCAGATCCTCTTCTTCTGCCAACTCCAAGTCCAAAAGAGTGGCCAACACTGTGGTCATTAGATCACCATCCTCAACAACAACAAATTATTCCCAACCTTTGACATCTTCCAGCATTACCAAACAATTCCAACAATAGTATATCCAGCATTCTTACACTCCACTTAGAGAACCATACGCTTCCATTTTGGAAAAAATTCTCAAGCAGGGGGTCCTCAATCTCCCTACAATCCAACCACCTCAATTTGACCCCTCTAAAGCCCTCCCTACATGGTATAGAGAGGCCGACTTCTGCCACTTTCACCGCATCCAAGGCCATGACATTGACAACTGCCGAACTTTCAAAAACATCATCCAAGACATGATCGACAAGGGGGATCTTATTTTAGATAACCCAAACGCCCCACCCAATCAACATATCAACATCTTCAAACACCCTTTTCCAAATCATCTGCCTACTCAAAACAACATCCAGACTTTGACCAATGATTCTCATGACCATGACATTCACACGATTAACACTATCTTACCTCTTGTCTCTAACCAATCTCTTTCACAGGTAGAAGAGTCTTCTTCTCCTATTCGTCTATCACAGGATGAAGAACCCTCTTCTCCTATTAGTCCTCCATCTATTTCTCCTATATTGGAGGATGCCTTGACCACACCTACGCCATTAGCCCCACCTTTATCCAATGACCATACCTTGCCTACTCCTCAAGCACAAGTAGAAGGCACAATCATCTCTGCCTCCTACCATCTGGAGGAGCCACACTCTCTTATTTCTTCTCCACCAAGAGAAGAACCAGTCTCTTTACCCATTTCAATTGAGGAAGACCCAGTCATAGTTTCCTCTTGCCCTTTGCCTGAGATTGTTACATCTCACTCACCTTTGTCCACATCCAAACCCAAACCCACATCTAACCTTGCCTCACACAATAGTGGCCCTCGACCCAAACTAACGAAAGCCACTAGACCACATCAAAGAATTTCTCCCCCACCTTCATCATTGCCTTCAATATTGGGCCCGCATTCGTCCACTTTAATAGGAGTACTGCCTACTCCCATCCTTCATAGAGGCACGTCACCTCCATTACTCCCTCAACCCATCAGACATATATCTCCCTCAAACTATCGACCAACGCCTCTTATGCCTCTTAAACCAAAGTCATCAACCCCTACTGCAATAAGACATCTAGACCCATTAGCAGGTTCTTATACCTTGCTTTTACGGCAATTGTTGCAGTCCTCTCGCCTCTATCTCCCACCTCTCAGACCATATCAATCTCTCAGACCAAAACCACCCTGGTTCAACGACACTTGCATTTGTGCATATCATCGCACACCTAGACACGACACGGAGCATTGTTGTGCCCTCAAGGTTGCCATTCGCTAATGTCTGGCGAATGACACCTCTCTTCTTGACCACATTATCAATAAACCCTCAACACCGCCTCTCTCATCGACTCTTGAATCAAGACCCTCTTGGTTCGACAACTCTAAATTTTGCAACTATCATCACACTCCGGGACATGACACTGAGCATTGTTGTGCTCTCAAAGCTGTTATTTGTCAACAATGGAGAAATGATTTCCTTCTCACCAAATATCCTCTTAACCACCTCTTCGATAAAACATCAATCCCAACCCATGCCTCTCCAACCTCATCACCTAAATTGGGATCTCCACGATAGATTATGGTCCCTTTGCCGTCTTTGACCCCATTATTTGACATTAACACAGTCCATTTAATCACCAAGCCTCAGTCAACCTTGACCAATCTATCCAACATTCTCCCTAAGCGACTGGGGGAATCCAACCTTATCCTAACTTTGATCAAACATTCAACCAAACCTCGACCAAGTCTCGACCAAACATCGCCCATGACATTGACCGGACCGTTGACCAAACCATCGACAAGACATCGACCAATCATCCATCACAACCCCGACCAAACATTCAATCAAACCTTTTGACCAAACATTCAACCCATCTCGACCAATCAACAATCAAATATCATTCAATAAGTCTCAACCCAAACATTCAACCAACCTTTTTATCACAACATTCAACCAATCAACCAACATCTCAACCAACTTTATGTCCAGCATCCATCAGCACGTGACCAATATGGAACGAAGTAAACGAGGCAAATTCGCCCCCAATTGGCTTGGACCTTTTATCATCACACACAAGTATGGGTCAGGGAATTATCATCTGTCCTCCCTCGACGAATGGCCAGAACCTGAGCCTCTTAATGCATTGCATCTTCGACCATTCTTCTGTTAATCAAGTACTCGTCTACTGGACACGTAACTTGAGCTCGTCCCTTGAGCAATCCTCGTCCTCTTAATCCTCATTCCTTTCAAACCTATTCCCCTTTAACAAGTCCTCTACAACCCTTTTATGATGCATGGATGCTTTGTCCTAATAAAAGGGCGTCCTTGAACTTCTACAGTCTTGTCCATGACTCAATATATATATATATATATATATATATATATATATATATATATATATATATATATATATATATATATATATATATATATTAAGATGTCAAACATAATCCAAGGTCGCAAAATCAAATCAAAAAGATAGACTGCTCCCTCGAAGGACAATTGTACTATCATTGCTGTAGCTAATAGACTGATCCCTCGAAGGACAGCTATTCAAACATTATATAAAGCAAAAATATAGACCACTCTCTCGAAGGATGGCTATGACTAAATCTTGCTACAAACAGCAACCTTTCTTAGAAGCTTCCCGCATTGATCAGCTTCGCAACATGACCATAAATCAAATGACATCTCTATGTAGACTTCCTGTATCGATCAGTCTGCACCAAAAAAAAAAATGAGTCATGGACTTGGCTTGTAGTTGTCTCACGGTCTCCTATAAAAAGGGGCAAGGTTATTCTTGCTCTTAAACTGGGTTACCCTATCCTCCTCCTATCACCTGCTCAGGGGACTTTGAGCTCACTTTAATGCCAAAGTGATTCGATTACTGCTCTAACACAACACTGGTCAATGATGTAATGCATGAACGGGGCTTTTGTTCTAATAACCCCTATCTATGCCCCCTTTCTGGTCCTTGTCAATGAAAGAGCGATTCGCCTTTTCTCTACACTTTGGTCACATTTAACCACATCAATTGTCAACTCAACTCAAACCAAGCTATTTTTCATCCTCATGGCATCAGACATCATCCTTGTCCATTTCACATAGTTTTTATGGACACCAGTACACATGGAAACTATCGACCAGACCCAATTTATGTTAAGCATAAACCAATACTTGTTGAAGCATAAATAGACCTCCATTCATTTTTAGTATACATCCATCATGACTATGGAAACTTGCTAGGGATGAAAGACTCTCGACCAATTCTATAGAATACACCATCTGTAGCATCATCTTATCCTTATCTTACCCTCATCATTTCGACACTTGACCACATCCAATCATCGACCCATCTTCTCAATTTGTCTGAACTACATTGGTCTGAGGCCCTATGACAAGGGCTATGTAGGTAGCACTCAGATAACACATCCTCTGAGGTTAGCTCGACCACCCCCGTTTGTTCATCTCTTTGATGGACAAACCTTCTCTTTTGCGACCTTGACCTTGACCACGACCAGTCTATCAACCAACTCCATCCACTTTGACCAAGACCAATCATTTTCTTTGACCCTTCCTCCCTTTTAGGGAGAACTACATTGGCCTGAGGCCCTTCACACAAGGGCTATGTAGGTAACACTCAAATCACATGACATTTTCTGAGGTTAGCTCGGCCACATCCTTTCATCCATCCATCCCCTTGACCAATGACCATTGGAGATCATGCCTATCTCCTTCGACCTTCGACCACTTTCGAGACAACTCTATCTTGGTTTTGTTTGCACACATGCTACCTCACAAATAGATAGCACAATTGTTCGTAGACTATTTTTGACCCTTCGCAAGTATAGGATCGCAAGCCAGTTGATCCCTACTACTTGTGGCATTTTCATGTTTCTGGGAGCACTTCATGAGCCTGGGATACCTGGAACACGATGACAATTTGGAGCTTCAGCTTAGATTGAGTGACCCAATCAGTAGATGACTAAATGCTGGGGCCCGATTACTTCAATTTTGGCACTTGTCAACCTTTTGACTGTGACCATTTGACCTACCTGTCTCGTGACGTGGTATACGTGCAATCACAACTTTTGCGGCATTTTCACTCACTCTCCCTTCTTCTCATCCACCTTTTGTCAAATTAGCACTCGACATCAGGTTCCCTTCCCTCGACTCCCGCTTTGAGGGGGAACACCTCATCCATACCTCGGGGTAATCCACATCATCCCACACCTGGGGTAACTACCTCCTGTTTTTGTCTTGCAGTTCATTCAGAACAACCAACAAGACAAAAAGGGGCAAATGTAGACACCTAAAAAGTGTCTAACCCTTGGTCATCCTCTCTCCCCTTTGTCCCTTGCCACTTCGCCTAACCCATTCCTAGCCTAAGTCTTATTAATTGGAAATAATCAACTATTTTTAATTAAATAAGTCTCTTTTCTCTCTCCTTTCCACCTCGCCACCCTAGGATACCCTCCTTGGATTCCTCCTATTCTCCACATGGCCATTTAATCCCTAAGTCTCCCATTCCAACCTCTCCTCTCACTCATTTAACCCCCATCGATCGTTTCATCCTCGTACTCACTTAACCCGGTGGTTGGGAAATGGATGAAAGGCTATTTTTAGCCTTTCTCCAGCCTTCTAGCTGCTAATGTCGATCAACTATCGACCGACGTTGGTGACATTTCCGGTGTCGACACCTTTCATAACGGCTTCTGCACCGTTATCTCCTCCTCTTGGTTCTCTGCGTCTCTAGCTTTGGATCCCGACTTTTGAATCTTGGCATCAGACCTTTGTATCCATCCCTTCACTTGACCTCTCTACCAATCAATCTGATTATCTCCCTTAGGTACACAGCAAGCTTCTGCAAGTGAACAACAGGGATTCTCCATCAGCAACAGGGCTTCAGATTCGGCAACATCAGCAACAGGCACACAAGATCAACACCTTCTTCAGCAGGACACAGGTAAGTACTCTATTTGTTTTATTATGTTTTCTAGTTTGCTTTTAAACTAGATTTAGCACACCCTCAGACCTGACTGTCACCCAGACCTGGATTCCTATCTCCCTGATTGGCCTCCTTTACCCTTCTGCTCATTTGACTCCTTTGCATCCCAGCACAGACCCTCTAACTGCCTAAGACCATCCTAAGACCAGATTTAGACTCGTCCACAGACCTCTCAAACAAACCTGGACCAAGCTCGGATCATCCATAGACCAGAACCTGCCCAGACCCGTCTGGAGGCCATTGCCCCGATCGACGCCGGTCATTACCCCCACCGACATCGGCAAACTAACCGATGTCGGTAGACCCAACAACCGACACCGGTAAGACCATCGATGTTGGTGACTGCAACCAGTTTGACAACTTCTTCCAGGTAAGCCTTTGCTTCCTTTTCTCTTTCAGTTTGCTATCATTTCAGTCTTTTTTAGCATTCTATCTTTTTATAAGACTTATCTTTATCAAATAGTGGGTTGACCTCCCTTAAGGAAGTTCTCATACTTATGGGAACAGGCTTTTGCCTGGAAACCCACCATCTACCTATCTAACACCCTTTTGTCCAAGTTTCTTTTTCCTTGCAGGTGTCATTTCTCCACAGCCAAAGAGGGGTGCCCACAAACGTCTAGATTATGGTGTGTAATCTTTATCCAGGTACTTCTAGCCTTGTCCATTTCTTTAGTTTCTTTATTCATCTTTTGAATGTAGAAAGTGAATTAGCGATAGAAACACCTATAACTATAATGATGATAAACTAACTGTATGATGCCTCCTTGAAGGAATGGTTGGCATAAGGAGGTTGGCAAATGGTCCCTTCAAAAGAAAGAAGTGAAACAAGGGGACCAAAGAAAGGAAATATGATGGGGTAAAAATAAAATGATATTAAAAAAGTATTCAAAATCATTGATAATATAATTGGGATGGTGTACAATGGTTTTCCCAAAGGTAGTTATAAGCATTATATCTCGATAGTGGCAATGTGGTATGATAACAAAATGATTTGCCCAAAGGCAATTATAATCATTAGGAATATGGATCTACCCTAGTTAGGATAGACAAACAAGATAATAACATGTTGATATATGGGAAAAAATTAAAGTGGCAACAGCATAATGATTTTCCCAAAGGTGGTTATAATCATTGGACCCTGATTATGGTAAGCATGATAAACTTGGTCAAATATGATGATAACTGAACATAGAGGCTAATGATGAGCTAGAAAAACCTACTAATAGGGAGATGCTCATTCAAACTAATAAAGGTTAAAATTCTTTCATGGCTAATTACTTTGTTTGGGATATGATTGGGATGAAATTGAGATGTCAGTGCTAAATAGAAGCTGTTATTGCTAAATATACTTCTTAAAGCTAAGGTTTGTTGTAAAACGTGTTGGTAGGCTTCATGATATAACTCCATAAAGACTTGGCCAGATATGCATGAGGAGTTACTCTCATAATCCAATACTCAATATAAAATACTACACTAATGATAGAAATCATAATGATAATGTAAACATATGAATAGGGATAGATTCAAGTGTAAGTGTGGGAAAGAAATCACGTAATAAACACAAATAAACTAAATCAAGGCAATAGTGCTGAAAGTAAATAAACACATAGACAAACAAATAAAATAAGTAGAAACAAACAAAGAAATTGAAACCCTACTAACATTTCCTATAGAAAATAGGTGACAACTTAAAAAATGAACAAAATTGTGGAATAGAAGAAAAGGAAGGGGGTGGTTGATCTATCTCCATATGCACTGAGCAAGTGGATGTTGCCTACATAGTTCCATGAATGTAATATCCAATAAAATACTTTAGGCCAAATCTTATTCTCCCAAGGAATGTGAAGAATATGATAACTAAGGAAAACAAATAGAATGGATGTGATAGAAGAATAAGAATGGTCTTACAAAATGGCAAGTGAATTAGAGAAAAGGCCAAAAAGGATGGGGAAACTAAATGACAAGTGATTTACTTGAAATTTAGTAAGGGTCCCCAGTCCTTACAGAAAAGAAGTGGTCAATGTTTTTATTCTTTTCTAATGATTTTTGAATTGTTTTTTGGAATTTTTGAAGTATCTCAACTCGATCAAGAATAACGAGACACTAAATGGTTCAAGGTCACAAAATGACGAGAGCATTTAAATAAAGGTTTCTCACAAAATGGTGAGAGCATGGCTTAGATTTCTCAACAAATGGTGAGGGCATGGGGAAAAGGGTGACTCAGTTGACCTCAAAAAGTATTGAATACTACCTACATATCCCTAGAGTAAGACCTCAAGTCACTATAGTTTCATCTTTATAGCGAAGGAACTTGACTAGTGTAGAAGTCAATTCAAAAAAAATAGGCATAGTTGGTAAAAAGGTGTAGCATGGCATAGGAAGTGGGAAGTTGGTACATCAAGGGTTAGTGTTGCCCCTAATTATCCCATAAGTGGTTATAACCAGGACATAACAACAAAGGTTAATGGTAATAATTTTCCCAAAGGTGGTTATAATTAGTAACAAGATTGGTGATAGAAAAGGACTAAATAATGAAAGATGCAACTACCAAAAATTCTATCACACTATCCCAAAATACAATCTCTATCTGAATTACTTAAACTAGCTAATGAACTGATTAGATACCTTGATGCTAAAACTGTGTAACAAATGACAAAAACCATAGGAAAATGGGCTAGGCTTTAGAACACATTAGGTTAGTAGGTCAAAAATGGAAAGTGGATATGAGAATGATTATGAATAAGGATGGTTTTGGCATATATTATAATAATAATAATAATCATAAAATGGTATAATTAAAATGGTCTTTACAGATAATACACCTCATAATTCAAGCATAGTACTACTTGAAATAAATAATATTCATTATCTCTCGAAGTTCATTTTTATTTAGTGTGGCAATCCTATATGCTCCTAATCCATAATCTATAGTGATGATGAAAGGCCCTATCTAGTTTGGTTTGAATTTGCCTTTATGTTTCTTGTCAGCCATGGTAATTTTTTGGTTTTATTTAATAACAATATCACCAAGTTCAAATTTTCTATACTTAACATGCCGATTATAGTGGCCTTTGAGTCAGTTATGATATTATTGAATATTATTGAGTGTGAATGTGCATTTTTCATCTAGTAGATCTAGCTCTTTTAGGTGAGATACTCGATAGTCATGATCATCTAGGACATAATTGAAAGATATATGTAGTGAAGGTAACTCAACCTCAATGGGAAGGATGGATTTAATACCATAAATGAGTATGGAGTGGCTCCTATGGGGGTCTAATGATTGGTATGTTATGCCCAAAGGGTAGGGAATATCTAGATGTGCCAATCATGATCCGCATCATTGAAAATATTTTTGAGAATATTGACAAGGGTTTTGTTGGATGCCTTGGCCTAGCCATTAAATTGAGGGTAATATAATATAGAGAAATGTTGGGTGATGTTATATTTAATACATAAATATTCTACATCTTTATTCTTGAATGATCCCCCATTATCAAGTATAATGTCAGAGGTAATACTATAGTGGTAAATGAGGTAGTTGAAGATGAATTTGGAATTTTATTTTTTAGTCACATACATGAGGGGAATATATTCAACCCACTTAGTGAAATATTCGATGGTGATAAGGATATGCTTATGGCCATCAGATGAAGTGGGGTTAATCTTCCCAAGGAGGTCAATTCCCCATATATAAAATGGCCATGGTGTCAACATCAATTTCAGAGTTTTTGTTGGGGCATGAATTAGATTAGAATACCATTGACATTCATCACATTTTTTAACATATGCAGTGGCATCTACATCCATTATGGGCCAATAATAACCATTATGCAAGAGATATTTTGATAGGACTACCCTGCTAGAATGGGATCCACATACTCCTTTTATAACTTATCTTAATGCTAATGTAGACTCTACCAAATCTAAACAATGAAGCAAAGTTCCATCAAAATGATGGTAACGAGTGGATCCAAGTAGAGCATAATTAGTGGAATGATGAATGAAGGCTTTAGTTTTTTTTCAAGATAGGTTAGGTGGTATAACTTAGTCATGAAGGTAGTTGTAAAGGTCTGAGTAATAGATAGAACTAGGCCCACAATATCACAAATTATGGCAATTCTTGAAGGTTCATGAGTTGGTGCTGACAAATTCTTGATGAGGAATTGACACTGTCTAGCTTTATCTATTTGTTAGATCAGAGATCCAATAGTAGCCATGGAATTTGTAGTTTTATAAATAGCCCTCAGTATGTGCTCAAATTGAATATTGACAATTTTTTGTTTAAAAGTGTCAACCATGGATTTATATGGAACCAACTTGTCATCTTTAGTCTAAAAATGATCTATAACCTAATTGATCATTAACTAAGAATCACATAAACTTGGAGATGAGATATTTTCCAATGCACTAGTTATCAAAGTTCTACATCAAGTGCTTCATACTTGACCATGTTGTTTATACAAGGAAAGCTGATTTTAAATGATTTAGATATTAGATCCCCCTATGGTGTAATAAACAATAGCCTACCCCTAATCCATGTGAAATGAATGAACCATCAGAATATAGATTCTAGGGATACTCCTCATGGTGTGTGTTAATGACAGTCATTATGGATTCATCAATAAATTGAAATGTGAGTGGTTGGGCGTCTGTGAGAGGTGATTCAACAAGATGATTTGAAATAATTTATCCCTTGATTGCCTTCTGATTGACATATTTTATGTCAAACTCACTAAGAATCATGATCCATTTATCCATTCTACCTTTCAAAGCTATTTTAGATAGTAGATACTTGAGTGGATCTACTTTTGAAATGACCATGGTTTTATTATTCAACATATAATGATGTAGTTTTTAAGTTATGAAAACCTTAGCTAGATAAGCTTTTTCAATAGGTGCATAGTTATGTTCATATGTAACCAAGGTATGACCAAGGTGGTATAAAACATGATCCTTTCCTTTGTCATCATGTTGATCCAAGAGTGCCCCCATAGCATGGTCAGTAGTTGATAGATATAACAAAAATGACTTTCTTAGCATAAGAGGTAATAAAATAGGTGGATTGATAAGATAATCTTTGAGCTATTGAAAAGCTATTTGGTAGTGATCATTCTAGTGAAATTTAACTCCCTTCTTTAAAAGGTGTGTAAATAGATGGCACTTGTCTACTAACTAAGAGATGAAGCATTAGATTAACTAGATCTTACCCTACAAACTATAGAGTTGTTTTAAATTGGTTGGTGGTGGCATCTTGGTTATATCATGGACTTTAACCAAATCAAATTTAATACCTTTAAAAGACATGATGAAGCCAAGTATTTTTCTTGAGTTTACACCAAACACACATTTCTATGGATTGAGTCGAACTTTGTACTCTCAAAGTCTTTGAGATATCTTATGTAACACTATTAGATGGTTGGCCCTAATTTTGGATTTTCCTAATATGTCATCGACATAGTCTTTAATAATATCATGCATCATATCATGGAATATGATAGTTATGGCCCTTTGATATGTAGCTCTATCATTCTTAAGGCCAAATGACATCACCTAATAATGAAACATTCCCCATGGAGTGGTGAATGTTATTTTATGTTGATCTTCTAGTGCTATTTTGATCTGATTGTATCTGGAAAAGCCATCCATGAGTGAAATCATTTCATAACCTATTATGTAATCTATGATCATGTCGATATTAAGAAAGGTAAAATCATATTTAGGATAAGCTTTGTTGATGTCTCAAAAATCTATATAAATTATAATACCTTCAAGATTTTAATTAATAGGTATAATATTAGATATCCATTCAGAGTAGTCAATGGATCAGCTACATCCTACTTTTAAGAGTTTTTCCAACTTTTTATTTACCAATACAAAAATATGAGGATGCATCTACATAACTTTTTTTTACTAATTTGACATCAGGATTAACTACAAGGTGGTGCAAAACTAAGGCAGGTTTTAAACCTTGCATGTTAGAATAAGACCATGTAAAAATATCCACAAACTCTCTCAATAGAGCTATGAAGACATCACATTCCTCCTTAGTGAGAGACACTCCTAATTTTATCCATTTTAGGTCGGATGGATCCCTAATATTTACCTCTATTGTATCTTTGACTAGAATGGTTAAACCATCTTCTAAGATAGTAGGAAATGAATTAAACTATTAGATTATTTCAGGATCCTCTATTAGGACTTGCTCTTTAACTTATTCTAGGCATGATGAATCTGAGTCTCTTAATAAGAGATCTGGCCATGTAATAAAAATAGTTAGAAATTATTGGAGAATTTGATCAAATACTTGTTATTGCTCAAATCTAAACTCTGATCCATAGGCAAATTCATAGTTGGTGGTCTCCTAGTATAAATTTGAAGAAGAATTAACACCCTTGTTTAATGGCACCTGATTTAGGTTTTCACCACTAGATTGGCCTTTATCTTTACTTTTTCACTAGTTAAAAAGTGCCTAAAAGAGGTTTTCACTTTTGGACCTTAGTGTTTTAATTATTTGTTTTTGGCTAAAAGCGTTCACTTACTTTCCGATATAGGTTGAAGGATCTAATGTGATTGAGAATCATGATTTATGATCTCCCAATAGAACATCATCTCTAAGGCCTATGAAATCATATAATGCCTCATCATTCTAGAACTTATCAATCAGTAGACTAGATTCTTGTTGGTCTCAATCTATCAATTTGGGATAATATAATGGTAATGGATTATAATGAATGGCCAAGGTAAGGATACAAATGGCATTATTATCAAATGAGTTGGTTTTAGCTAGGTCATACTTAGCCATGGAAATTGGCTCAATGGTTCATTGATGATTTAGTCTGAGGCCTCTTCATTTATCATTGTGATGCTCCATGATCTTATTAGGAATATGATACTTTGAAATTTTATAGAAATCAACTTGGTTGTCATTGTATAACCATGATTTATCCCCTTCAAGAGGGTCTGGTACTAGGCTAGATGTTGGTATAAATGTGATAGGTCCCTTATCTTTGTTCTTTTATTACCAATGCATATGTGGGATGAATTTAGGATGCCCATAGGTTTTAATATTTTGAGTAAGATTGGAAATATGAAATGTATTATGGGTCACATATTCTCTTGGTCAATTATCTGAAATTGTGAAATGATTGGAAGCTTCAAGAGGTGGCATGTGGGAAAGGGAATACAAGGTATTAGGATCTATGCAAATATATAGTGAAGGATTGATAAGTATAGCCTTTCCTTTCTCATATTTGGAACTTGGATTCATGTCATACTGATAATTTTATCTTTGAAATTTGGCCTCTAGATGCTTACAGTGTTCATACAGGTGTAAATCTCCTAGAATACTCACTTCCATCCCTGAGTGGGAAAACTTGATACATTGGTGCAGTGTTGACAAGACTACACAAATCTCATGTAACCAAGGCCTACCTAGAAGTATGTTGTAAAATAATTCAAGATCCAACACATGGTAAAGTGTATCATGGGTTAAAGGCTCAATGATAACTAGCAAACTAATGGTTCCCTATGACTCTCTTTCTTGATTATCATAGTCTTTGATAGTTATTGTTTCTGGTTGGAGATATACCATTGTGTACCCTATAAGCTTGATGAGCTTTAGAGACACTATGTTGAGGCTAGATCCATTTTATATAAGGACACATTTCACTTTATGCCATCTAATACAAACTTATATGTACAATGGGTTATTATGGAGTCAGCCAAGGGAAGACATATCACTTTGGTTGAATGTGACTTGTTGGTTTGGAGCTAGATATCCAACCAAAGATCGAAAGTTATTAGGAGATATGTCACTAGTGATAGTAGATTGGGTTAAAAACTCATTAAATATATTCTTATAGATTATTGATGTCTATAGAAAATATAAAATATAAATTTTTGTTGATGTCTTCTACAATTGTTCCATAATATCAAAGCTCTTGTCTTAGTTAGTAGTGAATGATTTATTCTTAGACTAAATAGTTGGTTGGATGACAGGCAAAGTGGCAAATGGTTATGGGCCTAGGATAGTAATCTTTGACCTTTGAGTTGTGACTATATAATTAAGATTAAATAGTAGACCATTATTACCAATTTCTATTAAAAATCGTGTGGGACCAGATATGACAAGTCTCAGTTGTTGATGCACTTGCATGTGGTCATGTGGTAAGAATGAGTTGTCATTATAAGATCCAAAAGAGCAAGTCCTAGTTTTTTGGTTTGCCTATATGTACTCCCAGGTCAAAGAAGGATTATCCATGTGATTTGGATGAATATTATTATTTACCAATAGTCTAGGATGAGTAGTACTTGGTCTAGGATTAATGGAGATGGTATTAATGCTACCCCCTATAATATGACCTACAACCCTAGTGTAGTCATGTGAAACTACATGTTAGGTTTATTGGTTGTTACCCTTCTAAGCTTATTTTTGTCCATTATTCTATTTTTGTGGGTTTTGTTGCTAATTTTGTTGATTTTGCTAGTTCATCCTTTGATTTTGATACTATTGATTTTACTACTACATTAGCTATTATTGTTGTTGCTAATTGTTTTATTGCTATTGATTGTTATGATAGGGAAAGGGGGTTTGATAGATCCCAAGAGTTTCAATAGAATTATAAGCACCATTATATAATTTTATCTCCCCATTCTCTAACATATTCTTGATTAAATGCTTGATTTAAACACATATTCATAGATTATGCCTATTGACCTGATGGTAGTCACAAAATTCATTTTCACAGTACCAATCAGGATAAGGAATGCCTTACAAATAATTATTTGGTATAAGCCAAATAATGAGATTAGTAGAAACAAGCCTAAAAAATATAGACTCAATAGGTTCTCCTAGGTCACTAAAGACACAATGTACATGCATAATTCTTCGACGAGGAGGGGTTTATAATGGTAACAACTACTATATTTGTTGTGCAAGTCTTGGTTGTTATGATTGTAGCATCAATTGGAGAGGTTAATAAGTAGGATTAATTTCAAAATGTGGTGTGGATGATGTCTAAACAATTTTTATATGATGGGATTTAGTTACTCCATTTTGCACAACAATCTTATTACAGTTGAATTGCTTCAGTATTTCATGATTATTGGCCTGTGTTAGTTATGATGCTTGCATTTGTTGGGGTGTTGGTCATTTCCCTTATTGTTACCTTGATTTTTATTAGTTTAATTTATCTTAATGAATCCCTTATTAATGATCACCCTCTTGATCAACAAACCTTTATTAATGATCTCTTTGAATGTATGTGCACATTGCAGTTCTAGATGATAGGCTATCTCATTATGCAAATTTTTAGTAAAAACATTGGATAATTATTTATTTGGTAAAATATGGGTGAAATGGATTATAAATTCTCTTCATAACTATAAATAAATTGAAAAAATATCCCTAATTTTCTTCTTTTCTTGTGTTAGGTCTACTAATGCAATCTCATGCTCAAGATTATAGGAAAAGTGATACACAAATTTATCAGAAAGATCATCAAAGTTCATTACTAAATTCTTGGAAAATTTTATAAACCACTCCAAGTTTTATCCATCTAAGCTCTTTGGAAAAAAACAAAAGGTATATGTTAGTATATGCCATTGGTTGACATGTGATAAATAATTTATTCAAATGAGCCTTAGGGTCACCTTTCCCTTTGTATTCATCAAATTTTGGTGGTTCATATCCTAGAGGAAATGGTATCTACAAATACTCCATGTTGAATGGATAGGAACATACATCATCCAATTTGATTTTTTTTTTTGTTTGTTTACCAGCTTGAATGGTAGTAATTGCATCCTTCATTTGTTATAATTCTTGGGATAGGAAATTGGAAGGAATATTGGTTTGAGGGAGAATTTGGGTTTGAATAGATGGTTGGGAGGTCACAAGTAGAACACTTTGAACAAGTTATGATAGAGATACCTATTGGGGTATATTGGTTTAGTTAGGGAATGGACCAGGAATATGCATACATGGATTAGTATGTACATGAAATTGCACTTTTGGTTGTGGGATGTGTAGGTTGGGGTTGGTGATAAAGGTTTGAATTGGATAATTTTATAGTAGGGATGGATGGATATAACTATAATATGCCTACTATGGTTGAAAAGGGACATGCTACTAACTAATCAAACCTTATTGTTACATGGGAACTTGTAGACCAAAACCCTGTCCCTAGATTTGTGGCATATTTTGAACCAACGATTGTTTAGTAGGTACTTGAGAAACATGGGGACCTCCTTGTTGCATGAATCCCTATGATGGAGTGAAATTAGGTTATAGATTTGACATCTATCATTGACCAATATTTGCATGTTATTCACTAGTCATTGCTTGGTTTTGGATTGGCATATTAGTTTGTGACTAGGTATGTTCATCATTACCCAATGGGGTGGAATATTAGTTGCCCTTGATTGAGGTGGTAATGTATTTTTATTTTGTTACATTAATACACTAGACTATGTCTACTATTGTGGAATACTACTCGTCACTTATTTAGGAGGAGTATGATTCATCACATTCTATTATTGAGGTGTGACATTAGCCATTGTTTGATTATCTAACCTCACAGGTTGTACATTTGAAGAAGCAATTAGTTAAGGCTAGATGTAGAAACTCTTGCTCCTTGGTATGATGATTTAATCATGGGATTAACTATAGGCACATGTTTTTGGCTAGTTATTTGCACATTAGTAACACTTAGATTGGGACTAGATGTTGTTTGCACATTGTCCACTACATTTGGCTCACTATTTACTATAGAGACCAAAGACATTTATTCAATAATAGGCATATGTATCAAATTATATATTGAAGTGGTTTGTACAAATGGGTCACAGTTTAGATTCTCTTTTCCAGTTACTTCTAGCATCAATCTTGTTGAAGGAACTAGGTCAATGAGAGGCTTAATTACCATGTTTATTTGATTGAAATCACATGCTGGATTTAGATATGTTTGATATACTATTTGCATTTGGTTAAAGTGCTCTTCCATGCTATTTTTTATTCGATTAGATATATTAGGATTTTGGTATGTTGTTTGGACTAGAGACATAGGATTGATAAAAGAAGATTGTTGATTGTAAATGATATTGTCAGGCACTCATACTAGACTTGGTAAATTTTCATGGGGGAAACATACTAGAAACTTAGTCCCTACCTTGATGGATCTAACCAAAATTTCATCCTTGTTTTCTAAAAAATGTCACTAAATAAATTACATCATACATGGAAGATGTATTAGTAGAAAATGATTGTTAAGGAACTAGATCATCCACTGTGGGTATGTAGCTAGGTATTGCATGGTTTTCTCTTAGTCTTGTTCTAAGTAAGGTGGTGTGTTAACCAAATAGTTAGTTAATGGATCTTGGATTTATGCCCCTAATTGAGTATTATAATAGGGATAAGAAACCATCTCATAAGCAATATAATCTTTATAGGGGTCTTGCACCATTTCTTCCTGTGCAAATACATTACTAATCCTTATATTATACATGAGTCCACTATGAGTGCAGGAATACATGTTGGAATCCATAGTCAATGCTTTATGATAAAAATTCAAATATTTTTAAATATCTAAAAAGGATAATGTCTAAAAAAATGATGGTTCAACTTGGTCTATATTTGTTAAAAGGATCAACAGGTCTATACAAAGGTTTGTGAGGAAACAAGATAAAGTGAATTATCTAACATTTCATTATTCACATAAAGGTAAGCAAGTAAATAGATCAAAAATCAATATTCCAAACTCTAAGTGTAGACACTAAAAACGTGTCTGCACCTTGGTCATCTTTCATCCTCCCCCCTTGTCCCCCTTGACCCGTATCCTAACCCTTACCTTAGTCCCCTCCATTCATTAAATTAAAATAACTTAAATATTTTAATTTAGTGGCCCCTCTTCCACCTCACCCTTGCCACCTTGGATCCCCTCCTTGGATCCCCCCACCTCTCTCCTAGCCTTTATTGCCCAAATCTCCGCTTTATCCTTCCTCCCGCGTCCATTTATGCCTTCCTCAACTATTTTCCTATGGCCCCTTGACCCAGCAGCATGCAAAAATGGACAGAGGCTAATTTTAGCCTCTGTGCCCATTCTTCGGCCGCCGACGTTGGTCATTATTCGGCTGACGTCAGTGGTTTTGCCACCGTCGATAGCCTTCAAAACATTTTCTTACAACCATTCTGTCCCCCTGTGAAGTGAACTCTCTTGATGCTCCTTGCATTCATATTTTCTTCTCCTCCCTCTCATATAACAACCCCAGTAGCTACAGGTACCTTACAAAGCAACTCCAAGCAACAGATCCATTTGTAGGTTCTTCAACAGCTCTAACAATAAGTTTCTCCATTCTCCAACCAACAAGCAAGAGGTAAGAGTTTCATTATTTCATTTCATTTTATCATTTGATTTCATCTACCTATCCTATCCACTATCCACCACTTGCCTTGTCATTCCCTGAGAGGCTAAAAAGCCTTCTCAGACCCCTATCTCCCGTCCATCTTCCTTTGGCCCTGTCACCCTTTCAGTCTAGTCCCAGACAACATTCTTAGTCCCTCAGACCCAAAACAAGTCCCTCAGACCTCCAAGTAATCTCACAGACCTCTAAATAGACCTCCCTGACCCTCAGACAAAGCCTTAGTTTATTCTGTAGACCAAGACCAACTCTATAACTCATCCCTAACTATTGCCCCGATCGACCTCGTCCAGTACCCCTACCGACATCGACAGCATAACTGATGTCGGTGACCTTCCCTGACTATTTATTTCTATTTTTCATCATTTATCACTTTCTATTTCTGATCAGCATTCTATTTCAATAGTGGACTATCATCCCCCAAGAAGCCTTTGCGCTTCTAGGACCAAGCCCTTACTTGGTAGTCCACCCTTTTGTCATCTAACATTTTTCATGTCTTGGTGTTTTCTCTTTCAGGTGTCATCCTCCACAACCAAAGAGGAGTTATCACAACATTTGAATTCTAGTGAACATGTCTACAATCCAGGTACGTATAAACCCTCATCCATTTTCTTTAAGTTTCTCATTTCCCTTTCTTGAATGTGAAAAGTGAACATAGCATAGAAACATTCTGGCACGCTTGGTGGGACCTTAGGTTCTTCCTTGGGTTCCTTTTCTTTTCATTCATATAGGGTGCATTAGGATCCTCCCTTTTCACCTCTTTCTTCTCTTCTAAATGACATCATAAGCAAGAATAAAAAGAACTTTTCTTTTCTTTTCTTGCATTTCTAGACTAGTCAAAAATCATATCCTTCAACCCTTTCTCAACTTGTTTTTCATCCGAACTTAACATTTCAACTTGGGGCTTAAAACACATTGCATTACATTTCTACTTGCTTGCATTTCTTAGTCCACACTTAGTAATTAATAACCGCATATTGAATTAATCATAGTCCACTTGATGTTACACAACCAAACCACTTGCACTAAATCAAACATCAAACTCACCTGAGACAAGGCCCGACTGGGATTTCATCACCCAGCGGATACCTTACCCATCCCAATGATCCTACTTGGATTTCATCACCAAGGGGAAAGCGCACTATGTTCTTTGGCAGAGTCTAAACTCTAGGGAAAGTATATTTTGGCTAAGTGAGAGCAGCTTATCAATGGGCTCGTGAAGTGAGGGGAGCTTGCTCCTTAGCACCAAGCCATGTAGGAAACCTAACCCAGACTTCTTGAGTGCCTAAACAAACCCAAAACCATCCATAGACTACCTCTTCTAGGACCCGTCTCAAAAGCCAATCTTCCTACACACATTTCTAAGGCATAAGCCACCATGATCTTAATAAATTTTTAGGGATTTAACGCTTAGGATTTGCTTGTGTTATTCATCTTTTATGTTCCTATCTACTTGTTTGAGCTTGTGAGGATGACCTTTCTTGCCTTGAATGGTTCTGACTTGTAGTCAAGCTAAGGCTCTAGTCAACCACGCGAGGCATCAACTGCTTCCGTCTACCCCATCCATAACTGATCCTATAATGGAGTTCCACTCGGAGACTGAAAGAACTCTTACTCGCCCAACCCCACCCCAGACTCCTATTGTCCTAGAAGGTGACCAAGATTTTGCATGATTTTTGGACCTCAATGTCAAAGCCTTATAGCACTATCTCACACATAGCCGAATGCGAGATTCCTTGGGCAATCTGATTTATGGAATGCCGACCTCTCTTGTCATGACTATGGCCATATCGACAGTGTATGTAGTTCAACCTTTAGACACCCAATCTATCACCTTAACTAATGACCAGACCTTAAACAACCTTCCAAGCATGGCCTCTTCCTCCATCTTTGGGCCCACTTCCACCGGGGTTTTGACCCCCTATCAACCTCAGCCCACTCAACCACTATCTACCCTCTTCCAGAATCTAGTCATCTCTATTCTGCCTACCCTGGCCCCTATCAACACCAGGGTGGCTACCTGTCCATTGGCCCCTGTTACCACAATCCAACCTCTCGTGGCAACATCGAGCCTAGCTATGCCTTCTACCCAACCACCCTTAGTCTTCTCTTCTATCCCCACAACTAGTTATCCTTACATTACGCCCTTACAGGCACAACCAACTATGTCTTATGCCTCCTCTAGCCTCTTCCAAGCACCCTACAACCTAGGGGGCACTCCACCTACCAATCCGTCAATAGATATCATCAAAATGCTGATGGACAAGATGTCTAGCCTAGAGACCTCCGTTTCTGGGTCATGCAATGCTCTCTCATATGAGCAAATTTGCAATGAGCCTATTCATCCTTCTGTCTCGATCAATCCATATCCTAGCTAGTGGGAACTTCCTAAATTTTCTCATTTTCAAAGCAAGGAAGACCCACAACAACACTTACGGGCATTCAGACATGCCTGTTACCTTATTACCCATGACGATGCATTACTTTTACACACATTTCCTATGTCCCTCTCTGGTGCTATGCTTGACTGGTATAGCTCCCTTGCCAGCCATTCCCTCTTCACATTCACACAATTGGCCCAGCTCTTTCTTGATCACTTCTCCATCAACATCACCAAGAAGGTCTCGATCACAGACCTCTATTCTATCTGCCAATTCAAGGATGAATCCATAGCTGACTTCATTGCTCATTGGAGAGGCCTCATCAATCAACTCTCCTTTTCCTTACCCCAACCCAAACTTATTAAATTTTTCTCCCAAGCCTATGCCAAACATATTTTTTCCACCTTACGGGTTCAGACCTTCTGCACCTTTGACAAAGCCTTCAAAATGGCCCACAAACTTGAATTACATGCCATCAAAGAGAATAAAGTCAAGTTGTGGAGCAAGAATCCCAACTCTAAGACCAATGACTCCTCTTCTTCTAAACCTTCATCATTCAATCCTAAGTCTAAAGCTTCAACCAACGCTATGGTCGTTAGACCTTCATCCTCTTCACCTTCAACCAATCAGCCTGAGCCATCCACATCTCAGAGTGCGACCCGCCAATTCCAGCAGAGATACGTACAGCGATGGTATACTCCTCTCAGAGAATCATACACATCTATGCTAGAAAAACTTGTCAAACAGGGGGTTCTCAATCTCCCCCAGATCTAACCACCTCCACAATTTGATCCCTCGCACGCCATCCCTGCATGGTATAGGGAAAATGACTTTTGCAACTACCATCGTGCTAAAGGACATGACACAAGAAACTACAAAACCCTTAAAAACATAATCCAAGACATGCTTGAAAAGGGTGACCTCATCCTAGACAATCCCAATGCCCCCCTAATCAGGGCATCGACATCTTCAAGCAACCATTCCCCAATCATCCACCAACCCAAAACAATGTCTAGACCTTGATTGATGACACTCATGAACACAACATTTGAATAGTCAATATGGTCTCGCCCTTCATCCCTAACTAACCTCAAGAGGTTAGTCCATCTATCAGTCCATCATGTGTAGATAAACCTCTTTCCCTGATTAGTTCTTTGTCAACCTCTCTCATCTTGAAGGATACCTCAACCTTACTGGTACCACTGGTCTCACCATCCTCCTTCCTGCTGCCTATGGAGGACCTGACCCTTCCTACTCCTTGACCACAAGTGAAGGTGGACTTAGACTAGACCTCGACCAATAGTAGTCTTCTAACCATGTCGAAGAAGACTGCCAGACCATAGAAGCGAATGCCTCCTCCCTCATCACCATTACCTTCCATTTTGGGCCCCCATCCTTCAACCCTGACCAGAGTCCTTCCCACTCTGACCTCTAATCAAAACCAGTTGCCTCCTTTGCTTCCTCTACCTACCTCCAGCCTACCCTCTACTAAAAAGGTGGTACCTCTCATGAAGAAAGTGTTGTCTACACCTGTCACTGCACCATCAACCCAAAAGGTGGTACGGAAACCTCCTCCAACTCCACCTAAGAAAAAATCATCGGCATCACACACATCAACTAGCACAGACCCTTTAGTGGGCTCATACTCATTGATATTGCACCAACTTTTGCAGACTTCTAGCATAACCCTTCCACCCATCAAGCCTTTCCAACCTCTTGGGTCCAAGCCCTCCTGGTTTGATGACATGAAGATTTGATTATACCATCATACACCAGGACACGATACCGAGACTTGTTGTGCCCTCAAGGCTGTCATTCACCGCTATATGGAGAAGGACACTCTTCTCCTTGAGGACACTCTTGATTGACCCTCGACACCTTCCCATCCAACCTCTTCAACCACATCAACATTTCATCAGCAAGCCATGACCCCCTCTTTACCTCCCATCTTTGAAATCAATGCCATCCATATAACCACTAGGTCACAAAAGGACAAGGCAAAAGAAAAATCTGCCATTCCTTGGACCTACCCTTTCATCAAACCACCTCTAGCACCCAAGCCTAAAACTTTCCATCCTTGGCTCATCTTAGCCTTCTTCTTCTTCCTCTTTCGGGCTGAGTCATGACTCCATGTTGAAACAACTTCACCAGACACCCGTGAAGATGTCCCTTTATGACCTCATCCAAACCTTGCCTCAACATCATCAAGCCCTCATCTGAGCCTTACAGATAGTAGAGGTCCAACCTGAGGACCCCCAACCACTCGCTGCCCTCATCCACTCTTTATCTCTTATTGCCTCCATCACATTCAATGATTTTGAGATTCCCACATCCAACACAGAAGATTAGGATGTCGTCCTCTTCATCACTACCTATGTTGATCAGACATGCATTAAATGCATTATGATTGATGGAGGTGCCAGCATCAACATTATCTCTACCCATGCCTTTAATCAGTTGGCTCTTCCCAAGAACTACGTCTCTAAAACTGATGCAATCTTGCACTCCTTCAATGACACTACCACCACGACCATTGGCATAGTCATCCTTCACATTCGCATTGGTCCACGCATAGTCTCAAAGCTCTTCTATATCATCGAAGGAGAGTTTCAATACAACATGTTATTAGGTTGACCCTGGATCTGCACCATGGCATGTGTCCCCTCCACCCTTCACTGCTGTGTGAAATTTGAACATGACGGGCAAGTCCACACCATTCCCGCTGACCCTTCACCCTTCAAAACTTGTAACACAACCTAACATCCAAATGATGTCCTCATTCCTATCAAGCCATCAACCCCAGCACTGCCCCCATCAGTGGAAGCTTCGACTAGTTCACAATCGGTGGTCGCCTTTACCCCTCCTCTTCAAGCAATGACTAAAGACCCCATGGAAGACATCTTGTAACGACTTTCTCTGGGGGAATATCACTTGTTGGCCTTAGACATGTTCCAAACTCCACAAGAGTATGGATGCCTTCATCTTAGTCCTAGTTATGACCATCAGATTAGGATAGTCATGCCTTATGGTCCTCCTCACCTCCGAACCAATCTTGTCTATGGCAGGCTCAATCAAGCTCCTACTGATGGCAACCCTCTCTCTTCACCCCAACCATTCACATCAGACTTATCATTTCTTGGCAACCCCGCCTTTACACACACTTACCTTAAAGGTGTGCATGGAAGGGTTTTGGTTTCAAATGCTATGAACAAGGCTCCCATCAGCCTATCGAGTTGCTTAACGATAACAATGCCAAAAAATAGTATGGCCTAGGTTTTCAAGAACCTACTCAGGCCCCTCCAGACCTTTGCCCTGAGCCAACCATTGACCAATCTCCTCCAGGCTCACCCATTCCTTCCTCTTCACCTATGGAGTCAGTGGTTTCCATCCCTCCTAGCTTTTTCACTACCTAAACACCATTTACTTGGAATCCCTGACCTATCAACCAAGGAAGGTACCCAGGCTCTCCTTCTCATCTTTTCTCCATCCCATTAATCATCTGCACTGGGGGTTAGACATTCTTCCTACCACAAAATGACTGGGCAGAGTTTGACTTTATACCAACTATCATAACCTCGACCAAAACATAACCAAATAGCATCTAGACATTGACCAAACTTCAACCAGACATCGACCAATCATCAATCCAAACCTCAACCAGACCTTGATCATGACATTGACCAAGACCTCAACCAAATCTCAACCAAGACATTGACCAGGCATCCACCCAGACATTGACCATGACCATGACATTGACCAAACCATCAACCAGACACTAACCAATCATCAATCATGACCTTGACCAAACATTCAACCAACCCTTTTATCAAAACATTCAACTAGTCTCGACCAATCAGCCACCATATCAACCAACTTCATGTCTAGCATCAATCAATATGTGACTAATATGGAGCAAAGTAAATGAGGCAAATTCACCCCTAATTGACTTAGACCTTATCATAAATGCACAAGCATGGCCCAGGGACTTATCAGAACCTGAGCCCATTTTTTATGCATTACATCTGTGACCTTTCTACTATTAGTCGAGTACTTGTCCACTTGACATTTAACTTGAGCTCATCCCTTGAGCAATTCCCGTCCTTCTAATCCTCATTCCTTTCAACCCTATTCCCTTAAACAAATCCTCTATAACCCTTTTATGATGCATGGATGCTTTGTCCTAATAAAAGGGAGCCCTTAAACTTCTATAGTCTTGTCCATGACTCCAAATTCTGTCAAAAAAATCAAGATGTCAAAACATATCTAAGGTCACAAAATCAAATTAAAAGGCAGACTGCTCCCTCGAAGGATAGCTATTCAAACTTATATAAAGCAAAAATATAGACCACTCCCTCGAAGGATGGCTATGACTAAATCTTGCTACAAACAACACTTTTTTAGAAGCTTCCCGCATCGATCAGCTTCACAAATGACCACAAAACAAAATGACATCTCTATGTAGACTTCTCGCATCGATCAGTCTGCACCAAAAAAAAAAATGGGTCATGGACTTGGCTTGTAGTTGTCTTAGGGTCTCCTATAAAAAGGGGCAAAGTTATCCTTGCTCTTAAAATGGGTTACCCTATCCTCCTCCTATCATAACACCTACTCAAGGGACTTCGAGCTCACTTTAATGTCAAAGTGATTCGATTACCACTCTAACACAACTCATGGTCAATGATGCAATGCATGAATGGGGATCTTGGTTCTAATAACCCCTATCTATGCTGTCATTCTAGTCCTTGTCAATGAAAGGACGATTATGCCTTTCACTTTTTGCTTACACTTTGGTCACATTCAACCAAACCTTTTTCTACCCAACCAAGCCAACCCAAACATTTTCAGACCAACAACATACATCATACATCATCCTCGTCCCTTTCACATAGTTTTTATGGACACCAATACACATGGAAACTATCAACTAGACACAATTTATGTTAAGCATAAACTAATACTTGCTGAAGCATAAATAGACCTCAATTCATTTGTAGCACACATCCATCATGAATATAGAAAATTGCTAAGATGAAATGACCCCTCAACCAATGTTACAGAATACACCATTTGGAAAAGGCTGTAACATCTTTTTCTCTTCATCATTTCGACACATGACCAAACCAATCATCAACCAATCTTCTCAACTAGTCTAAACTACATTGGTCTGAGGCCCTAAGACCGGGGCTACGTATGCAACACTTAGTTAACACGACGTCTTCTGGGGTTAGCTCGGCCATCCCATTTGTTTGTCTCTGAGATGAACAAACCCCTTTTCTCCTTCATCACTCAACCTTAACCTTGACCAAGACCAGTCTATCAACCATTTTGACCACCTATCTACCACTCGAACCCTTCATTCAAACTACATTGGTCTGAGGCCCTAAGACTGAGGCTATGTAGGCAGCACTCAGATGACATGACATCCTTTGGGGTTAGCTCGACCACCCTCATTTGATCATCTCTCTGATGGACAAACCTTCTTCTCCTTTGACCATGACCTTGACCTCATCCAAAACCAATCCTTGACCTTGACCAAGACTAGTCTATCGACCACTTTGACCAAGACCAATCCATCCCTTTGACCATTCCTCCCTTTTAGGGAGAACTACATTGGCTTGAGGCCCTTCCACAAAGGCTATGTAGGCAACACTTAGTCTTCTGAGGTTAGCTCAGCCACATCCTTTCATCCATCCATCCACCTTAACCAATGACTATTGGAGATCATGCCTATCTCCTCTGACCATGACCACTTCTAAGACAATGTTGCCTTGATTGTTTTTGCATGTATGCTACCCCACGAATGGTTAGCAAAATTGTGCATAGACTATTTATGACCTTCACAAGTATAGGATCACAAGCCGGTTGATCCCTACTACTTGTGGCATTTTCATGTTTTTGGGAGCACTTCCTGAGCCTGGGATACCTATAACATGATGACCATTGGAGCTTTAACTTAGATTGAATAACCCGATCAGTAGATGACTAAATGTTGGGGCCCGATTATTTCAATTTTGGCACTCTTTGACCCTCAACCTATGACAATTTGACCTGAACATCCTGTGAAGTGGTATACATGCAATCACGACTATTACAACATTCTCACTCATTCCTCACCCTCTCTCCATCCATCTCTCTGTCAAATCGACACTCGATCTCAGGTTCCCTTCTCTCAACTCTCACTTTGAGGGGGGAACACCCCATCCCATTCCTGGGGCAACCAACTCCTATTTTTGTCTTGCAGTTCATCAAGAACAACCAACAAGACAAAAAGGGGCAAATGTAGACACTGAAAACGTGTCTACACCTTGGTCATCTTTCATCCTCCCCCTTGTCCCCCTTGACCCGTATCCTAACCCTTACCTTAGTCCCCTCCATTCATTAAATTAAAATAACTTAAATATTTTAATTTAGTGGCTCCTCTTCCACCTTACCCTTGCCACCGTAGATCCCCTCCTTAGATCCCCCTACCTCTCTCCTAGCCTTTATTGCCCAAATCTCCCCTTTATCCTTCTTCCCGCATCCATTTATGCCTTCCTCGACCATTTTCCTATAGCCCCTTGACCCAACAACATGCAAGAATAGATAGAGGCTAATTTTAGCCTTTGTGCCCATTCTTTGGCTGCCGACGTCGGTCATTATTCGGTCGATGTTGACGGTTTTGCCACGATCAGTAGCCTTTAAAACATTTTCCTACAACCATTCTACCCCCCCCCACAAAGATAACTCTCTTGACGCTTCTTGCATTCATATTTTCTTCTCCTCCCTCTCATACAACAACCCCAACAGCTACAGGTACCTTGCAGAGCAGCTCCAAGCAATAGCTCCATTTGCAGGTTCTTTAATAGCTCTGACAACAGGTTTCTCCATTCTCTAACCAGCAAGCAAGAGGTAAGAGTTTCATTATTTCATTTCATTTTATCATTTGATTTCATCTACCTATCCTATCCAATGTCCACCACTTGCCTTGTCCTTCCTTGAGAGGCTGAAAAGCCTTCTCAGACCCCTGTCTCCCGTCCATCTTCCTTTGGCCTTGTCACCCTTTCAATCTAGTCCTAGACAACATTCTCAATCCCTCAGATCCAAAACAAGTCCCACAGACCTCCAGGTAATCTCACAGACCTCTAAATAGACCTCCCTGACCCTCAGACAAAGCCTCAATCTATTTTGCAGACCAAGACCACCTCTATAACTCGTCCCTGACTATTGCCCTGACTGACCTCGTCTAGTACCCCTATCGACGTTGTCAGCATAATTAACATCGATGACCTTCCCTGACCGATGCTGGCATAATCACCAACATCAGTGACTATGCAAAGCAAATTTTGCTAAATAGGTACACTTTTACTTTCAGTTCTTTGTTTCTATTTTTCATCATTTATCACTTTCTATTTTTGATCAGCATTCTATTTCAATAGTGGACTGTCATCCCCCAAGAAGCCTTTGCACTTCTAGGACCAAGCCCTTACTTGGCAATCCACCCTTTTGTCATCTAACATTTTTTGTGTCTTAGTGTTTTCTCTTTCAGGTGTCATCCTCCACAACCAAAGAGGAGTTCTCACAATGTTTGAATTTTGGTGCGCACGTCTACAATTCGGGTACGTATAAACCCTTGTCCATTTTCTTTAAGTTTCTCATTTCCCTTTCTTGAATGTGAAAAGTGAACATAGCATAGAAACACTAAGGTCAAAGTGTTTCAAATCAGTATAATCTAAGAAATTTAAAAGTTACTAGATCTTTTAGCCAAACATGATGTAAAAATCTAGGCTCAAACAAGGAATGTGCTATGACTCTTAGCCAAATGGCATCAAAAGATAGACTTTAAAATGGATGAAAGTTTTAATATAATAGATTTGAAACACTTCTAACAAAAATTAAGCATTCAATTCTTGGTCATGAACTTGGTCAACCAAGTATAAGGTATGAAGCAAAAGGCACTTTAGAAATAGTTTATTTTCTCACAAAAAATGGTATAAAACTTGGTTCTTTTTTATGAACAAGCTAGACAAAGGTGAATAATATAATCATTTTAGACAAAAGATCACAAAAGTACACTTGGATTGGTCTATAAATGTAGGAACAAATTTGGAACTCTATGTAAGAGGGTCTATGAAATAATGTTTGAAATGTTTTTGGTAGTGTAATGACGCTATACTACCCAAAAAGTGTAACAAAAAAGGTTTTTTTCAAAAACTCTTTAAGGCAAAGACATTTCCACAATTCTGACATCATAACACCACTTTTCCTAACTCAAAATGTGGTGGTGTATATACTAAAAGTGCAAGTGTTTAGCACAAAATGTCTTATGTCTATCAAGTGATGATAATGATTATGAATCTTAAATGGCCTTCAACCCAAATTAGAAATTAAACCGAAGTTCCTTCAAGTTTAGTGAAAATGGTGAACCCACTTAACACATCAACCCTATGAGCTTGTAATGGTGTAATAATGAATTTAGATTATAAGTGAAGGACATAAACAATGTTGGCAAAGGTCTAGACTCAATTGGGTAGCATAACTGCACCAAAGTGGATGATATGACTCTCAAGCTTTTGATGAACTTTTGAACAAGGTAGATTGATGACCTCACATGAAAAAACATAACATCTCTTTTTTCAAAAGAAAATTTAAACTATGTGTTTGGTTCGGACTATTTATTTACACCAAGTTTTGACTCCAAAAAAGACTTTAAACTAGGACAAGACTAACTAATTATTCACCCTAAGATCCTAAACTAAGGAGGTTGTTTGGTATTATTAGAATCCATCAATATACATCATTTGAGAGGTTTTTTAAGTGTTCATCAAAAAGTAAATGCACATTATATAGTAGGGTTTTTACACCCCAGTTCTCTCAAATGATATTACTATGACATGGACCTTGAGGTGAACCTTGCACCAATAATACTTCAATAGCAAGTGGGGATTTATCTAAGATCTAACAAGTTTCTAAATGATCTAGGGGAATCAGTTACATAATGACTTTCATGACAAATAATGAAAAATAAAATAATGGATTTTGGGTCCATATCACTTGGCTTACTATAAAAAGGTCTAGTCATTTTTACAACCACTACATTATGTTGTTCGCTCATTGTAGTGCAATGTCCAAAGTGCTACTACATCCCATGTACAACTCCAAAGGAAGAAAATAAAGTAAATGTTAGGAGATGAAAACCCAAGTAAAACCTTCCCTATAGAACTTGTGGGACGTGAGAAAATCCCCCTCACAAGCCATGATGCATAAAAATAAATAAAGCATGAAATTAGAAATACTTTAGGGTTATTCTCAAGATCAGCCAAACTTTGATGAGTTTTTGGGGAGTGCTTTAGATGAATTTATTTCTAAGCCTTGGACTAGGATATTTGTAATATGAATGGAAATTTTGATTCCAAGGGTTCATTATAGGGTAATAATGGAAGAGCATATATGTAACATTCCTCTTTTTCCCAAATAAAATCCAACTAAACAACTATTTTAAAAAAAAATTGACAAGTGTGTTTAATTTTATACCCAAATGAAAAGTTTGGTGGTGTTCAATTAACCCCTTAGTCTTAGTTGAAAACTTTGAAAACATTCATCAAAAGCATATAAATCTTTTTTCAAGCACCAAAAACAAGGTTCATAATTGATTTTTAAGCATGCAAAGGTGATTTAAACATGTTTTAAGCAAATATCAAGATTGGTCCCACAACAAAATTGTTAGCATGTCATTTAGATTTGAATATTTTTTTAGATTGAACTAATGAACTTTTAAAAATTAGCTCTTGAGTTTGTGTTTTTGGAAAAACATAGTGATCAATGTCAGTTATTACCATCAACATTGATTGCTCCAGCTAATAGAGATCTGGCCGATGTTAGTTCTACTAACTGATATCGATCAAGTTAGTAACTGATGTTGGTATTTCTTGTTGATGTTGGTTACTGTGTAAAAGTTATGGCAACCAAAAATGGCAAAATAAAGTTAGAAAATCAATATGAAAGGGTTTTTTTAAGCTCAAATAAATATTTTAGAGTTAAAAAATGATCTCCTTCAGGTGTAGGATGCATCTAGTCCCACAAGATGGTTAGTATGGTGTTAGTTCCAAAATGGAAACAAATTGAAATAAACACACTAATATCATAACATATCTAGGCCTAGACACTAGGGAGGGCTTAGTTAACAAAATAAAATGACAAACACAACTAAAAAAAAGGAATCAAATACAAGAGTTCCTTCACCTTCCTTAGATGCTCCAAATGCCTTTGTAGTGGTGGCTTTCTCAGCTTGTGCTCATGAAGTCCTTAGCAATGGAAACTTGGCTACCTCCATCTCTCCTTGGCATCTTTGGTTTGTAGCTTGGATTGGCTTGGAATCAATTTGGCATGGTAACACTATTTTATTGAAGATTTTCTAACCAATTTGACATTATAACTTTGCATCAAAAATTCTTATAAATAATGTTATGATTTCTCCTATTTATAAATTTTTGGATTTGATTAGAATCCACCTCAACCATCCATCTCAAGATTGAGATGTGTGGTTGAGGATTAATTAAATTTTTGGAAACAAGTTTATAATTATCCTCATCATGACATTGGAATAAGGGGAAATTAAGAGGCATGGAGGACATTGATGAGGCATGGGGGGTATGGATCCTAATATTTATGGCATTTATGGCCTAGGGATGTCTTCTTAAGAAATGGGGTGACTTGATGATACAAATATTCAATATTTATTTTCAAAAATAATTATTCAAAAAGTTTCCATGGAATTTTTTATGAGGCCTTGATTTGGGTTAATTAACTCTTAAGCATGATTAAGCACTTTGTGCACAAATTACCTAAATTGATTAGAATGCCTTGTTATTGGTAGAAAAATTGACTAGATTAAAATTGGAAAGCAATGTCAAATGTACTAGATAAGTATTCCCATTTAGGATGTTTCCAAAAACAAATAACAAAGAAACAAGTCTTGTGTAAAATATTTGATAGGAAAGAGCAATCTAGAGTACCCAAGTACAAAATTAGCATTTTGACTCAAAATGATTTGATCAAAGTTAGCTGGACCATAAATTGTATTACCCCATTTAGGGATACATTGGCCAAAATTGGCACTTTAATATGTTAGTTTCACATCATTTAGCATATTTTATTATTTTTAAGCCAAATTATGCATTTTGGGTGAAAATTGGCCAAAACACTGATTGGAGGTTATCGGTGGCCAAATTTAGGTGTCTACAACAACATTAAACAAAGAAGTGGGTAAAGTATGACATCTTTATTGAAATGTTGGAGAAAATTAGTAATCCACCTTTGATGCACAATAATAAAAAAAGATATAGTTAAAATATTAGTTGAAACTTTAATGTGCCAAAATATTTGATGAAATTATTGAAAAGGGGATACAAATCAAAATGAAACTTATTAAAAAGGGAAAAATTAAATTATATTCCCAAAATTAACATAATAAAAATCAATATAATTCCTTTTTGAGCAATTCAAAAATATTCAATAAGAAAAATAATGTTGTGGGAAATGGGGTTACTAATTCCAAACAACATGTTCAAAGTATACAAAAGATAAATCCCATATATCAATAGTATGTCTCCTCTATTTGAGTGCCATGAGGTAAACCAAAGCCTCAAACTATAAAAAGACATCTTACTAGCCTTAGAGTGCCCATTGAAGTTATCCTTGAGCAATTAATTACTACTAACATGATTACTCTTCCTGAGATTTGACTTTTGAATTATCATTAGCCTCAACCTGATTGGTAACACAAGGATGAATTATATAAATATAATAGATTCAAAGGTCATGAATCAGAGAGGTGTATTCAATTAAATCATTATATTCAAGACCTCATTACAAAAGGATATATTGAATTAGAAGGGGAGAGTACTCCAAATTATTCTAAAAATCAGCAACTAGATATTTATTAGGGCCCTCTAACCAAGCATGTTAAGAAACAAGGGAAGCCACCAAGAGACTAGGATCAGGTCTCTACTTCTAATTATATGGACTACCATTTAATTCCATATCAATATGTCAACACCATTAAAAATTGTATCTCTGAAGAGTCCACTCTACCATCATCCACCATATTAAAGATTAACTAGGCCACTAGTAATTGTGTGGCTACTACCAGACACAAAAAAAATCACATTTCCTAGGGTACCCATAAAGGACCCATCTAAATCTACATATACATCTACATATACATCTAAACATACATCTCAAAAGAATTATATCTCTAACAAAAGTCTTAGTATCTTTAGATAAATATTATGACATAACTCAATAACTTGAGAAGACACCTGCTTAAATCTCATTAATGGATCTTCTCAAAACATCCCCTATACATAAGGGGATACTTAATTAGATTTTGAATTACCTAAAGGTAGCTATAGATATTGACACCAATAAATTTCAAGCATTAGTGGCTCATTTGGTCTCCTTATCAAATCACCTTTAGTTCCCAAGACATGCCTCCTATTGCCCCACATCATAACTATCCATTAATCATATAAATCTGCATATATAATCATTGCATTCCTTGGGTACACATAGACAGAGGTTCTACATTGAACTTATGTAATCTAGATTTTGTTATAGAAATTGGGGTATTCTAAATCCTCTTTAGGGCCTACTTTGATCATGATAAAAGCACATGATGACAATGAATGGTCATTTGAAGGCACCATATATCTTCCCATTGCTATGGGACCCATGATATATTAAACTCTTATTCACATTATAGATGTGGATCTACCATATAATATATTTTTGGGTTTCTTATGGATCCATGAAATGCAAGAAGTCCCATCCACCCTTCATCAATATTTAAAATTTCCACACTCAAGCATAGATGTCACCATTCCTAGGGAAATGGAAAATTTTCATAGTTTCCAAAAGGGTGAGTTCTCATCCTCCTATTATTTTCCTATCACTAATAGCTCCACTCCAAACCCAATAGATGATAAATGTATATCCATCATTAACCTCATGACTACTTATTATCTATTACCTGAGGTTACTCATCTAAAAATTAAATCCATGGGGTTTGGGGAATATGAATATAAACCTTTTGTGTAGGTAACTTAACTCTTTCCCCATGAAGTTACAAGTCCCTAGTTATGTGAAAAACTAATATTATTAGCTATCAATTTATATCAATGGCCTTATCTAGTGAAGTATTGTTATCAGAAGAATATATTAATGAATCTAATGAATCATGGCTCATTTTAGAAGAAGAGGTCCTCACCTTTTATAGATGGAGATACCCACACATCCAAAAAATGTTATAAAATATGAATTATCAAGGAAAATGACTAGGAAGACATGAGTAAGGCAAGATCTAACCCATAGCCCTTCAAGAACATCTATAATATCTTGGCTTAGGGTATAAACTAATTGATAATGATTTAAATAATATTATTTTAGATACTACTTTGGTCCATGAAGAATCTTTTTTTGATGAAAAAATTGAGATGGGTTTCATTTATAGTCACTACAAGGAGATTTCTACCACAAACCTTTTCTCTTACAACACTATCTCCAACATCAACATATCCCTCTGCTATCCCTCATTAATTGATTGAGATCAACATCAAGAGTCATAATTTTTTTGGACATATTGGAGTCTTATTCCTAATTTAGTTAAAGGTCTAAGTTGTGTAAATCAATAAATAATATTGAAATAATCTAGCTACTAATGTGTATAATTTAACTATATTTTTAACCTTTTTATAAATAGAAAAAAATATAAATAAAATAAGACTTAGCTAAAATTTGGATAAAATTATTGAGTAAGGTCTATAATTTTTTGTGCGAGACTGGGATAGTATCACAAATTAAGATCTAGATTTTATTTTGTGAAAGGATAGGAGCACTAAAATGGGACACCCAAGGGTCTGGTGTTATAGTCTTCTTCTACCACTATTATCCTAGAGACCTAAGTTTTTTAGGTTTTATTTGTTATCCTTATGTGAACCCACCTATTAAATTTTGACTATTTAAGGTATACAAAACTCCTTGTAGATCTGATTTAGTCTTTAAACCCTAGACTTCATTATTATTTGATCAATTTTGAGAAAGAAAGGTGTGTTAGTTTGTGTAATATGCACTAAATGTGTATCCACATCCCTTGTGTGGGCATACTACCTACATACCAATACTCCAAAGAGGGATCAATCCATATGTAGTTCTCCCACTTGATGTGCTTTGTGTAATAGTGTTATGAAGATGTAAAAATGATAAACTAGGTATACTTTAGGTTATTAAGAACTCAGGTGAGGATTTGGATGTGATTGTAGATATATCAAATGGTTGTATGTAGAGAATAGGGAAGTTTACCTCAATGTTCTTTCTTGTATTCTTTCTTGATTTTATAATATTTTCCAACCCCTTTTAAATGAAATTTGAATGGGATTTTATAGAGATCTATTGGTCATGGGTCAAATATATTCACATTAGGTCAACAAGAAGAAGGATAAGAACTAGAAGGAGGTGATCACTGGAGCTAAAAATGTAATTTGACATGAGCACCAAAAATGGAAACCCTAGGGTCTGATGTTATATTCCAAGTTGGGAACTATTATCTTATAGGTATAAGACCTAGGAGGATGGAATTAACATAGGAAATACAATTTGGTTGAGCTAGAATCAGGTCTCAAAACTCTACAAATAATTAGAAAAAAGAGAAAAGGTGTCTAAAAGGGTCATGAGAGAATGCAAGAGGGACATATGGGTTTGGTATCACAAGTTACACTAAAGCTACCAATTTTCACACTTTATATGACTATATTTCCCCCCTTTATTTTAGTGATGCAAAAAAGTGAAATACCAGGATTAAAAAAAAGAAAGTGTACTAAACCTACCTAAAAGGGTAAATATAATGAAACTATGTGATGCTAGGTGTGTTTAGAGAGAGAACATTATGAAGTGTAAACCTATAAGAGAAAATAAAGAGTAGATCAGTTCTTACTAGATATGCTATATATAAAATAAGAATGTACAAAGTTAGATAAGAGAGAGAGAGATAGAGGAAGAGAAAGGAATGAATACACCTTATTAGGTATATGGACTAACAAAAAACCTATTTTTTTCTTGAATGATGTTGGATGACGTTGGGTATGTGTTGAATGGTGTTATACTAAGAGTAATATCATAAATAGAGCCGATGCTCAATTCCTTGAGAGTGGTTCAAGAATTCAAAGGTTGTACCTTTGGCTCATTATCACCCACTAAGTTAATATATGTAATCTTCCATGTGTTAATCTATGTTTGGACTATGTTTCCAATCCCTCTAAGTAGGTGGTTCAAGAATACAAAGGCTAGCTAATCCTTTGGCTCTATCATTACCCTGTGAAGTGAAGCTATGAAATAATATTAGTATGAAATGTGTTTTGTATGATATGGATCTTGAATCTCTTAAATGTTCTATAATATGATAATGTGGTGTGGATGGATAAATGTGTGGTTGAAACTAGGCCACTCTTGGTCACCTATAAAAGGTGGAGATTAGGCTTGTATGAAAGCCACTCTAAAACTAGGTAATAGGATTATGTGGAAGCCACTCAAAAATGATGCCACCCATTTGTAGATGGTATAAAGCATGAAATTTCTAAGAATACCTAGGTATTGTAGTATATTGGAAAAGTAATAAGTCAAATGTGTTGTGCACATTGTCCCTAATAACTAGTGTCTAAAACATGGATTTTGATTTGGAAGTTATATCAACTACCTAATCTAAAACTGGAAGTGAGAGTCATCATGCCATGCATGATGTCCCCTATATCTAGATTATTAGAGAAAAATATACTAAAATTGGTTATTCTAAACTGAACTATTGCTGACAAAATTATAACTATACTTACTTTTTTTAATCTATTTCTAGCAAGTCTAGTTTTTTTGTTATTTGGATATGAGTGCCAAAATTGGATACCCTATTATCTAGCACTATAGTCCAATCTTTTTGCTCTTGTCTTGTGTTGACTATGATTACCATTCTATAATTCTCATTATCTACATGGTTTGAAGTCTAGATACTATTTTGGGTGTTTTCAAAGCTAATTTTTTGATTGATAAGCACACTGATGTCTGTGAAAAAAACCCCTATTTATTTGCACCTCTTTTGATGGTAGTAATAAAGACCCTATAATGAATACCCTAAAAAAATATCCCTACAAGTGTGTTATGATATAAAATACATGATATATCAATGAGAATTGATAAGATATCTCAAGATATAGCATGGTTTGTATGAGAGATTGTTATATCAATAAGGGTATGCCAAGATAAATATAATAATGTAATAACATGTGAAATATAATGAAATATAACTATAAGTTTGGTTAGTTGTTAGTTTTTAGTTATCAAGGAGGGATGGAACATTATGCCCATCATGGCATATAAGAAAGCATGATAATGCATGATGTGGATCATGGCATTACAAACAATTGAAAAACAATCAAGCAATAATCACACAAGGCAAGAAACAAGAAGCATACAAGAGTGGCCAAGGGGCCAAGCAAATAAGGGATATGAGAACATGTTACTCAAATTGAAAATCAATCATATAAGTCATGTTCAAATTCCACATACACATATAATTGAAATAAGTAATGTTGGCGCATGACATGAATATAGAAATGTACAAGAAAAGGACATTGGCAAATGTCCTAAGGCACACACAATAATATAAGAAAAGGACATTGAAAAATGTCCTAATACATACATAGGAGGTAAAATAGGAAATAAGAAATATAATCACATCTAGCTAAAAGGAAGGCATGTAATTTACTAGAAATACAATCACATCTAACTAATCAAAGCAAGAAGTGAAAGTATGTAAAACATGGAGTACAAGACTAGGTATATGCAAAGAAATACACAAGTGATATACTAGTGAAATGTTGATAGATTAATCTATGTAATCTATTAAATAATATACATCATCATGATAACTAGACTACGTGGTGTAGGAATGACATAACTTGGATGGTGTAGTCATATAGAAGATGCCCCTAGTGGGTAAATATATTAATGTATATCTTGAATGTAGAAGTAAGATGCCCCCTCAATGGGCATAGTGAATCAATCATGGATATAGATGTCATTGCACACACTCAAATAAGATCAAGTGAAGTATGGTAATGTAGATAAATTGACAAATAAGAACATATAACATTAAATGTAAGTCTTGCATGGTAGTATAAATGTAAAGCATAGATAATGCATATAATTTAAATATTTTTGTTTTTTTGAATTATTTTAATGTTTTTTTATTTTATAATTTTATATTATTTTTTGTATTTTGACATATTTTAATGTTTTTGGATTTTTTGATATATTTGAATGTTTTTAGATTTTTGACATCTAAGCTATGTATAATCAATCATGAGGATACTATGTAAAATAAAAATTGAGAGACTATGTACAAGTAAGCAAAAAGAAAATATGTACAAGTAATTTTGAAAGAAAGATATATACAAGTAATGTTGAAAAATTATGTACACAATGACATAGAAAACTAGGATGGAGGGGGTAAAGGGTCCAAGGATGGAGCTCCTAGGGATGGAGATGGAGGAAAGGGATCATGACCATCATCAAATGCCTCAAGATCATCATCATAAGTATCATCATATTACATATACTCTATATACATGGTTTCATCCTATTGAAGGTGAAGTAAGGGTTGGTCTAGTGGTGAAGATATTTATTCTCCTTTGGGACATTTACATCTAGGATTTAGATGGTTGTGGTGGAAGTGGTGAATTTGGTACTAATGGTGATGTAATTTGAATAGTACCTTAAACATATATTTTATCCTATCTCTATTGTAAATATGTACATGAATCAATGTCATGGCCTATGATTCAATGAAAGAGATAAAATGGGTGACCATCCTACAATGATAATTTGCTAATAGATCTATGTAATAGTATAGGTAGTGCAATTAATCCATGATAAGGTAACATTTTTAGCATTATCTATCATGGATGTGTGTTGCCTATATAATCATGAATGACTAGATATATATCCATAGAGGTAACCATGTGAACTATCTGTGCCAAGTGATCTGTCTATGGTCATGAATGTGGAGTATATCTTGAGATTGTAGTGTGAGATGCTAAGATTGATGTAGGATGTGTAATGAGAGATCTAGAGTCATTTCAATACTCTCTTGGGTCAATTAGTGTAAATCTCAATCCATAAAAATAGTCATCTATGAGTGTGGGTGTTGTATCATCATCTAAAGTATCTTGGGAATCTGTATCAACATCATGTACATATGGTAACTCAAAATTTACCATAAGGGGTAATTATGATATGGGATTCTCATCAACTATAGTAGTAGAAGATGAAAGTGTTATGAAAGTATTTGTAATTGTTAGAGTAAATATACCTATTAGAGGAGTTGTATCTATATAATTAATTGGTACTACTAGAACTACTATTGGTAATGGTATAATTGTATCAAGTGTAGGAATCATGACTAATGGACTATATATAATGACTAAAGATGATATGACTAGCTAAGTATCTAGAGCTAAGGATGCAACTATAAGTGAAGTGTGAGATGTGCTAATCTCTCCTACCTCATATTTATGTATCTGATCAAGATAAATACAATGAAGTGGTGAATAAACTATGATATGAGGTGTCCCGTTTGGAGAAATAATTGAAGATGACTCTATAATTCAATAGTATATGAATGGTTGGTTATCTATTGGGCATGTGTATAAGTATTATTTATGGATAAACTTAACACATTGATGAAGAGTAGAAGGAAATATCCCCATATCATGTATCCAAGGACATCCAAGTAAATATTGTAATGAAGAGGACTTGGTATGACTTGGAATTATGTAGAGAGGGTTTTAAGCCCTACCATGATATCCAAAGTAATGGTGCCCAATGTATATCATGGTATATCATCAAACACTCTAATATTATTATAAGATTTTTTCATGGATGCCATATATATGCCCATGTTCTATAAGAATGTAATATTACATATATTAAGTCCAAAGTCACTATCAACTAGAACTGTCTTAACTACATTGGTTTTGACTTGAGATTATATGAACAATGGTAAATTTTGATCACTAACTATCTGAGAAGGCATGTCCTCATGATGAAAAAAATATAATACTCTATATTTATTAATGTGTTTACCAATGATTAAAAATATGAATGTTCTAAATTGATAGGAATATGTCTAAGTGAGTCCCTGATAAAGAATGTATTTGAACACATTTGCTTTATGGAGTAATTCTAACATGGAAATATTAGTCAGTGTGTTTTTAAACTGATCAACAATATCATATGTCCTAAGTGGATTTGACTATGCAGGTGGGTCGGGCCTAGGATGTGAAGGAATAGGAGGGTTACAGGGTTCTTGACTAGGTAGGGGAGGCATAGTGACAAATTAAGTAACAACTCTAACTACATTATATAATATCTAAATAAGACTAGTAGTGCCTATGGGAGGAGAGCATACATAACTGATAGGTCAAGGTAGTGGATGTACAAATGGTGTCAAGTAGGATCTCTAATGATGGGTAGTGACTTAGGGAAGAGTAAAATGAACCATGAAACATGACTTAACATGGGATAGATGTTCTAAGGGAGGTGAGGCAAGAGGTATCTTAACATGTATGGCAATGAATTTCTTAATATCATCATATATTATATAAAGTAAGCATGAAATGAAAAGAATGAAGCTTTGTATTAACATATGGTAAGGTTCATCATTCATATACATGATAGGACCAAGTATGAATTCCTTATTGTTCACAAGAAATGTTATGAAATAAGTGAAATTCATTTTTTTAATTTAGTATGTGAAATTTGAATTTAGATGTAAGGTGATACCTCAAAAGAAATAGGACCTATTATATGTAACTAAGGTTTTGAAAAATGATTATTTTTAAAATTACTATGAAATTTTAAAAATTAATGTGATTTTAAAAAAAAAATATGTAGATAAAAAATCAAAAAAATATTGGAAAATTCTTGATTTAAAGGGACCCAGTATATGTAACTAGGGTTTAAAAGAAAACTATTTTTTTAAAAATTTACTATGGAATTTTAAAAATTAAATTGAAATTTTGACTTGAATATGCAAGTAAAAAAATTAGAAAAAAAACTCTAAAATTAGTAAGAAATTTTTTTGAGGGTCTCTAGGGATTTTATGCACAAAGGGACCTAGTAAATTCAACTAGGGTTTGGAATAAATGATTTTTAAAACTACTAAGGTAAATTTTAAAAATTAAATTAAATTTTTGATTTAAAATATGCAAGAAAAATATAAAAAAATTATTGGAAAAATCAGTAATAAATTTATCCTAAGGTTTTTATATGCAAAAAAAGTAAGTCGGGTTCACTAAATGATTTAAATTTTTTAGGAATATTATTGTCTTATTATTAATTTAGTTAAAGGTATCAGTTGCCTAAATTATTAAATAATATTTTAATAATTTAGATACTAATGTGTATAATTTAAATGTATTTTTAGCCTTTATATAAATATCAATAAATATGAAGAAAATAAGACTTAGCTAAAAATTAGATGAAATGACTGAGATAGGGCCTAGAATTTGATGTGTAGGACTGGGAAAGTGTCACAAATTAGGATATAGCTTTAATTTTGTGAAAGGATAGGAGCATTGAAATATGAAACCCTAAGGTTTGGATTTATAGTCCTCTTTTACTATTTTTCTCCTAAAGACCTACATTTTTTGGGTTTTGTTCACTATCCCTATGTGAGCCTACTTATGAAATTTTAATTATTGAAAGTCTAAGAAACTCCTTGTATAACTAATTTAGTCTTCAAACCCTAGAATTCATTATGTTCTAATCATTTTTTATAAATAATGGGGGTTAGTGTGTGTAATATTCACTGAACACATATCCACACCCCTTGTATGGGCATAATGCCTACATACCAATACTCTAGAGAGGGATCAAACCAAATGTAGTTCTCTCACTTGATGTGATTTGTGTAATAGTGTTATGAAGATGCAAAAATACTAAACTAGGTCAGCTTGAGGTGGTTAGGGACTAGTGTGAGGATTTGGATGTGCTTGTAGATGTATTGAATGGTTGTATGTAGAGAATATGGAATTTTACCTTAATGGTATTACTTGTATTATTTCTTGATTTTTTAATATTTGGAAACCCCTTATAAATGAACTTTGAATGGGATTTTATAGATATATGTTGATCATGGGTTGAATGTATACACATTAAGCTAACAAGAATAAGGATATGAATAAAAAAGAATTGATCATTGGAGCTAAAAATACAATTATATAGGAGCACCAAAAATGGACACCCTAGGGTCTAGTGTTATAGTCTAAGTTGGGTGTTATTATCCTATAGGTATGAGACCTAGGGATGAAATTATTATATGAAATGAAACCTAGCTGATCTCGAATGAGGTCTCAAAAGTCTAAAGATGATTAGGAATAAGTGAAAAGGTGTCTTGAAGGGTCATGAGAGCATGCAAGATGGACCTATGGGTTGGATGTCATAAGCCACACTCAAGTTACAAATTTTCACATTTTACATGAATATACCATCCTTGGATATGTTTCAAAATTATGAGGCCATCTTACAATTTTTTGAAGCTCAAGGTTTCATGCCTTCTGATGACCATAAAATATTGTTTTTTATTAATATTTGTTAGTTAGATTATTTTTCAAAATAAAAAATTATCCTTGACCAAAGTAAAGAAGAAGAGTCTTAAGAATAATATCCACCTCAAAGTTTGGAATATTTTCCAAATGTTTCAATTAAATCAAATAAATACATTGAAATATATGTAGAAATTTAGGATGCTTTCACTTCAAATATTTTAGATCATTCACCCTCTCTCATTGAGGAGGTGATCAATGTTAACATTGGAACTAAAGAACATCCTCAAATCATCAAATTTGGGGCAAATCTCACACCTGAGGAGCATTAGATTATTATTCAGTTGCTCAAATAATTTGTTGATGTTTTTAAATTGTGTTATTTTGACATGCAAGGATTCAATCCCTCCTTAGTTATACATCATCTCATCCTAATGCTAAAATTATCAAGAAAGAGTTATGAAATATGCACCCTAAAGTGGCATTGCTAGTTAAGGAGGAACTAAAAAGAAATTTGGAAGTAGGTTTTATTTAACCCATCGATTGTTTTGATTAGATATCTAATATTATTCTTATGGCTAAGTCACAAGGAGGAATTTAGATTTATAGTAACTTATATGACATTAATAAGGCATGTCTCAAAGATGACCTCCCTCTCCCAAATATTAATATGATTATGGATTCAACAGCTATGTATGAAATGTTATCCCTCATGGATGGATTTCAAACTATAATCAAATCAAAATTGCAATTAAAGATCAACATAAAATAGCCTTCATCACTCCATATAGGACCTTATACTATCAAGTCATGCCCTTTGGTCTTAAAAATGTTAGTTCTACTTATCAATAGGTAATGATAGTTATTTTCATGATATAGTTGAAGACTATGTGGATGATATCTTAGGGAATTCTCAACTCAGATCAAAGCATCATATAATCTTGAAAAGAATCTTTAAGCATCTACAATAATATAAATTTAGATTGAATCCAAAGAAATGCATATTTGGCATAACTTTAGAGAAATAATTAGAGTTTATTGTATCTAGGAGAGGCACAAAAGTGGATCCAAATAAAGTCAAAACCATTATGGAAATGGCTTCCCTTAAAAATCTGAATTAGCTTAGGAGTCTTTAGGGTAAGTTGCAATATATTTGGCAATTCACCTCTCATATTTCAAATAAATGCCACCCCTTTTACTAATCTCTTAAAAAAGGGAACCAATTTTAACTATAAATCTAAATGTCAACATTAATTTAATAATATCAATAAATATTTGGAAAATCCACCAATGTTATCACCCCTATCATGAGAAAGCCCTTACTCCTATATATTTTTGAAATTTCATGTGTGATAGATGCCCTACTTACACAACACAATAATGAGCTTAATTAGACTCCAATTGAAAATTATTCCTTAGCCATTGTGTTTGATTTGAAAAAACTTCAGCAATATATGCTTAAAAGTCATGTCTAGCTCACTACTAAAGTTGATCCTCTCAAATATTTACTATTAAAATAATCCCTCATAAGATGATTGACCAAGTCGATTATGTTTCTAAATGAATTTTATATTGAATATGTTCATCATAAGGCCATTAAGGGACAAGTGATACTATATCAACTAGTAGAATCACCTCTTATGATGTTTGAACCTCTTAGCACAACCTTCTTAGATGAATCTATAATGATAATTTGAAATTCAATAGATGGAAGCTATATTTTGATAGTTATTTTACCATGCATGGATTATGTGTAGGCATATTTATTGTCACCCCACAAGATGATCTTATTCCAAAATACTTCTACCTCACTTTCCCATGCACCAATCATATTTTTGAATATAAGGTTTTAACAGCTGATCTTCACTTAGCCATCTAATATAATGTTTAAGAACTATAATTATTCAATGATTCACATCTCATAATCAAGTAAGTCAATGAAGAGTTCCAGACCAAGGATGAAAAATAACTCCCTTATAATCAATTAATAGATCAATTAAAGCAACATTTTTAGTATATTACATCTAAACAAGTGACACAAGGGAGTAATAAAAAAACTAAATCCATGGCCACTATTGGATCTTAAATTGATCTCCCTAAAGATATCCTCGATGGGAATTTTATAATAAAACATTTGATTATAACAATTCATCCATGTATGACTCCTTTAATTTTTTTATATTCCTGATCCTAGTCTCCCCTAGTACCATGATATTTATAATTACCTCTGTGATAACATCCTTCCGCTAAACCTTAATCACCATTAGTGTAAGGCCTTCCTCCACCATACTTCCCATTACACTATCATCAACAACATTAATTATTAGAAAGGTTATGATGGGACTTTGTTAATATGCCTGACCTTAGAAGAGGCTTCTCTCATGATTAAGGGGGTCCACAATGGTATTTGTGGTAGCCATGTCAGTGGGATGGCCCTAGCCAAGAAATTATTCCAAACTAGATATTATTGGCCTACCATGGAATATGACACCTACCATTATGTCCAAAAGTGTGTATCCTACCAAAAACATGGAAATCTTATCCATGCACCCACATAAGATTTAAAACCTATTATTATTATGTGTCCATTTTCTATTTGGTTACTTGGTTTGATTGGCAAGATAAATCTTACATCTTTTGATGGACATAAATACATTATCACTTATATGGAATATTTCACTAAATGAGTAGAAAAATGCCACTTATCTATACTATAGGTCTCCAGATTTTTAAACTCATCCTAAATCAAACCATTTTTTATTTTGATATTCTTTCCAACATCATATCTAATAATGGTAAGTCCTTCAAAAGTTAGGTAGTTAAGACCTTGTGCAAGTGGTATCATATCAAGAGACACTTTTCTTCACCTTATTACCCCTAGGGGAGTGAAAGAGATGAAGCAAAAAATAAAATTCTTATCAATATTCTCAAAAAATAATTAACGATGTAAGAAGGAATCAACACCTACAATTATATCCTGCACTCCAGTCTTATCAAACAAGTGTTTAGACAGCCACTGGGGCCACTTTGTATGCCTTAGTATATGAAATAAAGCTATCTTACCTATGGAATTAGAGATCCCCTATTTGTGAATCTAATTTTGGGGAATTATTACCAATCACAATTTCTGATAAGAAAGGATAAAATAATTGGAGCTTTTAGATGAAAAATGTCAAAGGGCCTTCTATCACCTACGGGCATATCAGAACAAATTAGAAGGCCAATATCATAAGAAGATCTAGTTCTGAGAGGTTGAGGTTGGTAATTTATTATTAAAAGAGAATTAAAAAAATACCAATGTATATAGGGATAAAAAATGAAATTTTGAAGCCAATTGGCTTAGGCCATATATCATGATTGCTAAGTTTGGATCAAGAGCCTATAAATTAGATACACTAGATGGTGAAAATATTGATGACCCAATGAATATAATACATTTAAAATGTTTATATACTTAATAAGATCTACTTTACCTCCATTTATGAGTCCCCACACTTGGGGTCATAGCCATTTCCATCCCACTTCTCCCTTTTCATTCCACTCCATTCACCCATCCTTGATCGTAGTCTTAAAGTGGGAATCCATTATAGGATTTATGCATCAACATGAGACATATATATTCGATAGTTGACAAGTCATTACTTGTTATGTGAATGGAATGTTTTTTAGTGAGTCTTCTAAAGTATCTTTATCCATATCCAATATATATATGTATATATATATATATAATATGTATATATATGTGTGTATATATATACATACATACATACATACATACATACATATACATATACATATATATATATATATATATATATATATATATATATATGCAATCCTATCACATCCTTATATCTATCTTTCATCCTATCACATAATTCCATCCTCTTTGATGAGTGTATCTCCTCTTAGCCTCAAGTTAATCCTATCCTCATTTTTATCTTGCTATTCCAAAGCCATAGTCCACACCTTCCCACTAACTTTATCACTATGTAAGGGTCAACAATAGATTTTACTTTGGGGTTTTGTATACATTATGATACTAAATCTCAATTGAATATCCTAACCCCCATATATGGGTGTTTATGAATTAGGTTGGGTTCTTATTTCAATCTAGTAATACTAGGCACAATATACCCCATGTACATATCTCCTTTTTGACATCAAGACCATTTACCTTAATCACCTTACACTCACATCATTATCAATTTGTATTTACATTTTACTATCCCTACCTTTAGTCTATTTGATCTTATGATTGTCTTGTATGTATATTTAAAATGTGTGTATGTCTTGAACATGTGTGAATATGTATTTTTGTACATATTAATTAGATTGTATTAGTCTCTTTTAATAATCTTGTTATCATTTTATATTTTAAACTTTATAGGAACAAGGATGGTCTTGGTAACTCCCAAACTTGTTTTGGACAAAGTTACTTCAAAAATAGAGTTCCCCCATATACCTTGATTGAAATTACCTTTGACTTATTTTATGTCATTGGCACATAATTATTAGTTGGAAAATATTAATATGGATTACATACATTCTCAATGGATTAAAAAATTTCCACCCATCCCATTTCCCCTAAGCTTATCACCATCCCATCTAACCTACCATCATCCAATTTATACCTAGTTATATCCCCTCCCATCGCTATCCTACCCCCTTAGTGCAAGAGGATTCCTACCCCAAACCTGAATTGTGAGACATAACACATGGAATGGATTAATACTTTATTAGAAATATAGATTATGGTAGCATTGCCCCACTCCCATGTGATTTTTAGACTCTAATACCAAATACAGGGGTGACAATAGCCTATCCCTCTATGCCATCTGAGCTTATAGGTGTGTATGTAGTTGATCTCTCTCTCTAGTGATTATAACTATCTTTTTGAGTTATCCCTATATCTTTGTCTAAATGCATGCTAGTAAAAATATCTCATCCTTAGTCAAAGATTAATGGGATGGCCTAGTACCATACCCACTCCCACTAACCCTAGATTTTGTATGAACCTATGAATTTCTAGCCTTAGCCTAGGTCCCACTCCCTCCTACATACATTGTAGTTTTTACCTGATCACCATCACATCTATCTACGTCCATACTATCTACATCTACCTCACCCTCCTAAGATTCCTAAATAGGTGACTACATCCTCCTCCTCCATAACCTAATCTACACTTATAACACTCTCCTCACTACTTCCCTCTATACCATAGCCTTACATCAAAGTAACCTCACCAAAAAAAATTGATCCCACCATGTTGTATAGGCTATTGTCACCCCTGTATTTGGTATTAGAGTCTAAAAATCACATGGGACTGGGGCAATGCTACCATAATCTATATTTCTCAGGGCTCTATTTACTAGCCTACCCTATTATGCCCAATCTTTATCACTCTTAACAAAAATATGTTCCCCCCTTAGCATGTCCTATGGGAACACAAACTACCTCTACATGTGATTTGAAATGTATCACTTTATAATGAAATATTTGCATCTTCTTAGATAACACTGAGTAAGTATATATTGAGTAACCATAACCTAATCCTCCTATCCAAATTATAGTCCTCTATAGGGAATCCATGTGATATGCTCTAGTTATAAGCTATCAAATTCCTATCAAAATAATCACATCTCCCCATCATGTAATCTCTATACACCTAATAAGATATACCATCCAAACACTATAAGCTAACATGGTTCCCTAGCTATTCGAGTATTAAGAGGTCACTTGATCATAATGTGCTCCTAGCTCTAGATCTATAATAATAGGGATGGACTTAGGCTCATTATTTCCATATACACCCCCAAATTAAGTTTTCAATATAAATCAACCAACACTATTGGCCCCCATGCAAAAAACGTAAAGTCTTGTACCATGTTAGCTACCATGTCCCTAAGGCCCAAGTGAAACCATTGACCATTCATGTCTTGAAGGAGTATGATAGTAAAATGAGATAATACTAACAAGGTCAGTCTATCAATCATCCCCTCTTGGATACATCTATCAATATCTACCTACATGTCTTGCACACCCACACATAATCCTCATTCTAGTCTTTGTAATGTCACATTGAGAGTGTGTGACCTCTAGTAGATCCTATACCCTATCATCATTATTTGAATAATATAATATATGTCCTCTAAGTTCACCATTATCTCTCAAATGATGAATTTAAAGTTACTCATATCTAAGTTCCATCAACTCTACCAATGTAGTGATCAGTGCATGATCAATCTACACCACCTACATCATCATAATATAATGTAATCTCACTAACTCTAATAGCTTGTAATCATTATCATTAAATAGGTGCATCTCATGTATCACTTTAGGTTATTGTAGATAATATGATATCACACCTATTTACTCTTTCACTAATCACCATGAATCTATCACTAACTCTATTCCATCATAAATCAACTCTCCTACCTTTTGCCTAACTTAAATAGAACACTCCAAACCCTAAAACTCATACTCATAATCCTTGACTAATCTTATTTGATCTATCCACCTCCTAACCTAAGGTTTAACCTAATTTACCCTTATCCCTCTTAAACCTAATCTATCATATTCTCACTACCACCCCAACCCTAACCTTAGTCTACCTTCACCTAACTCACATAACGTAATTATACTTCCTAGCCTCTAATCCCTTTCCTAACTCCCTCATATCCATAATACCAATCTTATTATCTACTTACCCATCCCATTATATTCATCACATCATTTCAACCTAACCCATCATAACTTACCAATCTTAACCTCCCTCACCCTCACTAATATCATTTACTTAACCGTAAACCATTCTAACTTATCTAACACTATTAATCATAACTTTATTCATATAAAAAATCATTTCTCCACCTTCTAATTATATTAGATTCATCCTAAATAACTATATTTAACACCCTAACCATTTCTAACTTCATCCCTTAGCCTAACCCCATCCCTTCACCATTTTTCCTAAACTCAGAAAAACTATAACTTATGAGTTTTCCTTAACCAATGGTTTTTCATAATCACTAATCAAGTCCTACAATTTTTCATAACCATAGATCTAAACTTGTGGTTATGAAAAATTTAGAATCACTAACCTGTGACATTGAAATATCATAAGTTGATACTTGTGATATTATAATAATATAAATACCCATCCAATAATGTGAGTCACATTTATAATAATGTGACTGAGGGAAATTTTCTAAATCATAGTATTATACTCACGGTGATGTTGACCTAGCTAACATGCCAAAAAATACAAAATTTTAACAAAAAACACAAGCTAGGGGATCATTACTCATTGGTGGTTTGGTATCCTTAGGTCTCTAGAATTATCAGACTCTCTCATCATGATCAAATTCTTAGGTGATCTAGTCCATGTTTTTGGTTCAAAGTCAACTTTCACTAAAGATAAAAGTTAAAATGACTATTTTTTTTTACTATTTTGTCCTTTCTGACCCCCGTCTCTACTTTTATCCCCTTAACCCCTAACACCAATTTTATCTTACCCTATCACATACTAATCTTGTCAACGTAAACAATTACCTCTATTCATCATTCACAATCATTCTTAAGCCATAGGGGGCATGGATTTTCTATTTCCCCACTATCTACCCTAATTCTACATCAAAACTACATTAGCTTGAGGTCTCTTATGACTATGTAGGTAGTACTTGGCCATGATTTTGTGCCCAAGTTTATTTATACCACTATTCACCCCTCATCCCCATCTCATTACCAAACTAATCACCCAATCATCATACATTCATTTTAAGCTATGTATCTTTCATAAAGTGGATCCCTTTTATTAGTCAACCCATATTATCTATTTTCAAGCCATTCATGACATGTGTCTTTTCTCCAAAACTTATCACTTGCTTGCACACATATCATCTTTTTACTTATAACATATATCTCCATCTTAGGAATTTAATCTTATCAATCATAAATCTTTTCTAGATATTGGTCATTTATCTATAACCCATCTCATAACTGAGCTAATTTATCCCCTTGTATCTTCAATTGGGACATATTAAATATATCTCTATCATTAATTGGGGCATCTTAACCCCATCTTATCATCTTAGTATCATCCCCCCTAGGACTTCTATTTGAGTGACCATCTAGGTCGATTCTCTCCACATACTCCCTTAAGGGGAAATTATACCTATTAACACCATATAACATGGTCTTCACATGTGATTATGGTTTATTTAAAATAACATTACTCCCTCCATCCTATCCACTCATAATGCCCTTTCAAAGAGTGACAAAATATATGCACCTAAATAAGTTCACCTTGATAATTCTACTAATTGTGTTAATTTAATCTATAACTATATTTCCTAGATAATTATACTAATTATCCTAACCCTTACATAAAAATTTCCACAACCCAAAAACCTTATTCTACCCCATAACCAATTAATCTCCTTCATTAATCCACTAACTAGATCTATTTTCCTACTAACCTATGCGTTAATCTATTTGCCAATTTAAAAATACAATTTATTGTTAGAGCTACAATCACTAAGAGCCAAGGGTGAATTAGTGAGCCTAAATATTTGAATTTCAATTAAAATCCTTTCAAACTATTATAAAAACAATATATATCAACTTGATCAAGCAATATTACCAAGAAAGCTCATTCAGTCAATGCATACAGAAGATCAAACATATAACACAGTTCTTATTAGAAACCCTCATGAGGAATAAAACCCACTCTCAATATTTTAAAACATGGAATACTTATCCTATAAGAAACTACAAAAAAGAGACTGGTCAAATCCTTTGTGATATAAAAATCTTGATCAAATCATTTAGACCAAAGTCCTTTGGTGAAATACCTATTTTACAAGGGGCAACTACCTCTAAGGAAGATTAAGTCCTTTATATCATCCTTTGAAGTGAACATTTCCAACTAAGAATTGATGTATTCAAAACCTAATGATTTATATCTACTTTTTAACCTCTACACAAACTCCCTCTCTATCTCATATAGCCCTCTCACATAGGCATGCCATAATCTCTCTCTTTCACCCAAACTATCCTCATCTGCATAGTCAAACTTCTTCACATATCCTAAAAATTCAAGATCAATATTTATAAATAATAAACATGACTTATATGTCATAAAAATATTCCTAAATTTACTCTACTTATCAACCCATCTTCTAAGCATAGCTACACTTCTCTATTCTTTAATTCAATGCTCATTATCTATACCAACCTTCACAAAAACCTAGAAACCAACACATTTAATTTCACCATATATAGAAAAATCATGAATTAAAAAGATAAAAATATTTCCTTTCAACCACAAAAACATTCTTTCACACTTAAGGCATCTAACATGGGTCACACTTAAGTTCAACATACTTTCAAATAGCCCTAAGTCACTTTCAGGTCCTATGGAGAGCCATTCACCTCTTTGACACTTATCAAAGAAAACTAAGAGTATAATATCACTTAAAAATGTATTAAAACATTCCACATGATCTATATGTCCTTATTAAGTGCCAAAAACCATCCCATTACCCTTTTGCTTAAGCATAATTTGCTCAAACAACATTTTATGCACATAATCATCATAAATGAATACACAATCAACTTATAAACATTTGTTCATACCAAATATCATTAGTGAAACCTTAATAATACATTTATATGATATTCATGGAGTATAAAACATGATATAATAGCTTATTCTTCATTAAACATTGAAACAACATCAGAGTGAGCTCAATTACCCTTCTTGAATTACTTTTAGAACATAGTGAAACACAACCAAATTTGGGGCTCAAAATATTTGTCTATACATGCATTTAGACTTAAAATGTATATTTACACATTCATATTGTATTTTTATACAAATTCAATTTTTACACCATGGTTAAATTATGCATAGATTGAAAGATATAAAACAAAAACTATACACTAGTTTATCTTTTGTAAAATTCAAATATTCAAATACAAACGATCATAGTTAAACTTCAAACACCATGATATCATCTTGAGTCCTCACTAATCATATTAAAAATGCACTATTAATATTAATATATTAATCACAACCTTCAACACATATTTTACTAATTCCAAATGTTAAACCTTAAACATGTTGACCTCATGTCGTGCACTCTTGTGATATTGACTCAACGCACACCGTCAATTTTTACAGATCAATCAAGTCTTTAGCTTATAGTTCTTACCATAAAATATTAATCAAAAACCCTATTACCATGAAACTCAACACCCTCATTTGCCTTTTTATCACTTATATAGTTAAACATTATGCACTTCTTACCATCTTGCTCAACATGCACCATTAGATCAAAATTGTATGATCCCTTGTACACCGTTGGAACTTAGAAGAAGTTTGATCTTTATCTTTGTTAACCAATAAATAATTTGACCTATTTAACTTGATTCACACCATATATATTCACTTTATGATCACTTTTTAGCCATTATATCTCCATTTTTTTTATCTTTAACATTGTGTAAAAATGATTAACTGTGGAGACCATTGCTATCTACTTAGAAGGCTAACTTTATACCTCCATATATTTTTCTTCACTCAAGTACATGTTCTAAAATTTTGAAAATATGATATCCTCACATAGGATAATCCACCAATGTGTCAATATTCCCATATAACCCTCACACAATGTGAGAAATAATTACATTAAAATGCTCACTTAGATTTTTATGCTAGAGAGCCAACTATGTCAAAAACTTCTCTAGTAGGCCAACTTTAAACAGGCATAACTTTTGTCACACTTTATCTCTTGACCTAAAATTTAGCATAAATAAAAAATGTACATAAATAAAAAAACCCATATGATCAAATTATCTTGAATTGTACACACATGCAGTATATGTCACCATCAAAATGGCTACTTGACTTTTCTTGCCACATTGCAAATTTCACTATGGGAAATATAGTAAAAATGCTTGAGATCCCAAATTTACACTTGAAAATATTTTTTATTGATTCATATCTAGAATTTATTCTTTGTGAATATAATCTAGGGACTAATTTGATCTAAACCATATGACTAAATCCCCTTGACTCATCTATACATGGTAATAGTGATGTCAAAAAACTACCTACTCAGATTTTCTACCACTAGACCCAAACTATCTAGATGAAAACTATGGACTACCAAATAAATTAAACATATAAAAATAATATTTAAAATCATCCTTTACCATTGATATGATCTATTTCACATGATAAAATCAACCATACTCATCCTTGAACATTTTTGATCATGGTAAAACTGAAGATCAATGAAGCCAATTTCAAGCACATAAGGAAAAACACATTACACACTATCTATTAGATTAAACAAAACACAGAGAGAAAATGAGATTGAGAATATTAGATAACTTATTCAACATGTTCAACCAAGCATAAAGGCCTATTAAATAGGCAAACAAATGAAATACCCATGAAGCATGAGACGGGTATAAGAAAACTAACCTATGTCACCTTGCATGAAATAGCAAAGACTGAACAAATAACTAACCTCTTAACCAAAGTGGTTAAGGATAATAACCAACATAAATTACCTTATTTAATAACCTAAGGTAAATAAAATAATATTATAACACCCTCCCTTAATGACTAAACTAGAAACAAGACCAAGTTTATCTCTGAATTTTATGAACTTGTTTGTACCAAGTGGTTTGGTCATTATATCAACTGGCTGCTCTGCAGTGGGGAAGTAAAAGAGACTGATGTCTTCAATGCAATGATGGTGAACCTCAATGTGTTTGGTCCTAGCATGAAATATTGAATTCTTCACCATCTTCAAAACACTTTGGTTGTCACAAAAAATTGGAGTAGGCTTTGATGACTCAAACTGAAGATCCTCCAAAATTTTCTTTATCCACATGGTTTCACAACCTGCACTGACCATAGCTTTATACTCTAATTCTATTGAAGATAATGCCACTATAGTTTGTAGTTTATTTTTTCATGAGAAAAATCCTAAACCAAATGTGAAAACGTACCCTATTGTAGATTTTCATGAATCAACTAAACCTGCCCAATCAGAATCAAAATATCTTGAAAGTTTAAAATCTACATACTTCTTTTATAGTATGCCAAAGTCAAGAGTGCCTTTGACATATCTTAATACTCATTTTTTAGCTAACCAATGGACTTCTTATGGTTTATACATGAAGCAAGATAGAAAACTCACTATAAAACAAATATCTGGTTTGGTGGTAGTGAGGTAAATGAGACTACCCACTAACTGCCGATACACTATTTCATTGACTGGAGGTGAATCAGTGTCTATTGAAATTTTAGCTCCTGCTTCCATAGGTGTGTGAGTTGGATTAAAATCCATCATTATAAACCTTTCTAGAAATGAATTGGCACACTTATTTTGTGACATGAATATAGTATTACCACTTTGCCAAAACTCAACACCTAAATAGTATTTCAGTAGTCCTAAGTTTGTCATGTCAAAAGTATAACAAACATCATCTTTCATTTGTTGAATGATACTAGTAATACTCCCAGTGATGGCTATATCATCAACATAAATAATTATAATCAATATATCATCACCAAAAACCTTTACATAGAGATTTGGTTCTGAATTACACCTTTTGAAACTTGACTCCCTAAGATATGAGTCTATTTTTGTATACTAGGCTCGAGGAGCCTACTTAAATCCATACAAGGACTTGATCAACCTAAAAACAAGATGTTCCTTACTAGGAATTTGAAAACCCTATGGCTGAACCATGTAGACTTCCTCCTATATATCTCTATTCAAGAAAGCACTCTTTACATCCATTTGGTGCACCTTCCATCAAAACTAAGCAACGATAGCAATAATCAAATGAAAAGTTACCATCTTGGTGGTTGGAGCAAATGCCTCCTCATAATCAACCCCTTCCTCTTGTGTATAAACTTTTGCAACAATTCTAGCTTTGTGTTTGTCCAAGAAACCATCTACATTGTATTTTACCTTATAAATCCAGTTACAACCAATGGATTTCTTTCCTGGTGGTAGTTTCATCAACTTCCAAGTCTTATTTTTCATCAAGGAATCATATTCCAATTGCATAGTTGATTCCCACGTAGACTTCCCTTTGCCCTCTAAAAAAATTAGGCTCAAATACTTGTGAAACAGCAATTGTTAGAGTAAGATTGACATGCTCACCTTTATTACCAAACTTATTTCCTAATCTTAGTCTTCTACCTTCCACACCTTGTGGCAAGTCTCCTTTTAGTGCTTCAATTGTGGTAGTATACCACTTTGGCTTCTTTTGTTGTTCTGCTGGAACCTCACAATGACTTGTATCAATTCCCTCCCTAGAATGTGATTCCACTAATAAACAAGAATCCTGCTCACTGTTCACATTATAACTAATAATTGAATCATTAGATAACAATGACTCAATATTTGAAACTTGACCAGTTGTTGTGAAGTATGGCATTTGTTCATTTACTATGACATCTCTATTTGCCACAACTTTATTAGTAAAAACATCAAGTAATCTGTAGGCCTTTAACTAATCACTGTATCCAACAAACATGTATGTTTTGCTTTTTGCATCCAAATTTATTCTCTTTTGACTATGAATAACTACAAAAGTTACACAACCAAAAATTCTAAAATCACTTACATCTAGATTTCAACCTGACCAAGCCTCTTCTAGAGTCATATTCTCCAAAGCTTTTGTAGGACTTTTGTTGAGGATGTATACTATTATATTCACTGCTTCTACCCAATACATGTATGAGACATTTCTACTTTAGACCATACAGCGAGCCATGCCCATCACCATCGTATTACACCTTTCCATAACTCCTTTTTGTTACAGTGTAAGGTGTAGTGTATTGTTTGTGTATGCCTTCAGTGGCACAAAAATCCTTGAACTATTTTGAGATGAACTCACCCCCATTATCCATTCTAAGACATTTCACTAGCCATCCTATGTATTTTTCAACCATAGCTTTCCAAGTAAGAAAGTTGGAAAAATAATCAGATTTCTTCACTAGAAAATGTACCCACTTTTTCCTAGAGAAATCATCAACTAGTAACAAGAAATAATGAGCACCAGAAGGGGTAGGTGTCTACATTAGACCATGTAAATCTACATGTACTAGATCTAATACTCCTGTAGACACCGCAAACGTGTCTGCACCTTGGTTCTCCCCCTTGGCCCTTTCTCCCTCCTAGTCCTCCTTGGTCCCTAACCCACCTAAGTCTTATTAATTAGAAATTAACATCTATTTCTAATTAAATAAGGCCCCCTTTCTACCCTACCCTTGCCACCTTGGATCCTCCCTTGAATCCCTCCACCTTCCCCCTAGCATTTATTAGGCCAAATCTCAGCATTATATCCCCCCTCGTCCATTTTGGCATCCTTGTGACCGTTCTGCCCATGACCCCTCACCCGGCGGCGTGCAAGAGTGGGCAGAGGCTATTTTTAGCCTCTGTGCCCATCCTGCGACCGCCGATGTCGGCAACCCTTCAGCCGATGTCGGCGAAATTGCTGGCATCGGTAGCCTTCATTATCCCCTTCTGCATCCGTTGCACGCCCCTAGACTCTTGAGCTCGAAAACAGATTCTCTTGACGCTTTGGCTCTGATCTCTCCTCTGTCTTGACCTCGTGCAATAGCAGCAACAGGTGAAAAGGCCCTGGATCAGTATCTTCTCCTTGCAGCAACTCTTCCGTGGCCCCAGCAACATCTTCTTCTCTCTTCATTCAGGAAGCTAAAGGTAAGCTAGTCTAGTTTTTTTATTTCATTTTAGTATTCAGTCATCTATCTTCTATTGTCTTCTGCTCCCTCTATCCTTCCCCCCTGAGAGGCTGCAAAGCCTTCTCAGGCCCCATCCTTTGTGAATCCTCCTCTTCCCTATCCTCTGTGTCTCTTCCAACTTCCTCACCCCCTCTGCCAAAAAGACCTTGCACCAGGCACCCAACCCGAACCAGACCACTCCCCAATCCATCCAAACTTGTCCCCGTTCAGTCTTAGCCCTGTCCATAGTCCAGAAAGCAACCCAGACCCGACTACAGGTGACAACCCCGACTGACGCCGATCACTTCCCCAACCGACGCCGGTAGGATAGCCGACGCCGGCGACATTTCCGACCTCGGCGAATGTCTTCAGCCCAACAGCTCTTTCAGGTAATCATTTTGTTTTCTTCTTTCCTTTCTACTTTCTTTGTCACTTCTATATTTTGGCATTCTGTCTTTTATCAGTCACTTATTTCATCAAAACAGTGGGTTGACCTCCCTTAAGGAAGTTTTTACACTTCTGGGAACAAGCCTTTTGCTTGGCAACCCACTACCTATCTGTCTAACATTTTTCTTGTCCTAGTTTCCCTTTTTTCTTGCAGGTGTCATTCCTCCACAACCAAAGAGGAGTGCTCACAAGCGTCTGGATTTACGGTGCGCAATCTTTAGTCCAGGTACTTCCAACCCTTGTCCATTACTTTCTTTTAGTTTCTTTCTTTTTAGTCTGAAAAGCAAATTTGAGGTAGAAACATCTCTGGCACGCCCGGTGGGACATGCACTAAAACACACATAAAACTTACCTGAGACAAGGCCCGACTGGGATTTCATCACCCAGCGGATACCTTACCCGTCCCGGTGACCCTACTTGGATTTCATCACCAAGGGGGAAGCCCACTCCGTTCTCTGGCGGAGTCTAAACTCTAGGCGAGGTATATCTTGGCTAAGCGAGACCAGCTAACCACTGGAATCGTGAAGTGAGGGGAGCTTGCTCCTTAGCACCAGGCCACGTACCAAACCCTAACACAAATCTTTGAGCACCTAAAACAACACCTGAAACCATCTTTAGACCGCCTTCTTCTAGGACCCATTTTTTAGCCAATCTCCCCAAACATTCATCTAAGGCATAAGCCACAAGTTTCTAAGGTTAATTCCTAGGATTTATCGCTTAGGCTTGTCTGTCTTTCTCTGTTTTCCTCTTCTCATCTATTTGTTTGAGTGTGTGAGGACGCTTTCTTCTTTGTTTTTCCAAGAACCTTTTGGCTCTCTAGAAAACACAGTCACCGACATCGGTTCTGCCACCGACATCGGCTTCCCCTGTCACCGGCATCGGTTCTGATACCGACATCGGTTATCTGACCAACGCCGGCCTCATTTACTATCGACATCAGTTTTTCAACCGACGTCGGTCTCTTTCATTGTCCTTTTTTTTTCAAAACCAGCAACCTGAAACCTGTCTTTTCTCTGTCAAAGACTCCATCATAGTCTTCTGAAACTGAGCAACACAGTTCCTGAGACCTGAACCTTCTTTGCCTTGCATGGTTTTGACTCGTAGCCAAGCCAAAGCTCTTGTCAACCACTCCAGCCATCAACCACTTTTGTCCACCCCATCCGTGACCAGGCCTACAATGGAGTTCAACTCGGAGACCGAAAGAACTCCTGTCCGTCCAACCCCGCCGCAGACTCCCATTGTCCAAGAAGGGGACCAAGACTTCGAACGATTCTTGGACCTCAATGTCAAGGCTTTGCAACACTATCTCGCGCATAGCCGAACGCGAGACTCCTTGGGCAATCCAATCTATAGAATGCCAACCTCCCTTGTCATGACTACGGCTGTATCGACAACATCCATAGTTCAACCTTCGGACACCCAAGCCATCGCTTTGAACACTGACCAGACTTTGACCAATCCCCCAGGTGTGGCCTCTCCCTCTATCATTGGGCCCACTTCCACTGGGGTTCCGGCCCCTTGTCAACCTCAACCCGCTCAACCGCTATCCACTCCATTTCAAAACCTTGTCGTCTCTATCCCGCCTACCCTGGCCCCTATCAACACCAGGGTGGCTTCTTACCCCTTGGCCCCCGTTACCATAGTCCAGCCTCTCGTGGCAACAACGGGCCCAGCTATGTCTTCTAACCAACCACCTTTAGCCTCCACTTCCACCCCTGCGATTAGTCATCCATACATTCTACAACCAACTATGTCGCACGCCTCCTCTAACCTCTTCCAAGTGCCCTATAACTTAGGGGGCGCGCAACCCATCAATCCGTCGGCAGACATCATCAGGATGCTGATAGACAAGATGACCAGTCTTGAGACCTCTGTTTCCGGCTCGCACAACACTCTTTCATACGAGCAGATCTGTAACAAGCCCATTCATCCTTCTATCCCAATCAGACCATATCCTAGCCAGTGGGAGCTTCCAAAGTTTTCTCATTTTCAAAACAAGGAAGACCCCCAACAACACTTGTGGGCATTCAGACACGCCTGCTACCTCATTGGCCATGACGATGCGTTACTCTTACGCACCTTTCCTATGTCTCTCTCGGGTGTTGCACTTGACTGGTACAGCTCCCTTCCTAGCCATTCTCTCTTCTCATTCACGCAATTGGCTCAGCTATTCCTTGATCACTTTTCTATCAACATAACCAAGAAAGTCTCAATCACGGACCTCTATTCTATTCGGCAATTCGAGGATGAGTCCATAGCCGACTTCGTTGCTCGATGGAGAGGCCTTATCAACCAACTCTCCTTTTCCTTGCCCCAGGCCGAGCTTATTGAACTCTTTTCTCAAGCCTGTGCCCGACATATCTCTTCCACCCTGAGGGTTCAAACCTTTCGTACTTTTGACGAGGCCTTCACGATGGCCCGCAAACTAGAGTTGCGTGCCATCGAGGAGAACAAAGTCAAGTTGCAGAGTAAGAATCCCAGCTCTAAGACCAATGACTCTTCTTCTGCCAAGCCATCATCATCCAATTCTAAATCCAAGGCTTTGGCTAATGCCGTGGTTGTCAGACCTTCATCTTCTTCGACCAATCAGCCTGAGCCCTCTACATCTCAGAGCGCTACTCTCTAGTTCCAGCAAAGATACGTGCAGCGACGATATACTCCCCTTGGAGAATCATATGCGTTTGTGCTGGAAAAGCTTCTTAAACAGGGAGTCCTTAATCTCCCTCAAGCCCGACCTCCTCCGCAATTCGATCCCTCTCACGCCATCCCCGCGTGGTATAGGGAGCATGACTTCTATAGCTTCCACCATGTTAAGGGCCATGACACGGAGAACTGCAAGACCTTTAAGAACATAATACAAGACATGCTTGAAAAGGGGGATCTCATCTTAGACAATCCAAATGCACCCCCTAATCAGGCCATTGACATCTTCAAACAACCTTTCCCCAATCATCCGCCAACTCAGAACAATGTCCAGACCTTAATTGACGACAATCATGAGCACAATATTCGGACAGTCAATACGATCTCTCCTTTCGTCCCCAATCAACCTCTTGAGGTTAGTCCATCAATCAGTCCGTCACATGTGGACGAACCTCTCTCCCCAGCTAGTTCTCCATTGACCTCTCTCATCTTGGAGGACGCCTCGGCCTTACCAGCACCTCCAGTCTCACCATCTTCCTTTCTGCAGCCTATGGAGGACCCGACCCTTCTTACTCCTCAGCCGCAAGTGGAGGGCACCGTCATCCCTGCCCTTTACCTGCTGGAGGGGCCTCGCTCCCCGGTTTCTTCTCCACCCAGGGAAGAACCTGTCCCTCCTTCATCCTCATCTAAATCTGTCATGACTTCACCATACCATGTGTCTGAGACCACTATACCCATCTCGTCTTCAACCTCACAACCATCAACATCTTCCTCTCAGCCATTTTCCCGGTTAGTGGAGAAGATTGAACTTCTCTCTCCATGGAAAGTGACGCCTCAGGTGTTGTGGGAGCGTCTTAAAGCCCTTCAACATACCCGCGCCCTCTCATCACATGCCGCTAATCCTCCCAAGGCAGAATCTCATCAGACTCTTGACAAAGACCAGACTCTCAAACCTCAACCAAACCCGTCCAAACCAAAGCCTACATCTATCTCGTCCAAACCCATCAAGTCATTTGGCGTTCGTCCTATCTCCTCCCTCACTCACCCGCAAGTGAAGGTGGACTTAGGCCAGACCTCGACCAGTAGTAGTCTTCCGACCAAGGCAAAGAAGACTGCTAGACCGCAAAAACGAATGCCTCCTTCTCCGTCACCGTTGCCATCCATTTTGGGCCCCCATCCTTCGACCTTGGCTAGCATCGTTCCCACTCTGACCTTCAACCAAAACTCATTGCCTCCTTTGCTTCTTCTGCCTACCTCCAGTCGTCCCTCTCCTAAAAAGGCGGTATCAATCATCAAGAAAGAGCCGTCTCCATCTGTCACCGCGCCATCAACCCATAAGGTGGTACGGAAACCTCTTCTAACCTCGCCTAAGAAAAAGTCACCAACCTCGCGCATATCAAATAGCACGGACCCTCTATTGGGCTCATACTCGTCAATATTGCACCGACTTCTCTAGACTTCCGACATAACCCTTTCGCCCATCAAGCCTTTCCAACCTCTTGGGTCCAAGCCCTCCTGGTTCGATGATACAAAAATTTGCTTATATCATCGTACACCAGGACATGACACCGAGACTTGCTGTGCCCTCAAGGCCGTCATTCGCCGCCACATGGAGAAAGACACTCTTCTCCTTGAGGACACTCTTGACCAGACCCTGACTCCTTCCTGTCCAACTTCTTCAAACACGTCAACATCTCACCAGCAAGACATGACCCCTTCTTCACCTCCCATTTTTGAAATCAATGCCATCCGTATAACCACTAGATCGCAAAAGGACAAGGCCAAGGAAAAAGCTGCCATTCCTTGGACCTATCCCTTTGTCAAGCCACCTCTTGCGCCCAAGCCTAAAATTTCTATCCTTGGCGCGTCCCAACCTTCTTCATCTTCCTCTTCTGGACCAATTCATGACTCCACGCTGAAGCAGCTTCACCAGACACCTGTGAAGATGTCTCTTTACGACCTTATCCAAACTTCGCCTCAGCACCATCAAGCCCTTATCCAAGCCTTGCAGGCAGTGGAGGTCCAACCCGAGGACCCCCAACCACTCGCTGCCCTCGTCCATTCTTTATCTCCTATCAACTCCATCACATTTAGCGATTCTAAGATTCCCACATCTAACACGGAAGATCAGGATGCCACCCTCTTCATCACTGCCTATGTCGTTCGGACGCGCATCAAACGCGTTATGATCGATGGCGGCGCTAGCATCAACATAATCTCTACCCATGCCTTTGATCAGTTGGCTCTTCCCAAGAACTGTGTCTCTAAAACTGACGCGATCTTACGCTCTTTCAATGACACCACCACCACGACCATTGGCACAGTCATCCTCCACATTCGCGTAGGCCCACGCACAGTCTCGGAGCTCTTCTATATCATTGAAGGAGAGTTTCAATACAACCTTCTACTAGGCCGACCTTGGATCTGTGCCATGGCCTGTATATCCTCCACCCTGCACCGTTGTGTGAAGTTTGAGCATGACGGGCAAGTCCACACCATTCCCGCTGACCCTTCACCCTTCAAGACTTACAACACCACCTACCGTCCCAACGATGTCCTCATTCCCATCAAACCGTCAACTCCGGCACCGCCTCCACCTGTGGAAGCTTCGACCAGTTCACAATCGGTGGTTGCCCTCACCCCTCCTCTTCAAGCGCCGACCAAAGACCCCATGGAAGACATCTTCCAACGATTATCACTTGGGGAATACCGCTTGTTGACCCTCGACATGTTCCAAACTCCACAAGAGTATGGACGCCTTCACCTCAGTCCTAATTACGACCCTCGAATCGGGACGGTCTTACCTTATGGTCCTCCTCACTTCCAAACCAAATTTGTCTATGGGGGGCTTAATCAAGCCCCTACCTACGGCACTTCCCTCTCTTCACCCCAACCTTTCACATCTGATTTCTCGTTTCTTGGCAACCCCATCTTTGCACACACTTACCTTCACAGGTGTGCATGGAAGGGTTTCGGTTTCGGACGTTATGAGCAGGGCTCCCATCAGCCCATCGAGCCGCTCAATGATCACGATGCCAAGAAACGGTATGGCCTGGGATATCATGACCCCACTCAGGCTCCTTTCGACCTTTGTCCCAAACCAACCATTGACCAATCTCCTTCAGACTCGCCCATTTCTCCTTCGTCACCTATGGAGTCGGTGGTTTCCATCCCTCCTAGTTTTTTTTTTTTTCCATAAACACCATCTGCCTGGAACCCCTGACCTATCAGCTCAATGGGGTGCCTAGGTCTCTCCCTCTCATCTTTCCTAGCATGGTAGAAGATGAGTCGGCAACCATTCACACTGTCTGCTGCGTTGACGATGACGCCATCCTTTCCTACATGGGTGCCGATGACTCTTTCGTCCAGCGTTTCCTCCCTTCTGAGACCCAGGTTATGTTAAATGAATCCACCATTGACATCAACCTCCCTTCTTCTTCTGATGTTCCTCACGTCTTAAAGATTGGCCAATCTTTAGACGCTCAGGAGTAGCTTGACTATGCCCAGTTCCTTTTCGACCATAGCAAGGCCTTTGCCTGGACTTACAGCGACATGCCTGGCATCGACCCCACCATTGCTACCCATAACATTGTCACCAAACCAGAGGCTAAGCCTGTTAGGCAGAAGCTTCGAAAGATGCATCCTCGCATTGCGCTTCTTGTCAAAGAGGAGCTTCAGTGCCTTCTCTCTATCTCCTTCATCCAACCCATCGATTATCCATAGTGGGTCTCTAACATCGTCCCAGTTACTAAAGCAACTGGGGGGATTCAGATCTGCACAGACTATCGCGACCTTAACCTAGCCTGTCCCAAAGATGACTTTCCCCTTCCTAACATCGACCAGCTTGTTGATCTCACGGCCGGCCATGAGATGCTATCTCTCATGGACGGGTTTTCAGGATACAATCAAATCCTAATCGCACCAAAAGACCAGCACAAGACTACCTTTATCACCCCATGGGGGACTTTCTACTATTGAGTCATGCCTTTCAGCCTGAAAAATGCTGGTGCCACTTATCAGCGCGCCATGACTTACATTTTCCATGATCTCCTCCACAAAATCATGGAGGACTATGTGGATGACCTTCTCGGCAAGTCCAAGCTCTGTCGCGACCACTTGACCATTCTCACAATCATCTTCTCTTGTCTCCTTCAATACAATGTCCGCCTCAACCCCAAGAAGTGTGTCTTTGGGGTCCTCTCAGGCAAACTTCTCAGCTTCATCGTTTCCTTCCGTGGTATTGAGATAGATCCTGCCAAGATCCGTGCTATTCTCAAAATGCCGCCCCCGACCAATCTCAAGCAGCTTCTCAGTCTACAAGGGAAGCTCCAGTCCATTCGCCGTTTCATCTCGCAGCTTTCAGACCGCTGCCAACCTTTTCATCACCTCCTTAAGAAGGACATCTCCTTTAAATGGGATAAGGGCTGTCAAAAGGCCTTTGAAGCCCTCAAAGGCTATCTGGTCTCTCCACCAGTCCTCATTCCACCTAAGGACAACCAACCCTTCTACCTTTATATCTCTGCTACCAACCATTCGTTAGGTGCCATGATCGCGCACCGAGATGAGCATCATCACGAGCAAGCGGTTTACTACATCAGCTGAACACTGGTCGACTATGAAACTCGGTATACTCATATCGAGAAACTCTGTTTGGCATTAGTCTTTTCCGCTACCAAGCTCCGCCACTATCTTCTCAACCACAAAACCTTTGTCGTCACTCACACCGACCCTCTCAAGTACATGCACTCCAAGCCATATCAGAATCAACGTATGGCTCGGTGGCTCATGCTACTTGCTGAGTTTGACTTCGAATTCATCCAACAGAAATCTATCAAGGGGCAAACCATTGCTGACCAACTGGCAGATGCCCCTCTTCCCGACAACCAACCTTCACACTGTGAGTTCCCTGACGAGTCTATCGCTACCCTTTCCATCGATGACACTGTCTACCAGATGACCATGTTCTTTGACGGCTCCAAATGTCAACTCGGTGGGGGTGCGGGGGTCATCCTCATCCCACTCGACGGGGAGCCCATGCCTCTATCTTTCAAAATTGACTTCGATTGTACCAATAATATGGCTGAATACGAGGCCTTAATTTTGGGACTTCAGACTGCCCTTTCTCTCCACATCAAGTCTATCAACATCTTCGGTGACTCGCAACTCGTCGTTAATCAAGTTAATGGTTTGTATCTCTATAAAAATGAAGTTTTACAGAGGTATAAGAATCGTGCTGACACTCTTTTGGCATCTTTCGACCATTACCTCTTGCAGACTGTTCCACGCTCTACGAACAAGTTTGCCGACACCATGGCTTCTCTTGCTTCACATATCCCATCTTCATCATCATCATCTCGCCTTTTTGTCATAGTGCATCATGTACCTTTGCCTTCATACATCTCTCCTCACATCGACCATATCAACACTATCAATTCTAGCCCACAAGATGACTGGTATAAGCAACTCGTGGACTATTTGTCTCTTTCTGTCACTCCTACCAACCTCTCTAACAATGCGCGGTGAGCTTTCATCAAGTGCACAGCTCGCTATACCATGTTAGGGGGCCTTCTCTATAAACGAGGCTTCAACGGCCTCCTTCTTCACTGTCTAACCTCCACTGAAGCTCCTCAAGCCATAAAGCAAGTCCACGACGGGATTTGTGGTGGACACTTCAGTGGAAACTCGGTTTCCAAGCGCCTCCTTCGCCTGGGTTATTATTGGCCCACCCTTCATCAAGACTGTAGCGATTATGTTCGGCGTTGCATCAAGTGTCAGCAGCACTCTAACCTGCTTCATCTCCCCAGTCATGCCTTGCAAGTCGCTCAGGATTTTTGGCCTTTCTCTCAGTGGGGCTTGGATCTCATCGGTGAGATCAACCCTCACTCCTCTCTTCGTCATCAGTCCATCATCACTGCCACTGAGTATTTCACCAAGTGGGTGGAAGCCATTCCTCTTGTCTCAACAAAAGCCGACAAAATTGTCGACTTCATCAACAGCCACATCATCTGTCGTTTCGGTGTCCCTCACAAAATCATCACTGACAATGGCAAGTCCTTCAAAAACAAGACTGTCTAAAAACTATGGGACTCATTTGGCATCAAACTCAGCTTTTCTTCGCCTTACTACCCACAAGCAAATGGGCAGGCCGAGGCTTCCAACAAAATTCTCACCAAAATTCTCATGAAGGTGGTCGATGATACAGGAAGGGATTGGCACGTTCATATCCCCTTCGCTTTGTGGGCCTACCACACTAGCATCTGAACCTCTACGGGTGCTACCCCCTTTTCTCTCGTGTATGGAACAGAGGCTGTCTTACCTCTCGAAGTACAAATCCTGTCTCTCTGCATCTCCCTACATGACATTCTCTCCAACAATGACTTTCGTCAAGATCGCTTAGCTCAACTTGAGTTACTCGACGAGCGCCGTCTGGCTGCCCTTAATCATCTCCATGTCTACCAAAGTCGCATAAAGCGGGCCTACGACAAAAATCTGTGAGAATGAGATTTCAACATCGGAGACCTCGTCCTCAAAGAGAATCATCACGTGACCAATATGGAGTGAAGTAAACGAGGCAAGTTCGCCCCAATTGGCTTGGACCTTTTATCATCACGCACAAGTATGGGTCAGGGACTTATCGTTTGTCTTCCCTCGACGGACGGCCAGAACCTGAGCCTCTTAATGTGTTGCATCTTCGACCTTTCTTCTGTTAGTCGAGTACTCATCTACTTGACACATAACTTGAGCTCGTCCCTTGAGCAATCCTCATCCTCTTAATCCTCATCCCTTTCAACCCTATTTCCCTTTAACAAGTCCCCTACAACCCTTTTAGGATGCAGTGATGCTTTGTCCTAATAAAAAGGGGCGTCCTTGAGCTTTTACAGTCTTGTCCGTGACTCTCATTCCTATCAATAAATCCAAATCAAGATGTCAAAACATATCCATGGTCACTAAATCAAGTCAAATCAAAAAGACAGACTGATCCCTTGAAGGACAGTTGTACTATCATTGCTGTATTACTAGATTGATCCCTTGAAGGACAGCTAGGCCAACTTTTCAAACATTATTAAGCAAAAATATAGACCACTCCCTCGAAGGATGGCTATGACTACTCTGGCAATAAACAACACTTTTCTTAGAAGCTTCCCGCATCGATCAGCTTTGCAACATGACCATTACATCAAGTGACATCTCTATGCAGGCTTCCCGCATCGATCAGTCTGCGCAAAAAAAAAAAAAAAAAAAAAAAAAAATGAGTCATGGACATTGGCTTGTAGTTGTCTCAGGGTCTCCTATAAAAAGGGGCAAGGTTATTCCTGCTCTTAAACTGGGTTACCCTATCCTCCTATCACCGGCTCAAGGGACTTCGAGCTCACTTTAATGTCAAAGTGATTCGATTACCGTTCTAACTCAACACTGGTCAACGACGCAATGCATGAACGGGGCTTTTGTTCTAATAACCCCTATCTATGCTTCCTTTCTGGTCCTTGTCAATGAAAGAGCAATTTGCCTTTCACCTTTTCTCTACACTTTGGTCACGCTTTGGCCACATCAATTGTCGACTCATCCTTAAACCCAACCAACTTCAACATTTTTCAAACCAGCCTCGACATTTTCAACATGACATCAGGCATCATCTTAGACCATTTCACATAGTTTCTATGGACACCAATACACATGGAAACTACCGACCAGACCCAATTTATGTTAAGCATAAACCAATACTTGCTGAAGCATAAATTGACCTTCTATTCATTCTTAGCATACATCCATCGCGACTATGAAAACTTGCTAGGGATGAAAGACTCTCGACCACTTCTACAGAAGACACCATCTGTAGCATTCTTTTATCCTTATCTTACCCTCATCATTTCAACGCTTGACCACATCCAATCATCGACCGTTTTGACCCTCGCAGTCTGAACTACATTGGTCTGAGGCCCTACGACCAGGGCTATGTAGGTAGCACTCAGACACCACATCTTCTGAGGTTAGCTCGACCACCCCCGTTTGTTCGTCTCTATGATGGACAAACCTTCTCTTCTTTGACTCTTATCACACCCAACTTCGACAAACTTTGACCAAGACCAATCATTTCCTTTGACCAAGACCAATCATTTCCTTTGACCAAGACCAATCATCGACTTTGACCAAGACCAATCATCGACTTTGACCAAGACCAATCAATCCCTTCGACTCTCCCTCCCTTTTAGGGAGAACTACATCAACCTGAGGCCCTGTCACCAGGGCTATGTAGGCAGCACTCAGTTGACATGGGGTCTTCTGGGGTTAGCTCGGCCGCATCCTTTCGTCTATCCATCCTCTTGACCAATGACCATTGGCGATCATGCCTATCTCCTTCGACCTCGACGACTTCCAAGCCAATGTTGCCTTGGTTGTTTTTGCGTGTATGCTATTCCACGGCTGGTTAGCAGAATTGTCCGCAGACCTTTTTTTGACCCTTCACAAGTATAGGATCGCGAGCCAGTTGATCCCTACTACTTGTGGCTTTTTCGTGTTTCTGGGAGCACTTCCTGAGCCCTGGATACCTGGGACACGATGACCATTTGGAGCTTCAGCTTAGATTGAGTGACCCGATCAGCAGACGACTAAATGCTGGGGCCCAGTTACTTTAATTTTGGCACTCCTTGACCCTTGACCATGCGACAATTTGACCTGACCCTCTCGTAAAGTGGACTACACGCAATCTCGACTATGGTAGCGTTTTCACTCACTCTCTTCTATCCATTTCTCTGTCAAATCGACACTCGATCTTCGGTTCCCTTCTCTTGACTATCGCTTTGAGGGGGGAACACCTCATCCTTTTTTCTAGGGCAACCAACTCTTGTTTTTGTCTTGCAGTTCGTCTAAAACAACCAACAAGACAAAAAGGGGCAAATGTAGACACCGCAAACGTGTCTGCACCTTGGTTCTCCCCCTTGGCCCTTTCTCCCTCCTAGTCCTCCTTGGTCCCTAACCCACCTAAGTCTTATTAATTAGAAATTAACATCTATTTTTAATTAAATAAGGCCCCCTTTCCACCCTACCCTTGCCACCTTGGATCCTCCCTTGAATCCCTCCACCTTCCCCCTAGCATTTATTAGGCCAAATCTCACCATTATATCCCCCCTCGTCCATTTTGGCATCCTTGTGACCGTTCTACCCATGACCCCTCGCCCGGCGGCGTGCAAGAGTGGGCAGAGGCTATTTTTAGCCTCTGTGCCCATCTTGCGACTGCCGACGTTGGCGACCCTTCGGCCGACGTCGGCGAAACTACCGACGTCGGCAGCCTTCATTATCCCCTTCTGCATCTGTTGCACGCCCCTGGACTCTTGAGCTCAAAAATAGATTCTCTTGACGCTTTGGCTCTAATCTCTCCTCTGTCTTGACCTCGTGCAATAGCAGCAACAGGTGAAAAGGCCCTGGATCAGTATCTTCTCCTTGTAGCAACTCTTCCGTGGCCCCAACAACATCTTCTTCTCTCTTCATTCAGCAAGCTAAAGGTAAGCTAGTCTGGTTTTTTTATTTCATTTTAGTATTCAGTCATCTATCTTCTATTGTCTTCTGCTCCCTCTATCCTTCCCCCCTGAGAGGCTGCAAAGCCTTCTCAGGCCCCATCCTCTGTGAATCCTCCTCTTCCCTATCCTCTGTGTCTCTTCCAACTTCCTCACCCCCTCTGCCAAAAATACCTTGCACCAGGCACCCAACCCGAACCAGACCACTCCCCAATCCATCCAAACTTGTCCCCATTCAGTCTCAGCCCTGTCCACAGTCCAAAAAGCAACCCAGACCCGGCTACAGGCGACAACCCTGACCGACACCGGTCACTTTCCCAACCGACGTCGGCAGGATAGCCGACGCCGACAGATCAGATAACCGACGCCGGCGACATTTCCGACCTCGGCGACTGTCTTCAGCCCAACAGCTCTTTCAGGTAATCATTTTGTTTTCTTCTTTCCTTTCTACTTTCTTTGTCACTTCTGTATTCTGGCATTCTATCTTTTATCAGTCACTTATTTCATCAAAACAGTGGGTTGACCTCCCTTAAGGAAGTTTTTACACTTCTGGGAACAAGCCTTTTGCTTGGCAACCCACTGCCTATCTGTTTAATGTTTTTCTTGTCCTAGTTTCCCTTTTTTCTTGCAGGTGTCATTCCTCCACAGCCAAAGAGGAGTGCTCACAAGCGTCTGGATTTACGGTGCGCAATCTTTAGTCCAGGTACTTCCAAGCCTTGTCCATTACTTTCTTTTAGTTTCTTTCTTTTTAGTCTGAAAAGCAAATTTGAGGTAGAAACAACTCCCTTTACTCTTGAAGCTTTACCAACATCAAATGAATGTCTAACTTGCTTCCCTAATTGACATCCAATACATAAATGATGACTATGTCGAATAGAAGGAATACCCTTAACCATCTTAGTCTTACTCAATGTAGTCAAAAACTAAAATTTCAAATTCTCATACCTTTCATGCCATAGTGAACTTGTGTTACCAATTGCTACAAGTGCACTTTTCTTTACTTTGATTGGATCTACAGGCTTATACAAGCCTTTCTCACCTATCCCAATAGCAATAATCTTGTTATCTTTAGTGGTGACTAAACATTGTTGTTCTTGAAATTTTATAACAAAATCAGATTTTGAGGTGATCTCACTGATTGAAAGAAGATTTTTGTTCATATCCAATACATACCTAACATTCTTGAATGTATAATCTACTATACCATCAAAAATTATATGAACATTACCAAATCCTTTCACAAAATATGTTGTACCATCTCCCAAAGATAAAAATTCATTACTACTATTATCTTTAACAAAATCCACATACCAGTCCTTATGGCATGTATAATGGTGAGATGCCACTGAATCAAAGTACCAAGCTCGATCCACCACAAAATTACCACTGGAAGTCATGAAAGCAAAATTTGGTGATTCCTCACCTTCACTTTTAGCTACATTTACATGATGAGCTTTCTTTCTGGGGTTAGCCATATCTTATTGTCTTTTCCTGCAATCTTTCTTAAGGTGACTAGGTTTATTATAGTAAAAACATTTCCATTTAGATCTCTTATTACCACTTACTTGTGAAGATTCTAATTGATAGCTATTTTTACTAGACTGTTTACCCTTTTCCTTGATAAAGAATGCACTCTCTGTGGAAGTGGATGTAGACAACACTACCTGCTCCTGTCGTCTCTCCTTTTGCAATAGCAATGTAGACAATGTTTCAAAATCCAAAGTCTACATCATAGCAATCATGTGCAAAGACTCCACAAATTATGGTGGAAGATTTTGAATAACAAGAGCAATCAAATCTTGCTCATCAACAGGTTTCTACACTGCTTCCAACTAGTCACTGATGTTCTTGATCTACAATAAAAACTTAGAAATGGAGCCACCTTCCTGCATCTTAGTCGAAAAAACAAATTCTTCAAATACAACACTCTACCAGCTTCAGAAGCTTGATATTTTGAAGATAAAGTTTTCTATAAATCTGATGCTATAGTCACATTTCTGACCTCTGAGATTAGATTATCTAATATTGACAATTTTAACAACATGAGAGCCTCATGATGATGTTTATCATAGTCATTAGTAGTAGTGGTAGGCCTTTGCTCTTTACTAAGCACTATTTGATCAATATTCATATATTCACATATTATCAAAACCTTGTGACTCCACAAACTAAAGTTCTTGTTAGTCATTTTTTGAGAATTTGGTAGTAACAGGTGTTGAATACTAGCCATTTTACCTAGTTTTTCATAAAAATGATAAAATCAAAAAAACTATAATGATTTTCTTTTAATTCCTTCTACACACTAATTCTATATTGACATTGAACAATGCTATCCATTTTCAGTAACAAACTCAATACCATTTGCAAGATCACAAAAATTCTACCACTAAAATAAATAAATTAGGAAAACTACAATTCCAATTTAAAAAATTCTCTCCGTTGACATCCAGATAAAAAACCCAAAAAATGGTGAAATGTTTAGCTTCCTGGATGCTTCTGTGATTATTAGTCAGTGGTAGGTCCCCAATAACCCTTATTGGCTAAAGTTATTTATTTCAATTAAAAAATAAAAAATAATTGAAATATTAAAATTTTAGGCTAAAAATTTTATAAAAAAAATCAGCCAATCGAAAAATTGGCCTACCTCTAAAATTTCAGGTCAAGATTTTGAGCCCGTTTCTCAACCAAATTACAAATAATTTTCACCAGTGTCTTAGTTTTGATTTAACTCATGATTTAGGCTTCTGTTTCACTAAAAAAGATGAAGAAATGATTTTTTTTTATTTTGTCAAATTCATACGGTGTCCTTCCATAGATAAATTCAACATAGGCTTCTGAGCCTCTAAAACAACCTATTTTCACTTTCTTTTGGTCTTATTTAGCCTTCTGATGCTTCTTGGCAATTTTCAAACCTTCTGGTTGAGTTTTCTAAATCTTGTGATGCTTTCTCTCTCCTTAAGTCTCCATTGGGCACCTGAAGCTCCTCCCTGGCAAGACACTAACCTCTCTCTGGCTTCCACATATCTCCACTCAATTTCTACAAACCATGGGCTTTGATATCATATTAGATTAAACAAAACACAGAGAGAAAATGAGATTGAGAATAACAAAGAACTTATTCAACATGTTCAACCAAGTATGAAGGCCTATTAAATAGGAAAACAAATGAAATACCCATGAAGCATGAGATGGGTATAAGAAAACTAACCTACGTTAGCTTGCATGAAATAGCAAAGACTGAACAAACAACTAACCTCTTAACCAAAGTGGTTAAGGCAACTAACCAACATAAATTACCTTAGTAAATAACCTAAGGTAAATATAATAATATGCTAACAATATCATTATCACGTAGGCTATCAAAAAAATTAATACACTTACCAGAAAACATCCATGACATCACTTAAAAACTCTTAAATAATCTCTCCCTTTGTCATTTTATTAATAAACATCATTCAACACACCACTTTCTTCAAGCACTCTCATAATATGAATTTCTTTCCCCTTTGACATAATGACAAAGTGGGTACCAATTGATCCTAAGGACCTAAATAAATTATCAATAGGAAAGGACCATATTATAAATATGATACAAACTCCCCCTTACCTTGACCCTACCTTTTCTTGTCTTGACAACATACTTCTTGCTACATGCTAACATTCTTCTTCAACTAAACATTATAACCAATGAAGATAAAACACATAGAACACTGACATCTAATGGAACTCACCAAGAAACACTTGAGAAGGAATCTCCCTAAGATATCTAAACCATTTCAACTTTTGATCATCTTCAAATCTACATACACCATGATGAACCACTAGACAGGCTTACTAGCCTTCTCTCTCCAACCACCTCAAGGACTACCAACATAAATTTATGCCACTCACCAAATAGGAAACATGCACTAATACAACCTAATAACTCTCCTTGAAATAATCATGGCTTGATATTTTGTAGAAAGTAAATTAAAAGCACTTTTCTTCTTACTAGACTTGTCTAGTCTCCTTGTAGCCATACTTGGAACTTACAGAGCCCACAATTTTAAGTAAACACACCATAAAGTCATTAAAATTCATATCTAGAATAATATAATATTCCCCCTCAAGCACATAAATTTTTAATACCTAGCTCAACCTCTACAACATCCTTCACAAACCAACTTGCTAATTAGGCCTCCATCTTGACAGAAATATGAATAATTTGAAAACCACAAATATTAAAATCTCTATGAAGATTGATTCGACAACCCATTTGGCCCATTCAACCTATTAAGAATTTTCACACCTCAAATCATAATGCAAATCAATTTTTTAACATATCCAAAAACCCTCAAATTTTAAAAATAAGAAGGTCAACAAACGTCATTTTGGTGAATATATACCTCTAAAACAATTATGCACACCTGGAAATACACATTCCACAATTCTAGACCAAAATTTGAGGCTCCATACCTTGGGGATCTTAGAAATTTGATTTTTTTCTTTATTCTCTAGGGTTTGTAGTTTATAGTGATATAAGAGATTGACATCCTCAAGTAGCCATAGTAGGAAGTCTAATGTTCCCACTTGGAAGCATGCCAAAGATGGCTCTGATTAGGTAGTGTGATATGCAACTATTGTGGTTTTCAAATAAGGTTTTTTATATAACTCATTTTAGGACCTCCATAATCTTTAAGTACAAACTAAGAAACCTGAGAGCAAACAAAAATTTCTAATTTAACTTCAACATAGCTTCATACCACAAAAACTACCAGGAACATACTTGAATAAGGTCAATAGACCTTTCTAAGAAAAAATATCATCTTGACAAATCACAAATCCTCTTTTTCCACTTGAAAAAAAACCCTTCAATCTAACCCTATAGACTAACCATATACAACTATGACATCACTCTAACATTACCTCAACATATCTTCCACTAGGACATATTTGCTCCAACTAGGAACATTCATCTCTAGCCTCCTAAGACCATCTAAAGAACACCACAACAACACTTGTTTCTCCACTGAAAGGAGTCTCTTAAGAAGCATAAATATAAACATCCTTTTCACCATAATTCTCTAAAATAAAGTGAAGCTATGAGTGACCCACATCTCCTTAGTAACCACTAGAATCCTCTTACAACTATAAGACTTCTTGATATTGTTCTTCTCTTTAGTCTAAACTATGACAATTGATTCCTTTTCTATATCACTCTCCTACTCTTTTAAGATAAAATTGATAACATATGGAACAACTATATAATCTTAACTACCTTTTCATTTCAAGAATCAACCTCATAGCTTGAAACCTCATCATTGAGCATAGATAATTTATGTACTTTGAATAATACTTTCTTAGCGAAAACAAGATTTTCACTTCGATCCATACATACCTCAAAAATAACTTCAACTAACACCTTGGTCTTCTCTTTGAGCTTGGTTTTTTAATTCATAACATGAGTAGAGAATGAGAACCCTTGGAAATTTTCAACTTTAGAAGCATTCTCCACCATAATAAATATATTACTTGGACCTACAGACTCATCATGACTCACCTTTATTTTTCATGAGCTAACTTGCCTTTTTCCTTGCACTCTTAGACCGTGATTGAACTTATATTGACTTAATGGCCTTGCAAAATCTAGAAATGTGACCTATGTGTTCATAGTTATAGCAAACCATACTCCTTGATGGAAACTTAACTTATCTTAACTTATTTAGACAATGTTTTGAAAAGTGTCACACATCATTACTATTGAATCATTCAACCTTTCTCACACCTTTTGATTGATGACCCCCATAATATTTCCATGTAAATTAATTTCTAATAGGTTTCTTACATTCTCTATCTCTATGCCTAAATTGATTACAAGTATAGTAGTAGCCATTAAAATTTGTATACCTCATAGAATTTGGTTTTTTGATCTAATTTATCTTCATTTTATAAGCACCTTCATTCCTAGTCCGATGATTTGTCTTCAAATTTAGATTGTCCTTTTTCACATTAGTCTTCATCTTGTCTTGAGTTAAAGTCTTTGGTTATTTTTGGTTCCCAAGACCAATCTTATCATTTTCATGCTTTTGACCACTAAAAATATTGTCTAGATCACTTGAGCTCTTTTCAAATATCAAAAACGACTTCACCTTACTAGATATCTTCCCTAACTTATATTTTAATTACTCATTTTCAATTAAATTCTTACACATTGATCTTATTTAGATTTTAGGCTTATAAACAAGATTTCCAATTGAAAATTGATATGCTTGACCACATCTTCATGCTTTTTAGCATCTTCATCCATTATTTCCTCAAACACACTGAATTGCTCCTCAAAGTCCTTGATTTTAGATTTCATCTTCTTATTGATCTTCTTCTCAATCTTTAGTTCTTCAAGATAATTTATCAATGTAATCTCATAGTCCATTGCATCTTCATCATCATCTGAATCACTCCAAGTAGATTCCTTTTAAGGTGAGAGACTACCTTCCTTAGCCATGAAAAAGTCTTCATTTTTAATTGGCCCAACATTTTAATGATCATACTTTGATTCACTGACTTCACTTTCTTTTGATGAGCTACAATATTCTTTGATGTAGAAACTCTTTTTGTCCTTGAAGTAATTCTTCTTGTTATCAAACCTTCTAAATCCCTTTTTACTTTTATCATACCTAAAATATCTCTTGCCATCATCATGACCTTGATCATGCTCTTCATCATCATCCTTATTATACTTATGAGGGCACTTATTAGTAAAATGTCTTACCTCTCCACAATTAAAGTATTTGAGGGTTAGTTTACCCTTATACTTGCTTGAACCTATTTTCAATTTCTTTGAAATCAAAGAAATTAGTTCATCATCATCTATATAATAAATTTCATCCTCCTTTGGTTTCTTACCTTGGAACATCTTCTTTAGCTTCATCTCTATCTTGAATGTTGATTCGTTCTTTGGTGGTATATCATCATTCTTCCTCATTTCATATTTAATAAGGGTACCTTACAATTGATCCATATTCAACTAAGTAGGACCATGAATTTCTTCTATAGCAAATACTTTCGGATCAAACTTGAGGGATAAATGGCTTAATACTTTTTGAACAACACTAGTCTCTTCAAGCTTCTATCCAAGACCTTTGATGATGCTCAAAATATCATCAACTCTCTATAGAAAGGATGCCATTGAATCTTCTTCCTTCATCTTGAGACTTTCAAATTGCCTTTTGTGAATCTACAGCTTAGCAAGCTTAACCTTTTAATCTCCTTAATAAATGATTTATGTTTTATCCCATACCTCTATATAAAATTTTCAATAGATTACCTTGGTAAACTCAAGTTATATAAGACCATAGGTGATGGAGTTTATTTCCTTAAAATTATTTTCAAATAGATTCTTGTCTATAACACTAGATGGAGGAGTAGTAGGAACAACATAACCATCCACAATAAATTGACATACATTAAACCCTAGGGAAATAATGTATGTCCTCATCCTTACACTCTAAAAATCATAAATGGATCCATTAAACATCGATGCTCACTTAGTAAAGAAACCTCCTTGATGACTACCCATATTGTACCTTGGATCACCTTCAAGCTATCAAGCCTTTACCAAAGGACCTGTTATGATACCAATTATTATAATTATAATCACTAAGAGGGGGTGAATTAGTTGTTGTTCCAAAAATCTGTCACTCCTTTTTGGGATAACACATGAACTATTTTTGGTCTTACAAGCCAAAAATTATCTCTTCCCTTCTCAAAAATTGTTTTGGGCATTCGAATTCTCCATTTTTCAAGATTTTTCAGCTAACAAACTCTATAGGCTCATTTCTACAGACTCTATAGGCTTAAATCTATGGACTCTATAGGCTTAAATCTATAGACTCAGTTTTACAAACTTTGTAGGAAAGAATCTATAGACTCATTTCTATGGACTCTACCAGTTCTATGAACTCATTTCTATGGACTCTATAGGTTCATTTCTATGGACTCTACAGGAAAGAAACAAGCTCTCAACAGTTAGGCAATTCCAAATTTGGTTCAACATCAAGGTTTAATGGGGTCAATGCCAAGGTTCAATGGGTCAATGCCAAAGTTCAACGGGTTCAATGCCAAGATTTAATGACATTGGTAAGCTTAAAGAGTTAAGCGATTTAGAAAAAGTTCAAAGTTTAACCACTTCAGCAAGTTTAACAACTTCAAAAGACTTAGAAAATAAAAGAAGGCTTGAACTATTAAACTGTTGAACCTTGAACCAAAATGGTTCAAAGATTTAATAGGTTCAAATTTTCAAAGGTTCAATGAGCAGTTGGTTTAATGTAATTAGTTCAACAAAATTGGTTTAAGCAGTCAAGTGAACACAAGATTGAACCATTGAACCATTGAACTATTGAACCAAAGTTGGTTCAATCGATCAATTTAATAAAATGGTTCAAAGGAGTGCCCTAAAGTGAAGAGATCGTGTACCCTTGTGGAAGGTAGCAAACCAAGACCAAGTACCCTTTTGGAGGGCACTTAGGAGCCAAAAGGACCCTTGAAACTTTTTCGAAAGGTAATCTTAGAGATCAAATGGCCCTTGTGGAGGGAAAGTGATGAGCGAAATGGACCTTTCTCAAAGCTTAAAGGTACACCTTCCCTTCACGATGTTCCAAATACATAAATCCAAAGGAATTTTAAGTCTTCAAAGGGAATTAGAAAAATAATGGATTCGTGGAATAAAGGATGAACCAATGAATTGATTGAACCTTGAACCAAAACAGTTCAAAAGTTCAAAGGTTCATAGGTTCAATGGTTTAAAATAAGCTCCAGACAAAGAGCAAGAAAGTGATTGAACTTTTGAACCATTTAACCTTGAACCAAAAGAGTTCAAAGGTTCAAAGGTTCAATGGTTCAACGTGGATGGTTCAAAGGAGTGCCTCAAAGCTGAAATAACAAGTGCCCTTGTGGAGGACAGTGAACTAAGGGTAGGTACCCTTGCACAGGATAGAAAACATTCATTTAAAGATCAAAGGGATGGTTCAATCAAAGACTAAACATGTGATTGAACCAAGAAAGTGATTAAACCAAGAAATTGATTAAACTAGGAAAGCGATTGAACTAGGAAAGTGATTGAACCAAGAAAGTGATTAAACTAGGGAAGTGAATGAACCAGGGAAGCGATTGAACCAGGGAAATGATTGAAAAAAGGAGGTGATTGAACCAAGGAACTAATAAAGACCACTTGAACTATTGAATTATTAAACTAATGAACTTTCAAAGGTTCAAAGGTTCATGGTTCAATATAGTTCAAACAATCAGCAACCATTGATGTCCCCGTGGATGTCAAATTTAAGATAATGAAATATTAGTTAATTTTCAAATATGGTGTAGACCCTCTAAATAAATTTAGTGATTGGACAAAGAGATATCCTAAGTTCTTAGATCACATGGATAAGGACAAAATATATCAAGGAAAGTGGAAATAATGGAGAAAGATCAGAAATATCCACGCATGCGATATGTTTCTAGAAGGTGAAGTAGCCCACCAAGCGGAGATCAAAGAGCACAAACATTTAATTGTGTGGCCTATTTTTGGCATTGAGTAAAATGAATGAATATCTATGCACACATAAAGAAACACATCAGGTGGCCAATATTTAAAACTAATGTCCAATTCCATATAACCCATCAACAAAATTTAAAATGCATTGAAGGCATTAAATGCATCATAGGCCATTTTTGTGAAATAAAGTGCCCAAGAATTTCTTAGAGCACTATTTTAGGTAGATCTCTTAGGTATCAAAATAAAAACTCTACCCAAATTGAAAGGCATTACTGAGACTTTGATATTAGATTGTCGATCATATTTCATTATTTGAATAAGAAAATAAGTGACTTTTTAGACTTTGTGCTGAAATAGCTTGGTTGTTGGGGAAATTGTTCTTATGTATGTTTCCTTAATACATTTTTTGTCCATTTGATTAAATCCTCAAAATTAGTGAAAGTAATTAGGAAGGCATCCTGAAGCCAGCTATGGAGAGACTTTGTGATGCCACAATTGTCTTTAGTTTGTCTATTTTCTATTTCTATGTAAAGGATCTTGGGATGAATTTGTGCCCTCATTATCTTTCGTATTTCACTCTTTGGTAGTTAAGGTGGAGAATTTCTAATACATTTCATCTTAATGTGTTACTATGCCTTGTTATAGTTACTTGTCACTACCTGAAAGGTTCTTGTTGTCTACTGAATAGCACTTTTGAAAGAAGAGGAGTGCCTTCTATCATTTCATCAAGATTTCCCCTTTGATTTTTGAACATCATCTTTGAAAAAAGAGAGATGGATGGTGTTATCCTATCCTTGAGTGTTATTTTTAGATTATTTATAGTAGATTAGTGTATATATATAGAGTACCTTATAGTTATAGGGAACCTCCCCTTGATGACAGGAGAGATTTGTCCACATCTGATGTGGTAAACCTACACATTTATCTGACCAATCACCTTATGCTATGGTTGAAGAGACCTATTTTACTCATCAGGTAGTTGATTGACAAAATATTCATCCAATAATTTTTGGTGACTCTATTATGGATTTGAACAAGTAGTTCTTATCCTTATCCATTATATACTCTAGCAATTCTCATCTAGGTCCTACCCATTATCATTATAGACTTATCCATTTATCTCACTATGAAAGAACAAGCTACTCCAGTGCTTTCCCATTGTTAATTTTTCCTTAAAGATTCATGCCAATAGTTTTTGGTGACTTCACTGGGGAAGAATGTATAGTTTGAAGCCTCAAGATTCAAGCTAAAGCAGTGCCAGTTATTTTCCATTTTTATTTTTACACTCTGGCAGATCCATGATATACGTGAAGCCAAAGGGCTAAAGGTATTGTTGACCCTGTATTCAAGTTGGTACAATAAAGTAATTTTGATTTGTTTCCTTCACCATCTCACCTCCAATAAACCAAGAGATTTCCTCCTACTAAAATCAAGTCTCCATTACCAAGCAAAGCATCCATTTCTACTATTAGTAAAGATTTTTCAATACTTACCCCTCTGAGATTTGTTATTCCACCTTTCCATAGTCATACAATGGAAATTCAAGGCCCTTGTGGTAACTCTTTTGGCCCACTCAATTTAACTCCACCTCTACATGAGCTACCACACAGTTTAAGGAAAAATTTCCCCAAGTTCTATGGTGATGGAAAGGTTCATCCTAATGAATATATTGTAGCCTTTAGCATAGCCTATGGCATAATAGGTGTGGAGTATGAGGATGTAACAATTAGGTGATTCATGGAAACTTTGCAAGGTGCTACTGTAGACTAGTTCTATCATTTGCAGGCCTAGACTGTGACTGATTAGAATACTCTCAAAGCCAAACTTGAAGCTAGATTCAATTCTGTAGAAGATGTGCATGCCCTACTGGCTCAACTCACACAAATGAAGAAGGAACCTCATGAACCAATGAGGGATTTCATATCCAAGTCAACAAGCTAAGGAATAGGATTCCTACAATTACTCAGCCTACAGCTGAGAATCTCAAATGTCTCTTCATCAATTCTCAGCTACCTGAAGTGAGATTTTTGCTGAGCTGTGCTAGCCAAATAAGCCTTACTGTAACTCAAGATTTGGCCACTAAGGTGGAAGATGACCTTATCTTGGTAAGAAAGATAAGGAGAGATCCTAATAGAGGTAAATATTCTTCATCTTTTGAATATCCATCTACAGGTACCACTGATCCAATGGTGCAAAATATGGTAAATGAGTTGCTAGCTCTTAGGAAGCAAATGGTGCAAGGGATATCTTTAGCTCCTTCATATAGATATATGCCAAGGAGGACATTACCCAATTAGTCATACCAAGGAAATGCTACCAAGAATCAAGGATAGCCAAATCATCTTCTTCCCCCATAGGGGAAACTTTCTATTAAAGCACCCCCAACCAATTCAATAGTTGGCTATCTCAAAATAGAATCTGATTTCTCTTTCCAACCTAAATTAAACTAATAAAATGATGCTAATCTACTGGTAGAAGGCAATAATAATTAGATGGTGACTCTAACATTAGTTTTCTAAATTACTAGGATGAACCCAGAGGTAAATTTGAAGTATTTGATGGATCATATGTTGTATTCACCTAGTCCCAAAACTAGTCAGCCTAATAAGTTGATAAAGGAAAAACAGGGGAAAGTTCTCAACCTAAAATTTCAATTGCCCAATGAGGAACTTCTCTACCTTTCTAGCCAAAGGACCTAATGAGTAATAAAAAGGTAAGTACATAAAACATTCCTCCATCTTCAACTTCAATTCCATCGACTAGTACCACCCCTCCTAAAAACTAGAAAGATGAACTACCTTCCTCTGTTCTTAGTCCATTTCAATCATTTGAAATAATCAACCATGTCAAGAAGACCAAAATTCAAATGTCTAAATTTAAATTCTTTCAATCCAATCCTAAGCAATTGGATAGGTTAGTTTAGTGCATGAAGAGTAAATCTATCCCTAAAGGACAAGATGTTAAAAATGTAACTCATGATCCCCCAAGGAACATGTCCATCCAAAATAATCTTGTCATTATACCTCCAACATCCCCTAGGAAAATAGAGCCTTTTTATGTTTACCTATTCATAAATGGTCACAAATTGAGCAATTGCATCATAGACTTAGGTGCATCTGACAATGTCATGCCTGCTAAGGTGGCAGTATCACTTAGACTCACACTGACCAAAACTTTTGGGAGGTGTTTCTCCATGGAAAACAAACAATTACCTATACTAGGAAAAATCAAGGACACCCAATTTGCATTTGTAGCATCCCCAAACAAAATAATCAAGATGACAGTCCTAGTGTCTAATGTTCTAGCCTTATACGACATTCTTCTAGGGTGAAATTTATGCAAGGATGTTGGTGGAGAATTGAGCATGGACCTATCTAAAGTAAGGATCCCTATCAAAGGCATCATGCAAAGGCTACTTCCTAATAAGGAATAAAAATATGTTGTCACTCAGACATCAGCCCCTGAAGCTCAAATTTTTTTTGAATCTTTAGGCATGGGTAATTACTTCTTAAGCACAGAGGATATTCATGTTTTAGAAGATGAAATCCCTATAGGTGGTGATCTAAGAATTGACTCAGATTAGACATCAGAAGAATTGGTAGGGTGTAGTACAAATGAAAAAATGTCTTCCCTTTCTAATGAAGGAAAATCTAATAGAAGATCAATTTCTAATAATGTTTGGATCTTGGAATTTGATGGCAGCAATTCTTCTACTAGCTCAGGGGCTGGGATTGTGTTGATATCTTCTCAAGGAGATATTTTTCTTTCTTTATACAAGTTGCAATTTAGAAACACCAATAACACAAATGAGTACAAATATTTATTACTTGGATTGAAGGCTGCTTGAGATAAAGGCATCAAGCTCCTTCATGCCAAAGGAGATGTTGAACTAGTGGTTTTCCAGTTAAGGAACCTATATCAAACCAAAAATGAGAGATTATGCCACCAATACAAGCTATTCTGTGATCAAATTGAAAGCTTTAATGCTTTCAACATCTTTGCAATACCTAAGGAATTTAATGACTGAGCTGATGCACTTGTTATATCAGCAACTCTCTTAGTTCCTCACCTAAACTTTAAAAGAAACATGTACACTATCAAATTGGTCTTTTGACCAAGTGTGCCCAATAATGCCAATCATTGGCAAGTGTTCAATGGAAACAACCAAATCATAACCTTTCTATAAAAAAAAGATAGATTTGAACAGCTTCACTTTGAAGGCAGTAAGCTCCAAAACCTTGAATCATCTCTTGGAATGAATTTAGATGCAGGTGAAGAATTCATGTAGATAAAAGGGAATAAAATTCCTAAAGGACTAGTTTCTCTTGAGAAACTATTTGACAAGCACAATATGTTCATCAAATAGAAACAAATGGATTCAAGCTCCTCCAGGGGTTTGATCAAATAAATTTGGGTACCAAGGAAAATCCCAAGATGGTGAACATTGGGAAGTGCTATACTCTGGAAGAGAAACTAAAATTTACTAACCTACTTTGCCATTACATGGATGTTTTGGCATACTCTTATGATGATCTAAAGTCACTTAGGCCTAAGGAAATTCACCATGAAATTCCTCTCAAGGATGATTCAATACATTACAAATAAAAATCTAGGTAGCACAATATGAAGATATCAAGTACTATTCTGTCAGAAATATAGAAAATGTTGAATGCCAGGATAATCTTCCCAATCCATCATTCCACATAGATTGCCAACATAGTACCTATGATAAAGAAAAATGTCAAAATTTGCCTCTGTGTGGATTTTAGGAATCTAAATCAGTCATCCTTAAAGGATAACTATCCTTTGCCCATCATGGACTAAGTACTTCAGACAGTGACCAGTTTTGAGATGTTATCAATGCTAGATGGCTTCTTAGGATAAAATCAAGTGGAAGTTAATGAAGTAGACCAACATAAGACTGCCTTCACCACACCTTGGGGTACCTTTTTGTATCAAGAGATACCATTTGGCCTGATAAATGCTAGCACTAATTTATAGAGAGAAATGGACCTTACTTTCAAAGATGAAATGGGTAAGTTTATTATGGTATACCTTCATGACTTGACCACTTTTTCCAAGCATCACCCTGACCATTTGCACCATTTGAAATAAGTGCTAGAATGCTGCCACCAAAATGGCATTTCTCTAAACCCAAGAAGTTTATTTTTAGAGTAACTAAAGGGAAGCTTCTCATACACATTATATGTAGTGAAGGCATAAAGATTGACTCAAAAAGAGTCAAGTCCATTTAGGAGCTTACTTTACCCATGAGTAAGACTGCGGTTTACTCTTTCTTCAAAAAAGTAAATTTCTTACAAAGGTTCATTCCTGAGTTTGCGAAGAAGACTCACCACATTATGGATATGATGAAGGGAAAGGCCACTTTCAACTAGACTAATGAAGGCAAGTTAGCATTTCAAGACATCAAGACAGTTGTGGCCCATGGCCCAACTCTGGTTTGTCCATATTACACCAAAGGATTCATCATGTATAGTTATGCTTTCGAGTACACACTTTTAGCAATTATGGTTCAAAAAATGAAGAAGGTGTGGAATCTCCCATATCCTTTATGAGCTATCCTCTCAAAGCTCATGAACTAAAATATTAAAATAAATAGAAGCATGCTTATGTAGTGGTAAAGGCAGTAAAGCACTTCCATTTTTACATCCTAAATTCACACACAATTGCCCTAGTTCCTGATGTAATAGTCAAGTCCATATTAACTCAGTAGGAGTTTGGAATAAAAAGGGGTAATTAGATTGCTAAAATCCAAGAGTTTGATCTAGTTATCAAACCAATGAAATTGGAATGAGGAAAGGGTCTCTACCAATTAATTGTTGATAACATAGTAGAATAAACAAAGCATGAAGAAATAGAAGTGGGAGACACATCAACAGTTCTCTTTGTCACTACTACAAATGAGTGGTATTCAAATATTGCTCATTTCCTTACCTACGGTGAATATCCTACTCACCTGTCTCATAAAGAAAGGAGAAATATCAAGTTGAAAGCTATCAAATTTGCCCTACGAGATAATGGGATGTATAAGAGGAACCTTGACGGGGTATTCCTTCATTTCATGGATAAAGTGCAACAGAACAAACTTCTATAATCCTTCCATAATCTGGCATGTGGAGGACATTTTTATACCCATGTTATTACCCAAAAGATTTTACGAGCTAGGTATTATTGGCCTACCATGTTTCAAGATGCATACAAATGGGTGCATAAATGTGAACTGTGTCAATAGTTCATTGGAAGACCTAAATTGGCTACATTACCTCTCAAGCTAGTAGTAATAGAAGAGCCATTTTAGCAATGGGGAATTGATTTCATTGGCATTGTAAACCCATCTTCAAGCACTGGACATGATTATGTCCTCATAGCCACATATTACTCTACCAAATGGGTGGAAGTTATTCTAGCCAAGCATACCACTTCAGAAGTAGTATGTAATTTCTTCAAGGAGAACATCATTTCCAAGTTTGGGGTCCTAGCCAAGATTGTGACCAAAAATGTAGCCTATTTCTTTTCACATGAGATTACTTAATTATACTTTTATTATGGTATTAATCTCTCCCACTCTTCTAATTATTTTCCACAAGGAAATGGATAAGTAGAATCGAGCAACAAGACTATGGTGACCATCATCAGGAAGCTGGTAGATGACAACTAACAAACCTGGCATAAAGCATTGTTTGATGCTTTATGGGTAGACATAATTACACCCAAAAGGGTGATAGGTATGTCACTTTTTCAACTTTTATATGGTCTCAATGTAGAGATACCAATCACCCTAGAATTACCAACATTGAAATTGGAAAAGGTGGTAAAAAATTAGACATATGAAAGCTCCATCGGCAAGAGGATCATGTGGTTAACTAAGCTAAATGAGTAGAAAACTATGGTGGTGGACCGAATTACTACACATCAAATTCTAGTAAAGAAGTTATTCAACTAAAAAGTAAAAGCCTTTAATTTTTAGATTGGTGATCATGTTTTGTTATGGGATAAGAGAAGAGAACCAAAGGGAATGCATGGCAAATTTGATTCTCTATGGAGAGGCCCATTTACTAGTCATCATCTCAATGGTGAAAATAGTTTCTTACTAAAATATCAAGATGGCACACCCTTTTCATTGCCTCATAGTGGGCAACATCTGAACCACTTCAATCCTTGAAGCATTAGATAAGATCATCTATACATATGTATATTTGTATAGTCTTAGTTGTGTTTTGTGTTTTTCATTTTCATTTTTGGCACCTTTCTTTTTTAGGTAGCATGAATCTATGACCCAATGGTATACTTAAAGGCAATGGATATTCTAGTTTCTACTCCCCTCAGCTACTTCAAAATTTCAACTGAAGGAAGTTCCCCAACTAGAGCCAACTATTGTTCCCAAAATCTGTCACTCCTTTTTGGGACAACACATGAACTATTTTTGGTCCTGGAGGACAAAAATTATCTTTTCCCTTATCAAAAATTATTCTGGGTATTCAAAATCTCCATTTTTCAAGCTTTTTTAGCTAACAAACTCTACAAGCTCATTTCTATGGACTTTGTAGGCTTAAATCTATGGACTTTGTAGGCTTAAATCTATGGATTTAGTTCTATGGACTTCAAAGGAAAGAATCTATGGACCTATTTATATAGACTCCTCCAATTCTATGATCTCATTTCTATGGACTCTATAGGTTTATTTCTATGGAATCTATAGAAAATAAACAAGCTCTCAATACTTAGGTAATTTCAAGGTTGGTTCAATGCCAAGGTTCAATGGGTTTAACTCCAAGGTTCAACGGGTTTAACACCAAGGTTCAACAGGTTCAATGCCAAGATTGAATGATGTCATCAAGCTTAAAGAGTTAAACACTTTAACAAAAGTTTAAAGTTCAATCAATTCAACAAGTTCAATTGCTTCAAACAGCTTTAAAAGACTTAGTGAATAGAAGAAGGCTTAAACCATTGAACCATTGAACCTTGAACCAAAATGGTTCAAAGGTTCAATAGATTTAAAAGTTTAAAGGTTCAATGAGTGGTTGGTTTAATGCAGTTGGTTCAAGTAGTCAATTGAACACAAGATTGAACCGTTGAACCAAAGTTGGTTCAATCAGTCGGTTTAATCAATTGGTTCAAAAAAGTGCCCCAAAGTGAAGAGACCAAGTACCCTTGTGAAAGGTAGTGAACCAAGACCAAGTACCCTTGTGGAGGGCACTTAGGAGCCAAAAGGACCCTTGTAATTTTTTCAAAAGGTAATCTTAGAGATCAAACAACCCTTGTGGAAGGTAGGTGATGAGCAAAATGGACCTTTCTCGAAGCCTGAAGGGACACCTTCCCTTTAAGATGTTCCAAAGCCATAAAAATGAAGGAATTTTAAGGCTTTAAATGGACTTATAAAAATAATGGATTTATGGAATAAAGGATGAACCAATGAACCGATTGAGCTTTGAACCAAAATATTTCAAAAGTTCAAAGGTTCACAGGTTTAATGGTTCAAAGGAAGCTTAAGATAAAGAGCAAAAAATAAATTGAACCATTGAACCTTGAACCAAAAGAGTTCAAAGGTTCAAAGGTTCAATGGTTCAATGTGGATGGTTCAAAGGAGTGTCCTAAAGCCAAAAGAACAAGTGCCCTTATGGAGGATAGTGAACTAAGGGTAGGTACCCTTGTGGAGGGTAGAAAACATTAGTTCAAAAATCAAAGGGATGGTTTAATAAAAGACTAAGAAAGTGATTGAACCAAGAAAGTGATTGAACCAGGAAAGTGATTGACCTAGGAAAGTGATTGAACCAAGGAAGCGATTGAACCATGGAAGTGATTAAACCAAGGAGGTGATTGAACCAAGGAATCGATAAAGACCACTTAAACCATTGAATTAATAACTTGATGAACTTTCAAAGGTTCAAAGGTTCATGGTTCAATATATTTCAAATAATCAACAACCATTGATGTCCCCATATATGTCAAATTTAAGATACTGAAATATCTATCATTTTCAAATATGGCACAATCCTTGTGAAAAAATTTAGCGATCGGCCAAAGAGATATCTTGAGAGCTCAGATCACATAGATAAGGACAAAATACATCAAGGAAAGGGGAAATGATGGAGAAAGATCAAAAATATCCATGCATGGGATATGTTTCTAGAAGGTGAAGTAGCCCAATGGTGGACATCAGAGAGCATGAACATTCAATGGCATGGCCTATTTTTTATCAATGAGTAAGATGAATGAATAGCCATGCACACATCAGGAAACACATTAGGTGGCCCATATTTAAAATTGATGTCTAATTCTAGCATAGCCCATGGACAAAATTTAAAATGCATTAAAGGCATTGAATGCATCATAGGCCATTTTTGTGAAACAAAGTGCCCAAGTCTTTCTTGGAGGACTGTATATTGGACTCTCTCTTATTATTTTAGTGAGATCTCTTTGTTATTAGAAACAAAACTCTATCCAAATTTAAAGGCATTACTAAGACTTTGAGCTTAGATTTTTGATGATATTTCATTATTTGAATAAGGAAACAAGTGACTTTTTAGACTTTGTGCTGAAATAGCTTGGTTGTTGGGGATATTGTTCTTATGTCTATTTCCTTAATAATTTTTTTGTCCATTTAATTAAATAAGTATAATTAGTGAAAGTAATTAATAAGTCATCCTAAAGCTAGCTATGGAGAGACTTTGTGCTGCCAAAATTATCTTTAGTTTGTCTATTTTCTATTTCTGTGTAAAGGATCTTGGGATGACTTTGTGCCCTCATTATCCTTAATATTTCACTCTTTGGTAGTTGAGGTGGAGACTTTGCACTACATTGCATTCTACTATGTTAATGTGCCCTGTTATAGTTACTTGTCACTACCTGAAAGGTTCTTGTTGTCTATTGAACATCACTTCTAAAAGAAGAGGAATGCCTTCTGTCATTTCATCAAGATTTCCCATTTGATTTGTGAACATCATCTCTAAAAAAAGAGAGATGGATGGTGTTATCCTACCCATGAGTGTTATTTTTAGCTTATTTATAGTATATATATATATATATATGTATATATATAGTACCCTATAGTTATAGGTAACCTCCCCTTGATGAGAGGATAGATTTTTCCACCTATGATGTGGTAAACCTACATATTTGTTTTACCAATCTCCTTATGTTGTGGTTGAAGAGACCTATTTTACTCATCAGTTAGCTGATTGAAAAAATATTAACCTAACATTAGTGAAGCTAGATATTTGAATTTCAGTTCCAATCCTTTCAAACTATTATATAAACATCATTTATTAACTTGATCAAGTAATATTAACAAGATATATCATTCATTCAATGCATACACAAGATCAAACATATAACACATAGTTCCTATGGGAAACCCTCATGGGGAATAAAAATTAATCTCAAGCCTTTAACACATAGATTACTTGTCCTATAGTAAATTATAAAAAATAAACTGGTCAAATCTTATAGACCAAAAAAACCTTGATAAAATTCTTTAAACCAAAGGCCTTTAGTGAAACACCTATTTCACAAGGAACAACTACTCCTAACAAAAACCATGTCCTTTATACCCTCCTTTTAAGTGAACATCTCCACCTTATAAAAGATTTATTCAAAACCTAATGATGTATCTCTATTTTTCTAACCTCTACACAAACTCCCTCTCTATCTCATATATGCCTCTTAAATAGGCATGTCATAATCTCTCTCCTTCTTCACTCAAATCATCTTCATATGCACACTCAAACTTATTCAAATATCATAAAACTATAAGATAAATATTTGGACATAATAAATATTAATTATATATTATAAAAATAGTCATCAATTTACTCACCTTATAAACCCATCCATCAGGTATAACTACACTTCTCTATCCTTCACTTCAATGCTCATTGTCCACACCAGCCTTCACAAAAACCTAGAAACTAACACATTTTATTTCACCATATATATAGAAATCATGAATTATAAATATCAAAATATTTCCTATCATTCATAAAAAATGACTTCACCCTTAAGGCATCTAACATGGGTCACACTCAAGCACAAAATACTTTTGAATAGGCCTAAGTCACTTTTAGGTCCTATGGATACCCACTCACCTCTTTAACACTTCTTCAATAAAACTAAGAATAAAAAACCACTTAAAAATACATGGACCCATTCCACATGATCTATAGGTCCTCATTAAGTTCCAACAACCATCACATTACCCTTATACTTAAGCATAATTTGCTCAAACAACATTTTGTGCACATAGTTACCATGAACAAATACACAATCAACTTCTAAACCTTTGTTCATACTACATGCAATTAGTGAAACCTTATTAATGAAAACATATGTTCATCATGTATTATAAAACATGATACAATATCTAATTCATAATTAAACATCAAAACAACATCAGAATGAGCTCACTTACCCTTTTTGGGTTACTTGCAGAACATAGTTAAATACACAATCAACTTTGGAGATCAAATATTTGCTTGTACTTATATTCAGACATTCAAATTTATATTTATAAATTATCCTTGGAGTAATCTATAAATTTAATTTTTAAACCATGGTAAAAAATTTCATAGATCAAAAGATATAGAACAAAAACTAGACACTAAAATTTCCTTTATAAAATTCAAATATTCAAATGTAAATGGTCATAGTTAAACCTCAAACACCATGATATCATCTAGATTACTCTCTAATAATATTAAACACACATCATTTATATCATTTTATTAATATTTAAATTTAACACATAGTGTACCAATGGAAAACACTAAACCTTGAACATCTTGACCTTATCTCCTGAACTCTTGCAATATTGACTAAACATGCATCATCAATATTTGTAGATTAGTCAAGTATTTATCTTATAACACTCACCATTAAATATTTCTCAAAAACCCTATGATCATGACACTTGGAACCATAATTTTCATTCTAATCACTTATATATTTAAACATCAACCACTTCTTACCATCTCTCTCAACATGCACCGTTAGATCAAAATTGTACGATCCCTTATGCACCATTAGATCTTAGATGAAGCTCAATCATTATCTCTATTAAAAAATAAAAAAAATGACCTAGTTTACTTTTTATGCACCATAAATATTCAATTTATGATTGAACACAAGCCATCAGATCTCTATTTTGTCTTGATCTTTAAAATTTTGAAAAAATGACTATGGGAACCATTGTTATCTACTTGGAAAGCCATCGTTGCACCTCCATATATTTTTCTTCACTCAAGTGCGTGTTCTAAATTGTATACCATATGATCTTATCACATAATATAATCCAAACATTTCTTAAACTAATCTTGTAACCCTCACATGTGTGAGATATAATGACATTAAAAACATCACTTTGATTTTTTTGCCATAGAGCCAACTATTTCAAAATATTGTTTGGAAGGCCAAGTTTGAACATGCATATATTTTGTCATGATTTTGTGCTTGACATAAAATTTAGAAAAAATCAACTAGGTATAAAAATAAATAAAACCATAATATCACCTTGTCTTTAAATGTCCACACGTGTGAGATATGCCACCATCAAAATGCCTACTCATATTTTCTTACCAAATTACAAATTTGGCTAAGTATGGGAGAATATTGTCAAAATGTCTAAGAGCCCAACTTTGCACTTTCATATTTTTTTCATGATTCATAGCTAGATTTGAGATTTTATGCATAAAAATTAGTGACTAATTTGATTAGAAAAATATACCCAAATTCCCCTGACTCATCCATATGTGGTAATGGTGACTCAAATTTTATACTACTACACCTAAACTATCTAGATGAAAACTATGGACTACCAAATTAATTTCAATTATGCACACAAGCTCTCCAATAATCTTTGACCATTGATAAGACCCATTAAACATTATCAAATCACCATAATCATACCTAAACATCTATAATCATGCCAAAACTAAAGATTAACCAAGCCAACTTCAAGCACACAAGGACAAACACATTACACACTTTGTCATTGTCACTTATGATACCAAATAGATTCATCCAATCACTAGGACACCTCCATGACATAACCATTACATCATTTATAACTCTCTAATAGTTATTTACCTACCCATCTACCACCTTACTAACTAGTTATTCATATACCCCTAAACCCTAATAGAGATTTCTAAAATTGGAGATTTCTATAAATTTACTCTAATTTATCCCCTTTTTCTATAGAATTATCTATTATAGATATTTATAAATTATTTAAAAGTCCTTGGAAATATTCCAGCCATTGATCTCAATGGCTCAAAATTAAATTTGAGCCATTGATTATTCACTCCATTTCCTATATAATCAAATCAATTCTTCCATGAAAGATAACATGGAAATCAACGTGAAAACTTATTAACTTGATACCATTATCATCTTCCTTACATCTATATTATCCTATCAAAATCCATTATCCAATAAATAAGTCCATTGGAAGCCATTATCAATCATAGTCAACCAATCCAACATCTAACACATTTTGCATTAAAAATCTGTTTGGAAATATTGGAGAGGATCAAGAAGAGGTAAAATGATGTTAATAATTCTCATTATGGAAATTTGGTTATCCATTTGTAATCTATGTTTGATGTTCTTTATGTTTTGTGTTTTTATTACTAAAAATAGAAATATAGGAGGAATCCAAAATTTAGGCTATAAGAAGACCTAGTTTCTCTTATACATATATGTTATATGTTATTATTATATACACCGCATATTATATATAATTCAAAACACACTTACTATTTTGATCCTCATAGATTATAACCATTTTACATAATTCATTTCATGTATATACTTAAAGTGTTTTAATATACATAACCAAAATGTATATTCATAAGCCTTTGACCTTTGGTATTTGAAATGTAAATATATAACTATATATGAATATACATCAAAATTGGAGATAACCTATAGACATATTTTTATAAATGTAAATACTCTATTCCTCCCATTAAAATTTATAATCCTTGTTCACTTCTTGAATAAAAATTTCAACTACAAGAACAAATCAATACATATTAAACATATGTATTTATTTCACAAAAGTAATTTAATATATAAAGTCAATATTATATATTTATATCCATACATATGTCTCTATTCTAAGATTATTTTTACATGCAGCCAATAATAAGTATGTATTTATACTTCTCACAAACCTATGTTGTTTGTTTTGAAAGATAAATAATAATCTTAATTCATTTATCCTTCTTATCAATTAATTATAATATTTTATTCCCTTGTAAACATAGACAGATCATTTATTTTTGTGACCTATATGTTTAAATATAAATTACCTGAATTCATTTGCATATAATATACATGGTTTTGTGTAATATAGTCACTACGTAATAATGATAATAACACAGTCAATTAAAAATGTTCTCTTTTTTAAAATCATGAGTATTAAATAGATATCTATTTGAAGTATTTAAATTTATTAGGTTATGCATATACACACAATCTCACATAAATGTGTGATGGGTATATTTACTATACACTGAAGCCTCTTCACATTTTTGAGGATATAAATACCTCATATAAATACACATATATAGTTTTATATTTCCTTAATAAATATTTCACTTATATTCATGTAATCTCGGATCAATTTAGGAATAACTTTTGTTGCATGTTTCTCTTCGATGTTTTTAACTAATAAATTTTCACAATTTCCTTATTAATCCAACCCAATTTACATTATACTATACAATCTCATGTGTGTGTGTCCTTTAATGTGTATTAATTATGTATATAACCAGGGTTTTAAATTACATATATCCAATTCAATCCACCCAGATTTCTATCTCTAACTAGGGCATCACATAGCCTAAAAACTAACCTTGTTTATCCTTTAGGGTTCCAAATTAAAATAAAACTACTTTGTAAACACATGATTTAAATGATAAAGGATTATCTATAGGGATGGTTGTGCCATCCACAGGGCTAATCCTCTATCCTACACAATTTTAATTTAATTTCTAAACCCCCATTTATTTTTGGAACCATACATAGAATCTATTAAAATATATAATATAATTTACATTACCAACCTCTTATTCACTTTCAAATTTGAAACTAAACAATCCATAATTCTTTTCCTCCTTGCTCATCCCTTTTCCTCTTATCCTTGTTATGTCCCCTACTTCTCTATGGCTTTCCTCTTATCAAAAATATCCTTGTCTTATGCCCCCCTTTATGTTTCCAATTCTCTACATAAGTAACAATTTTTGGCCTTATAAGATATCCATATCTAGTATGGTGAAGCCCTACTAGTTTGAGTATTGATTTCAACTTTGAATTAAAAAATTTAGAATTATTTTAAGTTCTCAAATTATTGTTTAAGTGTGTGAAGTATTTCATTGTTGAATGACACATGATATTTATCTCTCCTTGTGTTCGTCTCACTCTCTAATGCATTCTATAAGTAATTTTCCTTCTAACAGGTCACATGAAGTGTATTTGATTATTTTATGTGTATTTAAGTGTAAGTAAGATTAATTATGTCTATAATAATACCTTATATTCATATATCTTAACAAATACATGGCATTTTACCTTCATGATGAAATTTTTTTATCAGAGGAATGTTGGGTATTGAGATCAATTTTATAAATTTTCCTTTCATAGTGAAATTTTAGATATTCTTGTGGAGTTAATATTTATTCATCACCCCTATTAGCTTAGTTTTAATCCTCTTCTACCTCTTTTTATTCAAAGTAATTATATTAGTGGTAATTTCTAGGAGTGGGTCAAGGGAGATAGCCCTTCAACCTAGAGATTCATCTTTCCCATAAGTCACCCACAACTTAAGAGATGTTTTCATGTTACATAAATTTTAAGGAGGCTAGAGTAAACATAATTAGGTTGAAAGTTTGATTGATAATAGTTTTGGAATGCATGATGGGACTCATAGTTTAATAAATTATCAAAGGTAGATGATAACCTTAGTAAAATTGAAGTTGTAAAGCTTATTTTATGCAGTATCTGGTGATTCCAACACTCATTAGCTCTTGGTTATAAGATAGTGATTAATTTTAATGCATAAGGTAAGAAAAATATAGTCTAATAAAGGCATTCCATTTTAATTTTTAAAGTTACCTTACTATTCTCTTAGAGAAAATTGGTTTTCTAACACCATCCATACTCCAAAAAGTCTTTAGTCAGTTACTTACCTATTAGGAGAATTTTCTTGGATCTAATTTTCAAGACGGAAACCCTAATGAACCTACCCTTTTCTACCTTAAATTTATGTAGTCCTTTATCACTTTCCCACTATAATAACATCCCTATGTCATTCTTCAAAAATGTGCCTTCATACATGGGAGAACCTATCACTACTCTTATTGAACACAAGGAAAATTGCCAATTTTTGTAATATACATAACATCAATGAAGAGGATGTTGCTATCATATTGTTGGATATTTATTTAAATGTAAATGAAATTTATTGTTATGTTATTTTGGATCCCAACTCCATCACTACATGGCATGAATTGGGTGATGCCCTGAGAAGGATATTTGAGTACAAATATGACCACTTTAGTTTGAATAAGAAGCTAACTACAATAAAAAGAGAACCTCAAGAGGCTATTAAAAAATTCAACACAAGATTACAAAATACTTGGGATAGTATACCACTCTTGGTAAGGCCTACTACTCATCATGCTTTCCTTTACTACTTCAAAGATTTCAAATATGATATCTCTATGATGATTGAATACATGGGAGGGGATACTTTGCCTAATGCCTATGAGACTACCATAAAATATAATAAATACCTTATTAAAGATGGGAATATATATCCTTAAAATCCCATGCCTTTATTTCCTAATGTTTAAGATCCTATGCCTACCATTTATCTTATTCCCACACTTAAACACAAGTAAGTTGCCCTTAATTAAGAAAGCAAGAAAAAAGAGGAATATATGAATAAGTATATTGGATAAGAGGTTAAAAATCTTAAGAGTAAATAAAAATAACAATAATGTATTTTTTCATTTCCCTTTCCATCCCTACCAATCTTATCAAGCTCCTAGATAACCTTTTCAATGCCAATACCAAGGACAAGGGTATTTAATTCAAGTGAGGAAACACAATAGACAAAAACATAATGTTTATTATAATTTTAAATAACTTTACCTATAAAAAAAAACTTTTTAAAATATAATGGAGATCAACCTTCATAATACTAGTCTCATGACTCTTCCACTTACAAAAATGATCATTCAATCAAGCGCATATAGATCAATGGGGAATAATGCCTTCTAGAAATTAAGAGAAAATTCCTAGTGGAGGATAAATAAATGGAGGATATTATAAATCAAACGTTTCTTTTATGAATTACTATAAATAGGATTCATGTGCATTCAACTACCAAGGTAATCTCAATAATAGTTTAAGTTTCATAGCTGGAAATACAAGGTCAAAGAAGAGAGAAGTTAAATAAGTCTAAGGGGAAACTAGTGGTCCAAATATGAAATCTCAAGCACCTCATAGATTAGGTATGATAAATAAATAACCCATGGATTAGGTAAATAAGAAAACTTATAATTTTAGAGTTCCCTTTATGTCTTCTCCTATGCATCAAGTTACATGAGCTAGTCGTAGTGTTATATCTCATAAAGGAAAGATAAGGTTGGCATCTCTCTTATGAATATTGTAGAGAAAATAAATAAGGTTCATGTACGCATACCAATTTTGGAAATAATATCCATACCTATTCAAAGATATCTACTCCAAAATGAGGTCTCCAAGCTTAATGCATCATCTAGCCAACCTGGTAAAAGAGGGGCATTTTTGAAAAATGAAGTGAATACCACAGATGGGAAGTCAATCAAATATAAAAGGAAGGATAAACATATTCCATTATACATCTCCATCATCATTGGATAATGATTATTACACAATTTTTTTATTGATAGTATAACAAGTACATCAATCATGCCTAAACAAGTAGAAAATAAGCTAAAGTTAAGGTATGAGTCATAATCCAAGGGGGTGTTATAGCTAGATAGATCAACTACTAAGACATTTGGCATTATCAAAGGTTTTTGGCTCACTCTCTATGTTTATCCTAAATTTTATATCTCTAAATATGTGGTGGTTTTATATTTGCCACCTCACTTTACCCTTTGATTTTCAAGGGACTTCACTACTAAGATTCAAGGGTACTTGACATCAAATTGGTCCTACATGGCATTTACGACTAGGTATGGTGCTAAGGTATCTATAAATTCTAAGACTTTATATAATTTTCATGTGGATCCATAGGTTCCTAATACATAAAATAGAAACTTCAAAATCAATGAATAAGAAGACCATCTTAATGATCAAGAACATTTAACACCTCCTGATGGCATAACTAAACTATACCATGATGAGTTGAAGGTTGAACAACATGGGTTTGATCCACACAATCTCATTGAAGAGATAAGTCTTGGCACATATATTATACATTAATAATATTATGAGCATCTTGAGGTAGATCTTAATGATGAACTTCAACAAGTTGTATGGTGTAACTAATTTATGTATATGGATGGTGATGATGAGGTCTAAGTGTGTTAGAGCATGGTAATGAAGAATGGTGTAATTATTCTTACCCAAGAATAATAAGTTCATGAGTATGACATTTAATAATAATGTGATGATATAAGGTATTAATACCATTCTATAATGTAGGACTTTGAATAAATAACTAAGCCCAATCTTCTATAAATGAAACTAATGAGCATAAAGAAGAGTGTTAAGTCCCTATCAAATATAATACAACCTTGGAGGAATATAATCAGGTCAAGATAAATGTTTATGTGAGTGAGGAGTAACATATACCTGAAGATGATCTTGAGTCACTTGAAGATGTCTTTTACCAATTAGAAAATAATTTTAACACTTATAAGCAACAAACATATCAAAATGTAGATGAAGATGAAGTTGAGAAGGTTTTCATGGCACCTAACGAACATATTGAGAAGTGTCATAGGATCATGAGAGAGACCAAGTAGGTTATAATGAAAAAAAAACCTCAAGGAGATCTAAAATTTCCATTCAAATAAGCCTCAAGTGGTGCACTTGCAACTAATAAAATAATCATGAATGGTAGGTCATTTAATCACCTTCATAATCAAATCTTCTTTGACAAATAATCATCATATGGTGATTTGTTCTCATGAAGTAGTTGTGACTCTAGGAACATTATTTTTTACCCTATTTGAATTAGGGAGGAGTTTTTTCATCAACTCAAACATGTTTTGAGGTCTGTACATAATAGGTTAGGTGTGATATTTTGAGTCTTTTATGTGTGGTTTCACCTAATTGCCTTTATTATGGTGTGCTTGTTTATTATTTTATGGTTTGGTGTGAGTTTGAAGTCTTTAAAGGAATGAAAATTTCATATTATATCATAATATTGAATTCATTTCTAAATTGGAGGATAAGGCCACATATCCATTAGCATTACAAGAATGATACCCATATGAATCACCAATTTATTGACCAAATTTTGACCCCATGTCAAAATGGGTCAACCCATCTAAGTTGAAAATTTTAATGGTAATATAAGAACTTCTATATGGTATTTTTATGTTATTAAAGGGTCCTAAATAGTCTCTATATGGTCACATTAATCATTTTTTAGCCTTGTCCAAAGTTTGATCTCATGCATACTTGTTTAGTCTTAGGGGTCATTTATGAGGTATTACTATTTTAAAGTGTGGTTGAAGGTTTGATATGGTTTATATTAATTATTAAAGTTTTTTAATATGTATTTAATATCATATTATCATGTCTTAACCTTTTATTATGTTTTTACATGCTAAAATATCATTTTGGTCACCTTTTGGCCTATTTTGAGGAGTTGTACATACCATATCCAAAGTAATTAATTTAAATAATGATTTATAGCCTAAATAATGTCAAATAATGTTTATTAATGGTCAAATACTAACAAAATTATAGGGTCAACACCTAAAATGAGAAAATACAACTTTACAAAAACGTTTAGGCACTTATACGGCCTTGCAAGATCATGTTTCAATTGAAATTTTTTCATATTGTCCATTGGATTTCCTCAAATAATTTATAGGATTTTTAAAAAGTTTTATATTGTAAAAATTCTTTATTCACACTCTCTCCTCCATCACTACCTTCGTAAGCTTAGAAAGGGAAAATTCAAGTGGATTGTACAACTAAGAGAGAGAGAGGGAGAGAGTTTTGAGATGAAACTTTGAAAATGTTTAGGGGTTATATTAATATTAAAATTAGTGTCATTTATTTTCATATTAATGGCCTCTCCTTTATGAAAAATATCTAAGAGTGACAACAAATCATGATGCCTTATCCATCCAAGTAGGATCTAGTTTTATTCCTATTTCTCCATTTCAAAATTTGATGGAGAAAAATTGTTTTGAGGGATGTTTTAAAAGTTAAAATATATATTTTGAATGGTGGTTTGATTATCCAATTTAACTCCATGAATTTTATTCAATAAGAGGAAATATGCCTTAAATGTGTGGGTATATCATTTTATTGCAAGTCTATTTTGGTTTATCTAATATGTCTATCACTTTTAAAGGTTTCCAGTACTCCATTGATCATTTAAAACCTCATCACTCACCCATAATTCATTTATTATCTCTTTACAAATATTCTATTAACAAGCATCACATCTTTCTCTTTAGAAGCATGGTCTATGCATAAATGGTCTTTTATATGTTTGAACATCAATGTTGGACCAAGTGGATATAAAATACCAATGTATCATGATATAATACTATGTATAAAGTTATAATTTCAATGTTTTTAGAGGTGAATTCAAATTATACTCTCAAATAATGTTTAAGTGTGTTAAAGCCAACCACAAGTCTACAAACTTATAGGTGGACATACATGGGACCTAGGTTCTATGTGGATTTTGTTTAAGTAGTGGAGAAGTGATATAGACTTTTATACAACCATGTGACATTTATAAAAACCGTTATATCATCAATAAAATTAACCTTGTGCTAAGATCCAATTTTCATATACAAACCTTGCACATAAGTTGATTATACATACAGTCCACACATATAGATGGATAATTTGAGTTTGATGTAATATTTGTTTAATAAGTATATAATATTATTGAGAGAGTGATGAATGAGTGGGACAAAATTTCACAGTGTCAAAGTGTTAAATGTGTTTAATATTCATGAAGTGACTCTCTTAGTAGCCTATGTAAGCAGAAAGAGACATAAAGGTGAAATATCTGTAGGTCCTCTTTTGGACTAAAGATAATTTCCATCAAAAACATAGTAGAGTTAATACATAACTTAGTATATATGAAAAGATGTTACAATTAAAAATAGATGGAAGTAGCTAGTGTTTCAAAACCAATAAGAATTTGAAGAGTGAGTCTATAGGCTTTAAGACTCATACACCAACCTAGGCATGAAAATAAGAGATAATAGGCCTAAATAATGACAAAAAGGGCCAATGAAACTTTAAAAGTAGTGAAAGGACTTAAATGAATATTTTATATTATTAAGGTGTCTATGATATAGTAGAAAATATCAACTTTTAAGCCTCATAATCAAACTCTATCCAGTAGTCATCTATAACCATGCCTTTAAAGGTATAAGATAATAGGTGCATGTAGTGAATATGTAGTTCCTTGATAAAATTTCATAGGGTTAGTGAAGAGTTGGAAACCCTCAATAGGGTTTTTTCATATTTAATGACTTAAAACAAGGTTTTTAACCCTAATAAATAGTCAAAACCTTTAGAAAATGACACCTGTAGTCATGACTATTGAGAGGTGTAAGAAGAGTATTGTATGTCCATAGAAGTATAATGTGTGAGGGTGAAAATTAAAGGGTTATAAACTCATAAAATATAGCATAAAATTTAACATTACAAGTAGTATTTAATGAATATCATAAAATCTTCAAATTTAAATAGATCACCTCAATTTAATCACCTACAAGTTGCTAAAAAGAGAAGGTTGGTTATAAGCTTATGAAGAAAAGGACAACTACAAAGTACATAAAGGGAGCATTAATACTTAGATCTAGTAGAAAAATAATTTAAAAAGATCATTTGAATAAAAAATTAAATGTGAAGGAATAACTATTGACATTGGTCACAATAGAGACCTAAACCCATCTATACACAACCAACATGAGCTACAAGCCTATCTATCTTGGCAAGGAAAAGATTGTTTATTTATAATGGATAAAGAAGGTAAGAATAATCATTTGAGTCATATGATATGGTTCATATTTATTAAATATTTCCAAGTAATCTTTAGACCCATAAAAACAAAAAAATGGTGATAGAGTCTATTTTGGGTAGATAAGCTTAAGATCAACCACATACAAGCCCATAGGTACAATCATGAATGAAGTGGCATGTTGGAGGTAATGTGACTATTTTAAGGTTTTGAGAGGTTTATATTCATAATACATACCCTAAAGGATCATTCATAAGAAAATAAAATAAATAAAAGTGTCATTTAGGCTCTCAAGATCACCTCAAGCTCTCTTCATGGAAGACTATCATCCAAGATCATTTTTCCCTCACCTATTGTAACCTTAGACTAATGCATGGATATAGTGGTTCTTAGGTATGGTATTTATTTAAAATTAGATCTTTAACCATAAGGATATGCCTAAATTTCCTAATCCAAGTGGAACAATGGAAACATTTCTCTTTCTATGGGTGACAATATTGAGAAATGAATCTCTAGATGAGGGGTTAGCTCCCCTTGATGCACTCTTTGAATTTCTTCTATACCTATTAACTATAGATGAAAATTGACTATAAAATAAAATATTTAAACCAAATATGGTGATTCACCATTATGTATCATCCTCATACTTGACTAAAACCACTACTTAAAGACAAACAGGGTGTTTCTCACTCAATACTCATAACTTAGGACCAATTGCTACACCAATGTTTCATATGCTAGATTAAAGAAGGTATGTTATTCTTAAGAAGGGAATGAATGATTCAAAAAATTTATAAAATAATTAACCACTTCTAGGAAAAGCATGAATGAAACTTGTAAATCTTATCCATAACACTAGATGCTTCAACTCCTTAAAAGGACATCTAATGGAGGTTTTCACACTTTTCACCCTTGTGTGCATGATGCCAACTTTGACTGGCTGAACATGAGGCCTTTCTACAAACACTCATATGTTTTTAATTATTATTAAATAACCATATATAGTTATAATAAGTCTATATATTTCCATCAAAATTGATTTCATCCTCTGGAACCTTATGCACCCTCCATAATAAAATAAATGGTGAAGAAAACCCCATTTTACATGATTTTCCTAAAAATATGTAAATATTTATCACATGTATGGAATCCATATATATTAATATACATCATATAGGTCGTTTCATGGACATTCCCTAGCACATGGATGCTTAAAATTCTCTATCTCTCTAATCGGTTCACTATGAGGGTTTTGTAAGGGTTTAGAGTGGTTTGGACTCTTAACCTTGGTTCATAAAGTTATAACGTTGGAGACTCTTAAAAATGAAATTAATATATATTTATGATACTATAAAACTTTTAAAAATATTTCCATATCCCATGCAAAGTCTCATGAATGTTTTGAGCTCTTCAAGTTGCCCTTTGAGCTCAATTTCTTGCATTTGAGAGCTTTGTGCATGTTTTCAAGACTATAATGGATTATTTGGGAATTAAACTAAAAAAATAATGTTAAAAAACCTATTTATATGCCCAAATAACATGATCCAATAATTAAAATTTCTCTCTAAGAGGTAGTAATGAAGAATGACCCCTATTTGGCACTAGGCCTTGACCTTGCCAATAGGCCTACACTTTTAAACTCTATCTGACCTTTCCATGGTTTTATTTTCCATATTATGGCCTAAAAAATTATAATACACCACTTAAATAATTAATCAAACAAGTTTAAATCATATATTATTCCAAAACACATATTGACCCTTAATTTGACCTCTTGCTCTTGAGTCTGCCTATGGGGTTTGACTACAACCCTCCTTATATAGGATGTTTTTTCTACCTAAAAACTTTATATCATGGATTTATATATTTTATTAGGTTTAAATAATATTCTAAAATCCTCTCTTTAGTTCCCTTTGTCTTATGGTCCTCCAAACCACTCCTTTCCAAGTTACTTATACTTTGTATAAAGAAACTAGGCCTATTCTAAGACAGAACAAGGGCATGTTTCCTTATTTATTTTTTGAATAAAACCCTTGTAAATGGTTATATATTTCATATATATATCCTATACTAAAAATTATCTCCTAAATCCAAGGGAAGGTCTCCAAAAGTGTGCTTGTAGGTGTTAGTTTTTAGGACCCTTTAGGTCTTGTTAAATGCCTCTTTGGCGAAGTATTTTTATAAAAATTATGGTTTAATTAATTCAAAATATCCCTTAATATTTAAATCCACTTCTTCTCAATATCCCACATATAAACTCTTACCCAATCTCTCACCCATTGTCTTATCCACTATGACAGTCACCTTGAATACCCTGCTTATAAATGGATTTGAATGTTTGGATAGAGACCCAATGAGGAAAATAATTGTAATTGTGTATTAATGGCATATATTTATATATATTATCATGAAATAACCTTAGAAAAGTACTTATAGACTCATTAAGACAAATTAAACATTCAAACCCTTTTATATCATCTTATTGCCTGTGTTCTGCTAGTAGGACTGAGACAACCTTAATGGGAAAATTTGGATTAGATAGGGGTTATGGGAATTAAGTTGAGAATGGAAATTTGATCCATTTTATAGATAATAAACCCTAACTCTTCCTTATTTTCTCCACAAGCTACTTATGAAATCCCATGACTTGACTGTGTTCCACTTTTTTGCATGACTGTAAGTGCATCTTTTGCCTTGGTTGTAGGTTTATAAGGTGGGTTTTTGACCTTAAAATTGAATTAAAACATTTATTTGTATCCATATAATCATGTCACATCATTTGACCCAATTTTATGCTTGAAATTTTCACAAAATCCACTTCATTCTTAATTGAGACCAACTTACTAATACCCCTAGCTATAGGTGCATAATCTATGCATGTAACTTATGTTTAGTCATTTAAAGCATATTTAAGACATTATAGAGCTTGTTGAGATTGTATTTATCTTTTTAGAATTCATAATAGGACCTAGTTCCTTCCTAGGAACCCTTAACACCATATCCTTATGCCAATCATCAAACACTACTTCCAATGCTTGCTTTGCCTTATGTATAGATAGAGGATAGGCCCAAATGCTCTTTCCATGCAAAATAACTCTCCTTCATGGATTAAATGGATTAAGTTCTCAATACTTATTGGTGATTTGTTTTTAATTATTCCCTCTTGAAATAATAGGTCTAGTGATTTTTAAATGCATTTTAGGCCAAGTACTCATTAAGAATCTTGTAGATATCATTGTTAACTTTCAGTGATTTATTGGAAAGTTGGAGAAGCTCAAAACTCACCTTCCACTTACTCTTTAGCTCAAAAATTTGGCATATTTTCACTAGGTTGATAGGGATACAAGGACAAAATAATAAAATTTGATGACATATTCTTCCACCATGGAAAAAATTAATCCACAAAAGATACAAGATCTCTATTTTATACACTTAAGGTCTGATAGCCCAACATGGAGATAACTTTCTTTGAAGTGAAGACTTTCTTATATGCCATCTGAGATCTTCATGACATGAAAACCAAAACTATTGGGGGATTTTAAATCTCCAAATAGATTCCACCATCTTCTCCTAACTCTCTCACATCATTACAACCTCCATGAAATGAGGAAAATTTTGAATGAAAGTGAGAAGGCAACAAACAAGGTGAAGATGGGTAATATGGCTTTTAAAGCGTGCTAATTGGACTTCCCACAAGATGATTACATGAAAAAAATCTTTATAGATGAAACTCAATCACATTATCACCACCATAAATTTCCCTAGATGTTGGAAAAATATAGGACCTGTACCCAACTTTGCAAACTTCATGAAACTAGTACTATTTGAAAACTCATTCAAAGACAATGAGAAGTGAAGTATTAGATATTTAAAAAAGCATTGAGAGAGACTTAATCTAGCCTATAAATACCTCATCAATATCACATAGCTCCAAGGACCTTCGAAAATCATAAATAGATGCATAAGTATACCCCCTTAGTGTAATTTTATAAAAGGCTACCTAGATTGTTAACAATTTTTCATAAATGAAGAGGAACCAAAATAAAAAATTATATTATGAAAATGAAGTTTATTCAGAGTAAAATCCACCTATATAATCACTACTCCTAAATCCACCTGTACCTTCTATACCAAGTTCTTAAAGTTGACCTTCCTTTACATTCTAAGAGGAAAAGGAAGAAAAAAAGTTGAAGATGCATATTTTTGAGTTCTCCTTGAAGATAAAATGTGTAAATGGGTGTGGGAAGGTAAATAGACACCCCACCCACGTTTTTAGTTAGATATTAGATCACAGGGACCATACAAATGCCCAAAAGGACCTAAAAACAAGGAGAAACTTGCCTTTTTAAACATAACTAAATCTTGAACTATCACAAACCTGAATTTGACATTCTCTAATCTCTCCCATGTTATCCATAGCTTAGTTACAAGTTGATCACTCTACACATTCATACAAGTCCTCTTTCTTATCACAAAAGTGGGCCCATAAGGCAATTTTGCATATTGAATATGGTAAATGCAATTTGATGACTTAAAAAGATCCTAAATCACATTAAAAGCCATATTTGGACTAAAAAATATATTTTATGACTTTGACCAGGTTTGACCCTATTTGAATACGGTTGAATTTCATTGACTTGGCTAGTAAAAAGGGCTAGACTAGAGATAAGTGAACATCTAGATCAAAATGAAACCCTTATAGGACATGGATACACTTCTACAAAGTTTAGAAATGTAGGGGTTGAATCAAATTTGACCAAAGGTCAAATTTGGTCAACACTTTTGGCAACTCCTAGGGGAAACATGTTTGTCTATGTTAGAAGCTAGTATCCTAATCCAACCAAGGATCAATGGAGTAAATGGATTCTTGAAAATGACTAATAAGGACAAGATGAGGTTTTAAAGTTAAGAGTCCAAACCACTCTAAACCCTTGAAAAAACCTCATAGTGACTTGATTGGAGAGATAAAACATATTAAGCATCCAAATGATATGGAATGTCCATGAACCACTTGGATGATGTAGAGGACTCTCTAGGGATTCCATACATGTGACATAGATATATAGATTTTTTGGAAAAAAACATGCAAAATGGGGTTTTCTTCACCACTTTTTGTATTATGTAGGTTGTATGAGGTTCCAAAGGATGAAATCAAGTTTGATGGAAATATATACTCTTATAATAACTCCCTGTGGTCATTTTATCTTATGCAAAAACTTTTAAGTATTTGAACAAAGGCCTCACTTTTAGCCAATCAAAGTTGGCATCATGCACACAAGGGTGAAAAGTGTGAAAACCTCTATTGAATGCATTTTTAAGGAGGATTTTAAGAATATAGAGTTATGTATAAGCTTTAAAAGTGTCATTCATCCTTTTCCTATGGATTTTCATGGGAAACTAAATATTTTTCAAGCTCATGTGTTGAAGGTGACTAAAAATAAGGAGTTTCAAGACTACAAGCAATGATTCCTCTTCTTTAGGAGTTTATAAATGATTATGGTTAGAACCAATGCATGGGATGACATGTCTAAAGGCATCTCCTCTCATCCCAATCACCAGACCTACCCCTAGTTAGAAGAATGGAATTCAAATAGAGGAAAATTATAGAGGTAGTTTCTTATGTCAATCCTAGAGACTTTGTGCCACTTTTCACCATTCTAATGACATGTTTTGGATAATTAGACCCCTTGATTTCACATGGATTTCCTCACCCATTTTCCCATGAAATTTTAACTACTTTTCTAAAAGTGACACATGTCCAAGTGGCCTTGGACTTCTTTTGCTTGCTCCACTTCTCAAAATCTATAAATATGCATTTTCTTGGCTCTTTGGAGAAGCCTCCATTTGTTGATGGGGAAAATTTAGAAAACTTTTTACTTGAAGAAATATTTAAGAAATATACAAGTGTTATTTCTACTCGAATTTTTTAATATTGAGTAATGACTTGAATCTTGTTGGTCTAGTCTAGTGAAAGATTGTCTTTTCTAGCTTGTACTCTTGATGGTCTACCAATTTATAAAAAGGAGATTGTTACATGTATTTTATAGTATTATATTATAAGTGTAGAGATCTCATATAAGTTTTTCATGGTTTTGTCCCTCTTCTTAATCATTCATCCCCTTCCTAATCATAACATACATTCTTGAATTTAGGATATGAAACATTGATGTAGCAATGGGTCCTAAGTTGTGAGTCTTGTGTGAGAAGCACCTTGTTTATCTTTAAGTAGTGGTTTCAATCAAGTAGGAGGAAGATACATATTGGTGAATCACCATATTTGGTTTAAATAGTTTATTTTATAATCCCTTTTCATCTATAGTTGATAGGTATAGAATAACTTCAAAGAGTGCATCAAGGGGAGCTAGCCCCTCATCTAGAGATTAATTTCTTAATATTTTCACCCATAGAAAGAGAAATGTTTCCATGGTTCCACTTGGATGTAGGGATTTATGCATCTCTTCAAGGGTGAAAATACAAGTGTCAATAATTTTTGGCATGCCTAATGAAACAATTTTTCCAAGGAGTTGAAGAATTTTTGGTGTGTTCTTCAATCAATCAGCCCTTTGGAGGCATTTTAATAAAAAATAATGATGAATATAAGTTGAATCAGTTGGTAAATAATCTATATTTCATGAATAAATCATATTTGTTATGTATAATCCAATTTTTGAGACATATGGACCTTGTGTTCCTTCATATAGTCTGGATCAAACTCATGTTGTTCATGGAATCCCCTCAAGTAGTTATCCTAATTATCCTTCTCCTAGTAAATCCAAGAGTGTTAGGGAGATAATGTTGGAGTTTTATAATCAAATGATATATGTAGATAGGTTTAATGATCAAAATAGGTATCAACAAGAACTTATGTACAAAGAGGAGTGCTTGTTTAGGCAAGCTTAAGTCATGCAATCCATGGAGGAGAGACTAATAAGATGGAGGAGTCAATACACTCAAGGTAATTAGCATTGTATACCTTATTCTATCTAAATACAATCCTCTCCCATGAAAAATAAACCCTCCCCTTGTACACCAAATCCTTTCTATCAAACTACTCTTATTATTGATCCTTTGTACTTAGAAATCCAACACCAAAAGAGATTAGGGTAGCCTTTTATGGAAACTAACCACTCTAAGTTCTTAAATTATGAGCCCTCCCTTGAAGAAAGCCATCCCATCTTCAAAAATATCCTTATATTCATATGTAAACTCTTCCTAGTCTCCCTCAACCTCCTCAATCCCTTCAATTTGATGTCAATATTCCAAGTTGGAGAAGTTTCTATCATGAACCATCTCAAGGCCTTGTGAAAGTGAATGAAGTTGTTGATTATCATCAAGAAGAGACACATGATGTCAATATTCTAATTTGGAGGAGCGATCATCATGAATTGGCCCAAAAGTTTTAAGAATAATAGTTAGAAGAAGCTATGCCTATTGGTTTCACATGTTGGAAAGATGCCATTAAAATTCAAACACAACCTAAAGAGGGGATGAATGAAGACATTGATGAGACTCTTGTAGATAGAGATGTTATTTTGGTAAGTCATTCTCCTAATCCTCAATCTAAAATATGTTCAAGTGATGTAAATTTTCCAAGCTTTGATATGGTGATTGCTAGATGGAAAGAAGACCATGAAAATTTCCCATTATCTTTCAACCTAGCCAAGGATGTTTCTTCCACTCCCACCCTCTCCTTGGAGAAAAGAGAAAATGTCTTGTGTGAGGTGGAAGAAAAAATTTCAAAATTAAAGAGTGAAGAAGATAATCGAAGTGGAAAGAAGGTAATAGTTATATAATAACTTCAAAGAGTGTATTAAGGGGATCTATCCCCTCATCTAGAGATTCATTTCTCATTATTATCACCCATAGCAAGAGAAAAGTTTCCATGGTGCCACTTTGATGAGGAGATTTAAGCATCTCCTCATGGGTGAAAATCCAAGTGTCAAAAATATTAATGCCTCCACACTTCATTCTTGTGGAATAAATTTTTGTATTGAGCCCATCACCCACATAAACAAAGACTAGGACTATTAATCCCTCTATAATGGCCTACTCACAACCTGGGAGAGATCATATTTCACTCAAAAAATCATGAGGTTTTTCTTGAAACCCAATGGATTTTTTAGGTGATGGAGGGATCCTCTAACTAAAATATTGTGGAATTCAAAGAGAGAAAGAGGATTTGTTCCTTATGCACAATATTTAAGAACCTAAGCCACTCTAAACCCTCCTAAAAATCTAGTAGTGACCAATAAAGAGAAATGGACTTATAAAGTGAATGTAATGAACTTATTTTACTCTATAACCTAATTTAAAAAATTTATTACTCCTAGTGGATTATCCATGAGTATTTTTTATATACTTTCAATTATATGGACTATAATACTTGTGTTATTTGCATGGGTTTGTTTATGTTTTTAAGGAGTTTTTGAGTAAATGAGAAATTTAAAACTTTTATAATAGGTCATATAAGATGTATTTAACCTATGAAAGACAATAAAAATGAAAAATACATCCTTTAACTAATTAAATAAATCTCATTTTTCAAGGTAGTCTCAAACAAGCCTAAAATGAGACTAGGTTTCAATGCCATTTCATGGTTCTCACACTTCAATAGGGTCTCAAGGCCTAAAATTTTACATGGAGGTTGGTGATATCCTATGGAAAATTAATCACATTATTTTGTGTATTTTTCACATGATTGGGAGATATTTTTAGTAGAAAATAGGGTTCTAAGAAAAGAGGTCTAATTGGGGCCTAATTAAGGAGAGAAAAAGGTAGAAAAGGCACTTCCACTCACTCTCTAGACCTAAAACTTGGTATAGAGATGTAAATCCATATTGGTTACTCAAATATGACCTTATATTTTTATTAAAATCCATACACTTACCTACACAATGAGGTTTATAATGTTTTAGGGTTACAAGGGAAATAGTCCTAGTTAGAGCTTGAGGAGGAAAATGGAGTCTTGGGAATTGTCATAGCAACCAAAATAGATTTTTTATAGGTATGATAAGGTATTTTAATACCTTTCATGAAGATATAGTACCTTGGAGAAGATGAAATCAAGTTTTGAGCCACATGGACAAAGCTAGGCATGGGAAATGAGGAGTTTTAAGACACATAGGCACATCAATGATGAGTGCCACTTAAAATTTCAAATTAAAAGAGAATATAAATGAATAATAGGTTTAAAATAAGTTTTATAAGATAATTTAATGGTGAATTGATGATGAAAATTTCTATTTGTCACTTCTCTTATGCAAACAAGGGTAGTTTACAAGAAGATGGTCAAGGTATCAAGCTAAGTTCTAACTCCTATGCCACTTCAAAGATGCAACATATTCATATGAGAGACACATGGATTTATAGATATATTTATACTATTAATAAATCCTTTTTTTCTAAATCTCACATCTATACTTGTTAATCCCCTTCTCTTATGCCTCTCTCTCTCTTCCCAATTCTCTATATAAGTAACCACATTTGGCCTTAAATGATATACATATATGGTATGGAAAAGCCTTGATAATGTGAGTAATGATGAAGCTAGGATATTCCTAGTTAATGTATAATAAATTACCTCATCTTACTCTCTTTCTCTATTAAGTTTGATTGCATTTTATAACTTTTATTTCGATCTGAGATGAGTTAGGATGTATTTATCCATCTTTTGTTGATTATGATTTTAACATTTAAAAATCCTATTATTCCTAAAAAGTGTGTTGTAAAATTCAATTTTTGTAATAAAATAGGTCATCATTAGGATAAAGAACAAATATGAAGTGGACTACATGTTTTTAGAAGCATTGGAATCAATTCAGCTTAGTTCTAGAGCTCCACCATACTATTTCAAGATTGTAGCATCTTTAGACTTAGCTCCAGAATTATCTAAATTAGCTCTAAAAATCCTAAAAATAAGCTATATAACTTTCATGGCTAGATATGGAGCTAATAAGTATCTATTCCAAATGGCCAGTGATCTGACAGGTCAATGATCCCATTAAATTAGGAACAGCTTCCCAATTTTTGTACTTGCAAATCTAAGATATTTATCACACAAGTGGACATCTAGCCACATCTTGACTCAACATATATTTTGGGCATGATTTAGTTCCATCATATCTATGAAATAGTTACATTTACAAAATAGTTACAACTATCAAAGCATTTATATATATATATATATATAGACTTGGGAATTTAGGATGTATTAGGAAAAATCATTGAAGAATAGAGAGATAAGGATAGATTAGTACATTTTGTAATACAAAATATTTTATCAATGAAATAGCCATTTCTATTTTGAAATCAAATTAAATTGTTCAATCTTGTTCTAGGTGGAGTAAGGGCCCACTCCAAAGAACTAGGATCTTCATTTTTAGTTAGTATTTATATTTTATTCAAGCAAATAGGCAAATTTGTTAAATTTATAAATGCTTCCAACTCCTTTAAGTTAAAAGTTGTTGTAAATTTGTTTCAATAGGCATCTTAGAATAAATTCTCATTTATTTGTAATTATTTTCCAGTAATTTATTTTATTTTGCAAATGTGTGTTTATTTCCAGCAAATCTATTTCATTCTACAAATGTGTGTTTATTTCTAGTAATTTATTTCATTCTAAAAATGCATGTTTATTTCCAAGCAATCTATTTTATTCTAAAAATGAGTGTTTACTTCTAGCAAATCCATTTCTACAAATGTGCTTACTTTCAACAATTTCCATAGTTTGATTCCAATAAGGTTTTGACCAAGAAATTCTTAAGACATTAAAAATCTCCCCAAAAACAAATACCTAAAATTAATTACTAAATCACTACGATTCCTCTTGTTTCATATAGCTTTAGACACAACCATGGTTAAATATGACATCAACATAAAGTTGATTAAATGTAGGGAATAATGACACCCAATATTTTTGGCATCGTTTTTGGGGATTCACTAGTTAGAATTTTATAATTAGGTGTCAACAAGAGCAACAATAATTCATTTAGTAATTAAAGAAAATTTACCTAATTTATGAGTAGACCACAAGACTCCAAGGGTATATTTCTCTATAAAATATTTGAATAAGAATTTTCATCATCTTCTAGTTTAAGTAAGGACATTGAAAAAGAATTGGAGGCACCACTATATCTTATAAGACAAGAAGCAAAATTACCATTCTTGGAATTTTTGGATCAGTCACCGGAACCAAGTAGAACCTTATGAAGGAAGATTATTTCTTAAGATCCATTGAGGGAAATTTTTGATTCTCAATTGAGTAGTTAACCTTGTACTCCTAATTTTTCACCATCTCCAAAATAGACTACATACCACATTGATTAGGAGAAGGGACTATAAAATACTAGAGAGATGGCATGAGAAGATGGAAGAGAACCTGAAAGAGCCTTTACCTATCCCATTCATATCAAGGATGATGAAACCACTATGAAAAACATTTCACCTACACACTTACCCACATTTAGAGGAATGTCATCTAAGGATCTTGACCAATTTTTGTTTGAGTTTAAATTACTATGTCAGACTTATGATTACAAGATAGATAATCTAAAACTCATGTTGTTTCCATCTACTCTGAAGGATGTAGTAATGAGGTGGTTTATGGGATTAAAATCTAATTCTATTACCAATTGGGAACAAATGGAGATTGGCTTCCTAGATAAATATCAAGATTATTGTAGAGGAAGAAATCAAAAGGAAGAATTTTTCAAAATCAAATAGGAAGAAGATGAAAATATGGAAGATTATTTGGATAGATTTACTTTTGTGAGTAAAAGATGTGGATTTATACTTCAATAAGATTTAATTAAAACCATTTTTTTCAAATGACTAGATGATGAATCTAGGGAAAACATTGATTTAATTGGTGGAGGAAACATTACTCAATTAAGAATGGATGAAATCATCAAAATTTGTAGAAACTATTCAAGGACAAGGGGTGGACCTAGAAAAGGGAAAATGGTTAAAAATTTGAATCTTGATATGAACAAATTGATGGATGAATTGGAAAACTTTAAAATATACATATTAGCTCAATTAATCTCCACCATGGATGGATTACAAGATAAAGCAAATGCCCAACTTGAACCATTAGCCATGTATTGTCCTAGATGCAGGAAGAAGCATGCAATAAGGGAATGTCCTTTGGATAAAATAGAAGTATGTCTTGTCTGTGAATTTAAAGAACATGATAATCATGCTTGTTCTCTTCTTCCACTCATAAAAAATCAGCTCAAATAAACCAATACATCATCCACCATAGAAGAATTGAATTTTGTTTAAAGACAACCTAATTAAGGATAATTTATGCGAAGACCAGCTCCTAATCCTTGGATGATGCCATAGGTAGATCAAATAGTACCACAAAGTTGGGGACAACCATCTTGGGCCCCTCAACCCACATGGCATCTTCAAGATTAGGAAAGTTCATCTTGGTATACTCAAGGACATCAACAACCTTAGGTTAGTCAAGGAAATCCTTATGCTTGGTCACAACCTAAATGGGGCCCTAGTAATGATGTGTAATGAAAAACATATCCAAATCAAAACCAACCAGCCATAATGGGACCTTGAGCACAAAATCCATAGGTTGAAAACATAGTTCAAACACAAATTCTAACACAACCAGTAACAAACCCAAGAAATAGACAAAAAAACTCCTATACACAAAATAAAACCAAAAAATAAGTTGATTTAAATACAATGGATTGTAAAAACATTAAAAATAGATCTAGAAAAATAGTTAGCAGTCTTCCTATTATAATCACTAAAATGGTAGAAGAAGCTAAAACCCATAGCATAGTTTACCTAAGGAAGATGAAAAAGAAAAAGATAAGGAACCATAAAGAAATTCTACTGAGATTCCATTTCTAGAAAGACTTAAAAAACCATAGAACTTAAGGAATCTAAATTGGTTCAAGAACTAAGAAGATTGAATATTAAAATACCATTATTATAAGTAATTAAGGATATTTCAGAGTTGAACAATTTAATCAAATTATTATGTTTTAAAAAACCTGGAAGAAAGAAGTAATACCCTAGGACTATTCTGGTAGACATAAAACTTGTTGATTTATTAGCAAGAAAACTCCTACTACCCAAATATGGAGATCTTGGAAGCCCTATTATTTATATTTTTATAGGAAATAAGGAGATACATAATGTTTTGATTGATTTGGGCACAACTATTAATGTAATGATAGTGGATACTCTAAAAACATTACCATTACTAGGCATACAACCTATTACTACCATATTGTAGATAACAAATCAGTCTGTAGCAAAACTAGGAGTTATTGAAGATGTAGCAATAATGGTGGAATCATTAGAATATCTAGTTGATTTGATTATCTTACAACCAAAAGGTAAAACACTTGGTTATCCCATTATTTTTGGGAGACCATGGTTAGCTACAGTTGATGCCTTAATTGATTACAAGTCAGGTGATATGACTATTTCCAATGGTAAGAATTCTAAGCAAATTTCATTATATCCTTTTGCATGACCTTTTATTGATAATCAAGAAAAATTATGGGTTGATAATCTTGACATTGATGATAAAAATCTATCTTCTTTCGCTATGATAACATTTTAGGATCATGCATGGTAAATAGAAGAGATGGTTAATCCTTCATTAAATGAACATCAATTGACATTGGAGTAAAAAATATTAGCTCTGGAACCTATAGAATCTATTCTAAAACCATCATAGTTAGTTCTAGAACTAAACCAATTCTCTATAAATAGAGATAATTTCACTCTGGAGAAAGGATTTGTAGCTTCAGCTTTATAGATATCAGGGGATGATGAAGAATTTCTAGACAACAACACTAACGAGGAATTTGACCTACAACAAGATAAGTATAATAACACTTCCAATTGTCCTTTTTCTAGCATTCTATCTCAAGGAACTTTTAGAGATGTTCCTACATATTATATGTTGTTACCACATGCATGTCCACTAAACACCTTAATGAAACCCCTTCAACAAATTAGTTCATCATATCTTGGAACCAAATAGGATGAGATTAAACAAATAATTTTTTTGAATATTAATAGTTGGTTAACAAATGATGAAGAAGCCAAATTGTTTGATATTCTAAAGGATCATACTAAATCATTTGCTTAGGACTATAGAGATATGAAGGGAGTTCATCCAAGTATATGCACCCATCACATTTATACTAAAAACATTAGACCGGTTAGGAAACCTCATAGAAGGATTAATCTATCCTTAAGAGATATAGTCAAATAAGAAATTGGAAAACTATTACAAGTAGGTTTTATCTACCCTATTTCAGATACATAATGGGTGTCTCTTCTTGTAATTTTCCCTAAAAGGAATGGAAAATGGAGAATTTGTGTTGAATATAGGGAACTGAACAAAGCCACCCTAAGAAATTATTTTCCCTTACCATTCATAGACCAAGTATTAGACAACCTTTCAGGTAAAAAGTACTTTTCCTTCTTGGATGGATTTAGTGGACACAATCAAATTAGAGTTACTGTTGAGTATTAAGATAAAACTACATTTACTTTTCCATGGGGTACCTTTGTGGACTATGTAATGCTCCAACAACATTTTAAAGAGCTATATTAGCAATTTTTTTAGACCTAAAAAATGACTATGTAAAGGTATATATGGATGATTTTATTATGCATGGAGATACATTTTATGATGCCTTGATAAATTTGGATAGAGTATTAACAAGATGTGAATAACATCACTTGTCCCATAGTCATGAGAAATGTTTGCTAATGGTTGATGAAGGGATTGTATTAGGACACCATATTTCAAAAAGAGAAATTCAATTTGACCAAAACAAAATAAATATGATTTTATATTTACTTATTCCTCAAACCCCCATAGATATCAAGTCATTTTTAGGGCATGTTAGATACTATAGGTGCTTTATTAAGGATTTTAGTAAAATTATTGCCACCATGTTTAAGTTACTTGCCAAAGACTATGAATTTTTTTGGGATGAACAGTGTCAACATGCTTTTGAAAAAATTAATAACTGCCCCATTGTTGCAAGGACCTAATTGGGAGAAACCTTTTCACATCCAAAATGATGCCTCAAATACCTCAATAGGTGCAATTTTTGGACAGAAAGATGAAGAATGAAGAATGCATGCTATTTACTGCCCAAGTAAAAATCTTATTCCCACTGAAAAAAATTATACTACCATTAAAAAGGAATTTTTGCTCGTGATCTATGCAATAAATAAATTTGGACATTACATTATAGGGTACAAAATATTTGTAAATATAGATCACTCAGTAATTAAATATTTAATGAACAAACTAGTGGTTGGAGGTAAAATAATTATATGGTTATTACTTCTACAAGAATTTGATATTACCATTGTGGATAATCTAGGCAAATCTAATGTGGTATCTAATTTCTTGTCAAGACTAACCACTATAGGGGATTAGGATTCAGTCAAGGACAACTTTTTAGATGAATAGTTGTTTGTTGTTATAACTAATACACCATGCTTTGTTGACATGGCAAATTATCTTGTAACATGAAAGTTTCCTTTTTATTTCACTAAAAAACAAGTAAAGAAGTTAATAAAAACTAGTGCACAATTCAAATGGTTAAATGGAATACTATTTAAATGTGGTCCTAATTTGGTTTTACATATGTGTGTGAGAAAAGATGAAATCTTTGACATCCTCTAGGTATGTCATGATGAACAAAGTGGAGGACTATTTAGTGAAAATAATAGCTCACAAGATACTTGGCACTAGTTATTATTGGCCATCTCTGTGCAAAGATGTAAAGAGATATATCAGGCGGTGTGATCCTTGTCAAAGGATGGGACAACCAACCATTACCAATGAAATGCCTCTACAACCACAAGTAGTGATTACATCATTTGAGATATGGGGATTGGATTTTGTTGGACCCTTTAATCCTCCTTTATAGGTAAAAGATCACATTCTTATGTGTACTAATTATGTAAAAAAATGGGTAGAAGTGTAGGCTTTACCAAATGTTACTGAAGAAGCAGTTGCTGATTTCCTTTAGCAAAAAATTATGGTAAATTTTAGAGCACCAAGGAGCTAAGTTTTAGACTAGGGACCACAATTTATGTTCAACATGATCCAAGTCTTCACAATGTATTATCAGATCAATCATAATAATTCATCTCCCTATCACCCACAAGCAAATGGACAAGTTTAAGTAACAAATTGAGAATTAGAAAACATACTCACTAAAATAGTTGAAGCTAAAAAAAGAGATTGGGTAAAAAGACTACCTGAAGCTATTTGGGCTTGCAATACAAATTGGAAAACCACAACAAGATTTTCACCATATGAGTTAGTCTATGGAAAAAAGCCCTTGTTGCCTATTGATTTTGAACTACAGACATTGAGGATAGTAGCTAAGGTGGGAATTAAATTGGATGTTGCTCAAAAGGATTGAATCTTTCAACTCAATGAATTGGATGAATTCAAAATGGAAGCACTTCACTAGATAGAGATAATTCAAGATCAAAGGAAGCAATGGCATGATTCACAAATCAAGGAAAGATAATTCAAAGTAGGAGATTGGGCATTGTTGTTTGATTCTAAGTACCAATAATTCAAATGCAAACTAAGAACCAGATGGTTGGGACCTTATAAGATCAAGCAAATATTTGACAATGGTATTATCTAGCTACTTCTTATTGATGGCAGCAGAAGAGTACTCTTGGTCAATGGCCATAGGATAAAACTTTATGGGAAGCCTCCTACTAAGGATGAATTATTGAAGCAAATTGAAGTAAACAAAGAACTTGATCATATGGAAGAACCCAGTTCTTCCAAAATGATCAAATAATCAGATGAAAAGATCTAGAATAAAGGAAAGAGGATGAAAACTAGTAAATGGTATACCCTTCTTAAAAAAAAACAAGATAAATTGAAAACTAGTAATGGCGGTTGATCTTCTCAAATAAATGGCTAATTAAAATAAAACTTTTTTTCTAACTATTTTCTAACCACTTTTCAGGAATGATGAGTCATCATGACAGAGGGATTACATCATCAAGAATGGTAATTATGTTTTTAACTTGTTAAAGGTTAGATTGAAAGTTTTCATGTGTGATTAGATTTGATTTAGAAAGATTAGTATGATGAATCATTTATTATACATCATGGTTAAATGCACAAAATCATGAAAAGGATATTGATGATGGAATGAGTTGGCAAATAATCATAAAGAATCATTCTTGAGCCAACAAAGTAAAAGATAACTATAGAAATTTTTAAAAAGAGATACAATGAATTACCTTCATTAGTTCTATAGTTAAGTACAATAGTTTCATAGTTGAAATCACTAAATTCTATAGCTAAGTACATTAATTCCACCACTGAATTCACCAAATCACCAACTGAATCTGCTAGTTCTGCAATCCAAATCTTTAGTTCTACCAATAAGATAAATAATATTCAACTAACCTATGTAAAATTTGAGAAGCATGAATCATGGGAATCAAAAAGAAGTCAAAACCAAAAAATGATACCATACTCCTTGTAGATGAAGAAGTAGCACCATCTTTCAACAGGTAGGTTGGCTGGAGTTTCTAAGGAAAGTTCCCAAGTATAACAATGAAATTATAAGATAATTTGTTATCAATTTAGAATAATCAAGGACAAAAATTAGTAAGGTTGTTATTCATTTTTCTATAAATGTAATAAGTGAAATGTCTAGAATACCAATAGTGCATGTCCCAAACCCTGTCAAAGGGACATTAAAAGACCTAGCTAAAACCTTATTGAAAGAAAAGGAAACTAAACCCTAATATATTTATAATACAAATAAAATCATTAAGGGAGTCAAAAGGGCTATCCTACCTAGACCCTTTGACAAAGTAGCATTTTGGATAGTTAAGTATATAACTTGTGATGGACAATTTGGGACAATAGGAAAATAAGTCCTAAAAATCTTTATACACCTCAAATATGGAACTAAAAAACTAGAATATATAGTAAACCATCCAAGGTTTCTTTTTGACTCCATCCATACAATGGCCCAGAGGTATTCTTGGGGTGTAGTAATAATCAGACATCATGGGCTAGTGGATTTAGTATGCCAGCACCATTTCCTTTCAAAGAAAAATGGGGAAGAAATGTGGGACAAATTTCTTGGCAAATTTGGGCAAAACCTTGGTATTTCCAGAAGAACAATAAAAACTCCTCATGTCCCTTCAGTTCATTTGAAATATAATACCATTGCTGAAGAAAATAAAATATTAGGGGAAGAAGAAATACCATAAAGAAGAAAATCTAAAAGAAAAGTTAAAACTATAGACCCTCTTATGCCTTCTCAATACATTTCTTCTTCTACAAAAGCTACAAAAGAACTAATACATGTCTTTGATAGTGACAATTCACTTAAGCCTATGTAAAAGGTGAACATTAGAAGAAGTTCTAAAAGGAGACCTATGTCTATACATTTTGAGGCTCCTTAAGAAAGAAGACATCATAAAAAGTCTAAAGAAAGTCTAGAGGAGATGGAAGAACAAGAAAGGCTAGAAACTGAAGCTACTAATATTTTGGGCAGCATGGCCATGACTCCTCCTAGACCAAGTCAAATAGAAAAGGAAGAAGGAAATGAAAGATTTGAAGAACAAGCTTTCCAAGAAATGAGTGAGATAACAGCACCATCACATGTAGAAGATGAATAGGCATGTTGGAGAAGAAAATGGAAATCCCTTATGGTGGAAGAGGAATGCTTAATTCCCCAAGAAATTTCAGAGAAAGAACAAAACCAGTAGATTAAATAAGATCTAATTTTGTCTAGAGTAAAACTCATTATCAAGGAAAAATATGGGGAATTGATCTTCCTCAAACTCAAATAAGAATAGAAAGATATGCTCCTTGAAGAATTAACAAACTAGTTCATAGACAAGAATGAGGAATTAGTAGAGAATAAAAGGCAACTAATGGAGAATGAGGAAAGATGTACAATACAAACCTCTATGTCAACAATCTCTGCATAGACTAAATTGACGTATCTACCACTCAAGTAGTTATGGGATGATACATGTAGAGAACTCAGTGTAATCAAGGCATCCAATACAAACTTGAAAAGTGAACTAGAAAAAGAAGAGAAAGTAAGGAAGGAATGGGAAGACAAGTTTTACAAGGAAAAAAATGATAAGTATAAATGTCTTGTGAAAATATATATAGTTTGTATGTTGAGGGAGAAATTGCTTGTGTGTAGAAGACCTTCTCCTATTTATAGCATGTTTTTAGAAGAATAATTCATTAACTGGTAGTTGGCAAGGATAGCATGTGGCCTTCCACATGAAATAAAAGATGAAGCTAATTTCTCAGCCACCTACTCCTTAGTCAAAATAGAACATAACAACATTGTTTGTGAATTCTACCTCTACAATTTTATGATAGAAAGAAATATAGGTTTTATGATTAATTTATATGTAAGGGAACGTCAACTTAACACAATGTCTCTATTCTTGAAAATTAGATTGCATGGAAGGAAAGGGAGTTAGAGCATTGGTCAAAATCTACTTCATCCTATCTCTATATGAAAATTAATTATGGTAACCCACTTGCCTTTTCTACACATTTCCAATCCCATGCATTTAATGACAAGTTCAAGGGACCTTATATTTTCAATTTATATCAAAGCATGGATGTCTTCACCTCTTATGAGATGACAAATTTTGATAATATCTATGATGCATGTTCAAAAACATGGGAATTTCTTCCAGTAGCATTGAAAAGAAGGTAAGTAGTATCCCCTTCAAATTTGATCTAGAGTCTACAAAGGGCAAAAGATTTATGTACAATTATTCCTTAGATCAATGAAAATCCCCTATGCATATGGATAGGTATGCAAATAATACCACCTCTACTTCTCACTCCCATATCTCTTTGGAAAAATAGAGAAATTTAAAACCCCAATCAATTTGAGGAATGGAAAAAGAAACTGGAAGTAGGATTAGGGTATAGTAATTCTAAATCTAAACATTGGGATATTCAGTTCTAGCCATTTGATCTAAGCTATCAAATGGAATGCATAATATACAATCCTAAGTTTGAAGAGTAACATTTGTAAAGGGACTTACAAACATGTAAGTATGGGGGAGGTGATGAGGCTAGGATATGCCCAGTTAATGTATAATAAATGCCCTCATCTTAATCTCTTTCTCTATTAAATTTGATTGCATTTTTTAACTTTTATTTTGATCTGAGATGAGTTAGGATGTAATTATCCATCTTTTGTTGATTATGATTCTAACATTTAAAAACCCTATAATTCATACCAAGTGTGTTGGAAAATTCAAGTTTTTAAATAAAATAGGTCATCATGAGGCTAAATAACAAATATGAAGTGGATTGCATGTTTTTGGAAGCATTAGAATCAATTCAACTTAGTTCCAGAACTCTACCATACTATTTCAAGATTGTCGCATCTTTAGACTTAGCTTTGGAACTCTATATTTAGCTCCAAAATTATGTGAATTAGCTTTGAAAGTCTTGCAGATAAGTTGTAGAACTTTCATAGCTAGATATAGAACTAATAAGTATCTATTCCAAATATCCAATGATCTAATAGGTCAATGATCCCATTAAATCAGAAGCAGCTTCCAAATTTTTGTACTTATAGATCAAATATATTTATCACACAGCTAGACATCTAGCCACATCTTGATTCACCATCTATTCTAGGCATGATTCAGTTCCATCATATCTATGAAATAGTTATAGCTATGAAATAGTTATAACTATGAAATAGTTATAGTTATCAAAGCATCGATATATACAAACCTAGGAATTTAGGATGTATTAGAAAAAATCATTGAAGAATAGAGAGATAAGGATAGATTAATACATTTTGTAATATATAATATTTTATCAATGAAATAGCCATTTCTATTTTGAAATCAAATTAATTTTTTCAATCTTTTTCTAGGTGGAGCAAGGGCCCACTCCTCTAAAGAACCACGATCTTCATTTTTTGTCAGTATTTATATTTTATTCAATAAAATAGGTAACTATGTTAAATTTATAAATACTTCCAACTCCTTTAAGTTAAAATATGTTGTAAATTTGTTCCAATAGGCATCTTAGACTAAATTCTCATTTCTTTGCAATTATTTTCCAGCAATTTATTTTATTCTACAAATGTGTGTTTATTTCTAGAAAATCTATTTCATTACGCAAATGTGTGTTTATTTCCAACAATCTATTTCATTCTACAAATACATGTTTATTTCCAAGAAATCTATTTTATTCTATAAATGAGTGTTTACTTCCAATAAATTCATTTCTACAAACATGTGTTTACTTTCATAAATTTTCATATTTGATTCCAATAAGGTTTTGACCAAGAAATTCTTAAGACATTAAAAATCCCCCCAAAAATAAATACTTAAAATCAATTACTAAATCACTACGATTCCTCTTTTTGCATATAGCTTTAGACACATCCCTGGTTAAATATGACATCAACAAAAAGTTGATTAAATGTAAGGAATAATGACACCCAACAAGTACTAATTTTTAATTTGAATAAAAAGTTTCAAGATGTTTTTAATTTATCAACTTTTTTATGTTTGTGAAGTAGTTCATGGTTGAATGTAAAGTGATAGTTATCTCTCCTTATATTCATCTCACTCTCTCATGCTTTGTGCAATTAATATGTATTATAATAGGTCACATGAAGTGTAGATAGTTATTTATCTTATATATTTGTCAATGATGTAATGGAAGTGTTTTGGTGAGTGGATGAGGTGATTTGATGGCCTAAGTGACAATGACAAAGTGTGTAATATGTTTGATCTAGTATGCTTAAAGTTGGCTTGGCTAATATTCCATTTTGACATAGTTAGAGATATTTAGGAATGAGTATGAATTTTTGGTCATGTGTAAGAGGTAACTTAGATGTTTTTAATGCTTTGAGAGCTTGTGTGAATAAGTGTAATTTATTTGGTAGTCCATAGTTTTCATCTAGACATGTTATGGCTAGTGGCATAAATTTTGAGTAGGTAGTTTGATGACATCACATTTTCCACATGAGAATGAGTCAAGGGGAGTTGGTCATATAGTTGTGATAAAACTAGTCCCTATTTGATATTTGATAAATCTCAAGTCATTCATTAAATCATGGTTAAATATATGAGGGTATAAAGTTGGCTTCTTAATCAAAATTCATTATTTTACCATAACCAAATTTGCATGTGGCTAGAAAGAGTTGACTAAGCATGTTGATGAGATCAAAATTCACACAAGTGGAGGTGTTAGGATAAAATTATCATATGTGTTTATTAATTTTTATGCCTATTTTATATGTGTTAATTCTTATATCATGTGACTAAGTGTGATAAATTATATACATGTGCAAATTTGGGCTCCTAGGCAGTTTGGCTATGTTTTCCCATACTTAACCAAATTTGCATATGTTAAGAAGAGTTGAGTAAAATTTTTGATGAAGTAATATCATAAACATGTGGATGTTTTAGGTGAAGGTGATCATATGGGTTTATTCAATTTATTGAATAATTTATTTTCACTAAATTTGAGATCATATGCTAAAGCACGACAAAAGTTATGCAAGAGCAAAGTTGGTCTCCTAGATAAATTCTAAGCATAGTTGGATCTATGATAGAAGATTTTGGGAAGGAAATTTAATGTATTTATATATTGAAGACATGAATTTTTTAGGATATTTTATCACATGGTTATATTCTCCTATGAGAGGAGATCATATGGTCCAAATTTGAGAACATGTGAGTGACCGAGGTAAAAGTTATGAATGAGAATGTTTATCCTTCTAGGCATATTTAAAAGGTTTCCATAGTCAATTTTTAATAATTTATAGTTTAATGAATATCGATGGTGTGCATTGATCTAATAAGTTAATAATTAGGGAGATGAGGATAAATACATGATGTCTAATGTTGAGTAGAGATAAAGATTGAGATTCTTCCAAGGATCAATGATGAGAAAGAGATTATACAAATAGAGATCAATGGTGTGTATTAAAGTCAAGAGGTCAAAGTGATAGTTGTCTATAATTTATAATGTGAGTACAATATTAAAGAATCTATGGAGCACATGAAGTTAACATTACAAGATTACATGAGATGAGGTCAAAGTGATATAGGTTTAACATTTGAGCATTGGCACCTATGTGTTAAAGATTGAACCAGATCAATGGTGCATATTTGATCTAATCAATGAGGAAATGTGATGTGAGCAAGGTGTTTGAGGTTTAAATATGACCATTTGAATTTGAATATTTGAATTTTGTAAAGGAAAAGACTAGTGTCTAGTTTTTAGGCCATAACTTTTGATCCAAGTAGAATTGGATAGTGCATTAAAAATAAAATATGTAGAATATTACAAGGTTCATCTAGAAATATGGATTTGAATATTTGGAAGTGTGTATAGACTAAGATATTAAGCTCCAAATTTGAATATGTTTTTGTGTATATTTTGCAAGTAACCCAAGAAGGATAATTGAGCTCATTTTGATGTTATTTTGATATATCATGATGAATTATATATTTGGGACTATTCTAGAATGAATGAGGATGCTCTATGAGTATTTTGAAGTTGTGATAAATCCATATTGAGTATGAAAAATGCTTAATAAGTTGACTATATGTTAGATAATGGTGTTCTTATGTATAATGTCTCTTTTTGAGGTATTTGAACATACACAAAGGTGAAAAAAGGTGACTGTGATCATTTGAGGATGTCTTAGGGGACATAAGGAGTGCACCTATGTATTTTTAAGTATTTTTGTGTTCTTATTATTATTGAAAAAGATTCAAAGAGATGAATGGGTCTCCATAGGACATAAAAGTGACTTAGGCTTACTTGAAAGTGTGTTGTGGTTAAGTGTGACCCATGTGATATGCGTTAAGGGTGAAGGCATGTATTGTGGCCAACAAGGATTAATGTGGATGTAATAATTCATGATATACATATATATATATATATATAATAAAATCAAAGATGATCATTTATATATTTTGTGTGGAATATTTGTGAGAGAGAATTATGCAAGGTTCATGTGAGAGTTATGGAGTGAAGGATAGGTAATGTGCATGTTGGTTGAGTTAATAAGTAAAATAGTTTGTTGACTATGTGTATAACCTATAGGTCATGTTCATTATGTCATAATAGTTATCCTATAATTTGAGGATATATAAAGAGGTATAAGTGTGTATATGAGGATGGTTTGAGTTAATAAGGAAAAATATTGTTACATGGTTATGTGAGAGGCATGTTTGAGATAGTGAGAGTTTGTGCAATGATTAGATAATAGAGATCCATCATCAATGTTGAAGACATCATTTCTAAGGTGGAGGTGTTCAAAAGAGGGTCTAAATGACTTGGTCTTCATTAGGGACAATTGCTCCTCATGAATTAGGTGTTATACTAAATACCTTTGGTCATGAGAATATGATCAAGTTTTTTTGGTCTAAAGGAGTTGATTAATATCTTATTTGTAATTACTTATAGGATAGTATTCCATTTGTGTTGTAGGCTTGAGAGTGGGATCTATTCCCCATAAGGGTTTCCCATATGAGCTATGTCTTATGTGTTTGATCTTATGTATCCATTGAATGTATAATCTCTCTTTTTAATATTTCTTAATCAAGTTGATATATGATAATTCATTAATAGTTTGAAAAGACTACAATTGTAATTGAAATAGCTAGGCTCATTGATTCATCCCCCTCGTAGTGATTGTATGTAATGAAATTACTTCAACAATAAAGTAGAATAGCAGAAATAGGTCCAAATATGATTGACATATATCAAATAGACAAGCCACTTCGAGGGAGAAACCTCCAAAAGTTTTAATAAGAGCAAAATTCAAAATGTGATGATAAACAATTACACATTACCTCTTATATATAGTCTATCTAGGCCATGGTTACTCCATAGGCTGACCTACTAACCAAATGAATGCATAGAGAAATGTGATATAGCATCAAAGAGGGATAAGTAAGCCACAAGTTGGGTATTCGTAACCTAATACATGTGATAGGTTTGGGGCATAACATGCCCTTCCCTTTCAAAATAACATTATCCTCAATGTTGAACAACTCAAGATGTTGTTGCAAAAAATATTCACCTTCTCAAATTGTATCTTCACTACTCAGGTTCTTCCACTTGATCAGATATTCCCTAATCTTTCTAGTTCTCAACCTCTTAGTATGTGTTTGGAGGATATTCTCTAGTTAAAAAATGACTCATCCTTTTTCATCTAGTTCTGGGAGCTCTATTTGGGCTAAAACTTTATGTCTAATGACCTTCTTCAAATAGGAAACATGAAATACTTGTTGTATGTGAGATGAATGAGGTAACTTGAGCTTGTAACCCACACTTCCAATTTTTTGCAGAACCTAATAAGGGCCATAATACTTAGGAGCAAGTTTTTTGTCCTTTTTCTATTACTTCAAGGACATCTACTTATAAGTTTGCAAACATACAAATACCTAGTCACCCACCTCAAAATGTTGCTCACTACGGTGTTGATCTACTTTTTGCTTCGTCCTATTTTGTGCCAAGGCCAAATTATCTCTCAAACTAGCCAAAACCTCTTATTGATGCTGAATGTGCTCCTCCACATCTTGAACCTTGGTTTACACCTTTAATGAAGAAGTGATGGAAGGTGGATGGTAACTATATAGTGCTAAAAATGGAGACATTTTAGAAGAGGTATGGAAAGATGTGTTATACCACCATTCTAAAAGTGGAAACCATTTAACTCAATGTTCCTATTTATCTGATACAAAACAATAGAGGTACCCCTCTAAAAATTTGTTAACCACTTCTATTCTTCCATTAGATTAGGGGTGGTAAGATGAGATATGAGCTAGATGAGTACCCAAATAGGAAAATAGTTCAGTCTAGAAGTGAAAATAAGATCATGATCATGATCACTTACAATTATTTTTGGGTTTCCATGTAATTTTAAAACTACCTATAGAAAAATAGTTGCTGCTATACTTGCTAAAAATGGGTGTGAGAGAGCACAAAAATAGGTATGTTTTGTAAGCCTATACATAATTACCAAGATAGCATTCTTACCTTTATAACAAGGTAACCTTATGATGAAATCCATGGAAACCTCCTCCCACCATTGACTAGGAATTGTTAACAATTGTAATAGACCTAAGGTCTTAACTATCTCACCTTTATTCTATTGGAATATCAAGCATTCTACCACAAAATTTTGTACATATCCCTTGAGTCCTTCCCAAAATAATTATTTCTTAATTATGTGATAAGTTTTTGAGAACCTTAAGTGTCCCCCAATTGGAGATGCATGCAACTCTACAATAATCTTATGTTTAAGCTTTAAATATTTGCACAAGTATAACCTACCCTTATACAATAGGATATTACCTTTCCATTAAAATTTTTTAGAGGCTAAAGTACCTTGTTACAAATTCTAAATCAAAATCTATGTATCCTTGTCTTAATCCCATTATAACATGGCTTCATCCTCTTATTCTTCTTGTAACATGGACATTGCACAAAGTAATGCTTCTATGGATGTATCCCATCTGGATAGTGCATCTGTTACTACATTATCTTTACCTTTATTGTAGATGATTTAAAAATCATAACCCAAGATTTTGGTTACCCAATTTTGTTGTTCTTCATGATCCATTTTCACCTTAAAGTGTCTACCCATCAGATAGGGCCTCCATTGTTTAATGACATGAAGAATAGCCATCATTTTTTTCTTATAGACAGGTTTTTGTAGATTCTTACCTTTGAATTGATGACTCTCAAATGAAATGGGTCTTCATTCCTAAATTAGTACTACTCCCAACCTAGATCCATAAGAATCACATTCAATAGTGAATGTCTTTGAGAAGTTTGGAGTAGCCAAAACTAGAGTGGTGCACATAGATACTTTTAGTTTCTAAAATTATTTAGTGGTGGAATCATTCAAATGGACGGCATCCTTATTTAGAAATGTAATTAGTGGAGTCACTATGCTACCATAAAATTTCATAAATCTTTGGTGGTAACCTATTAGTCCTAGGTATTCTCAGAGATTTTTGAGAGTTTTTGGCATGGGCCATTTCATTATAGCTTTGATCTTCTGGGGATCAACTTTAAAACCTTCATGGGAAACAATGTGACATTTGGATGGATTTGCATAAAGTAAATTCTTCTCCAAAATTATTAACACCTTTTTCACATGTTGTAGATGTGCTTCCCATGTCTAACTATAAATCAATATGTTGTCAAAGAAAACTAGCACAAACTTCCTTAAACAAAGCCTAAAAATAGTGTTCATCAAGCTCTAAAAAGTAGATGGTGAATTTTTAAGACCAAATGGCATTACCAAAAACTCATAATGGCCCTCATGCATTCTAAAAGCAATTTTATGAACATCTTCATCCTTGATTCTAATTTGATGGTACCCTGAGTGAAGATCCAATTTTGTGAAATAATTAACACCATGAAACTCATCAATTAAATCATCAATTACTGGAATATGAAACTTATCTTTGATGGCGTACTTGTTGAGTTCCTTGTAATATAGGTACATCCTTTATGTGTCATCCTTCTTCCACACCATGACCACTAGTGATGAATATGCACTTTGGCTATGTTTGATGATCCCTACCTCTAGCATCTCATGGACCATCTTTTTTATTTTACTCTTATATGCATATATATATATATATATATATATATATATATATATATATATATATATATGGTATGATATTTGGTGGTTGACTCCCTAGAAGTAGTTGAATGGCATGATCATGTTCTCTTTTTGGTGGTAGTACTTTTGGCATGGCCCCAAAAATAGATGGGTGGTCATCAAGAATCATCTATAGATCAAGATGTGTAGATGCCTATGTGTGTTGGGGGATCAAACCAACAATAGATTACACTTGTGAAAGCAATAAACACGGAAATAAATCAGATAGATAAGTAACTAGAATGATAAATAGCACAGAACAAGATATACAAGAAAACACCCTGAAAACTTGTATTAAAACTCTTTACAATAGGAATACAATTGAAGAAACTTCATTCTTCCACACCTCTCTCAGATGCACACAAGATCTCTCACTAGATCTCTATTCCTCAAGAGCTCTCTCTCAAGTACACTCAAATCCAACAACCTGGATTGATGCAACTCAGTACTGTCCTTCAAACATTCATAATGTTCTACTATTACTGATACATTCTACTTACTAAGCTAAGAAGATCTTTCCTACATATAGAAATAGGAAACTTGAGCATGCTTTTACAACAAAAAGTTAAGCCTCTTCAACAAGGGCTCTAAAAATAGTAATGCTAATAATAGAGACGCAAGCTTGAGTCCACAACTCAAACTTATCATGCAAACACTCACTTCTATCCACATAAATAGCTTTTTGGACACGCAGGTAACCGACGTCGGTTCCAACCTATTCGCCTGTGACCATCGCCGGCCGACCCTACTATCGACGTCGGTGCCTCTGTAACTGTAATTGACCGACGTCGGTTGCTCCTGACCGATGCCGACATCTGTGTAGACCCGAACCTGTTTAAGTCTGCTCCTTGGTGAAGCTTTTAGCTCCACACCCTAAAAATCTCCCACTTGGAGATAAACAGCTGCACTAACCTGTACAGTAACATCTTCTAGCTCCTCCATCTTCAACTCAATCATGAAGATCAATAGAAGTTGAATGAAGATTCAACTTCTCCTTAATAACCAGCTTTGTTAGCATATCAGCAGGATTCTTGTCTATATGGATTTTCTCCAGCTTCAACTCACCATCTTCCAATACCTGCCATATGAAGTGGTACCTTAGCTGTATGTGCTTGGTTCTTGAGTGAAAAGCTGAGTTCTTAGCTAAATGGATTACACTCTGACTGTCACTATACAATCTACAACTCCCATGCTCCCTTCCAAGCTCTTACATGAACCGTGTCATCCATATCATCTCCTTGCTAGCTTCTATGGCTGCAATATACTCTGCTTCTATAGTTGACAAGGCAACAACCTTCTGCAACTTAGATATCCAACTAACTGCCGTTCCACCTACAGTAAAAACATAACCTGTAGTGCTCCTCCTACCATCCAAATCACCTGCCATATCTGAATCTACATAACCATGTAGAGAAGTATCCAAACCTCCATAGCACAAGTGTCTACTGCTGGTTCCTCTCAGATATCTAAGGATCCATTGAATTTCTTTCCAATGTTCCTTTCCTGGATTGGCCATATACTTGCTTACAACTCCCACTGCTTGGGCAATATCTGGTCTAGTACACACCATTGCATACATCAAACTTCCTACTACGAAAGAATATGGAACCTTACTCATGTACTCTACCTCATCATGTGAATTGGGACATTGTTCTTTACTTAACTTAAAATGTCCAGCCATAGGTGTACTTACCGGTTTTGCATCCTACATATTAAACTTCTCCAACACCTTGTTCACATAATCTTCTTGAGACAATATCAACCTGTGATTTTTCCTATCTCTCTTAATGCTCATGCCAAGGATCTTCTTCGCTGCTCCCAAATCCTTCATAGCAAATGTTTGAGCTAATTTTAACTTAAGCTCTGAGATATCCTGCATGTGAGACCCTGCAACCAGCATGTCATCTACATACAACAATAGAATAATATATCTACCATTATCAAATCTCTTGAAATACACACAATGGTCTGATTGACACCTACTGTAGCCGTGCTCAGTCATAAACCTGTCAAATTTTAAGTACCATTGCCTAGGAGCTTGCTTGAGGCCATACAAGCTTTTCTTCAACCTTCACACAAACTTCTCCTTACCCTTGACCTTAAAGCCTTCTGGCTATTCCATGTATATTTCCTCATCCAAATCTCCATGAAGAAATGATGTCTTAACATCTAGCTGCTCAAGATGCAAGTCCTTAAAAGCAACCAAAGACAATACAACCCTTATTGAAGTCATTTTAACAACAGGAGAAAAAATCTCACCAAAGTCAATACCTGGCTTTTGTGCAAATCCTTTCACTACCAATCTGGCCTTATATCGCATCTAACCATCCTCATCTTCCTTCAACCTGTAGGTCCATCTGTTCTTCAGTGTTCTCTTACCAGCTGGCAATTCAACCAAATCCCATGTTTGGTTCTCTCTTAAGGACTCCATCTCCTCAACCATGCCACGCTCCCACTTACTCCTGGACTCCACCTGTAATGCTTCTTCAAAACTCTCTGGTTCTCCACCATCAGTTAGCAATAAATAATATAAGGAAGGAGAATATCTAATTGGAGGCTTACTTACCCTTTTAGACCTCCTGATGGGTGTCTTGGACTCATTCTCAACAATCTGTCCACCCAAATTTTCTGACAGTGACCGACCTCGGCCACCTGTAGACCTGTCACTAACCGACGTCGGTTCTGCCTGACCGACCTCGGTGCCTGGTCTGCCAACGTCGGTCTCTGTATGACCGACATCGGTTTCTGTACTACCGACGCCGGTTCCTAACCTATCGACGTCGGTCTCTGTGTTTTCCTGCAAGTGATTATTTCTTTTTCCCGTGAGCTCATTTTGGACCATAACTTCATCCAATTCACTATTGCTCTGCCCAGATTGATCTAGCTTCCTTATCTGATCACTGTACATCACTCTTTCATTGAAAACAACATCACGACTCCTGATTACCTTGTTAGTTCCTAGATTCCAAAATCTAAAACCAAAATCATCTGAGCCATAGCCAATAAACGTGCACCTCATAGACTTAGCATCAAGCTTCTTTCTATTTTCCTTATCTATGTGCACGAAGGCTTCACTACCGAAAACTTTGAGATATGAGAGATCTACCTTTTTACCTATCCATGCCTCTTTTGGAATTCCACCATCCAGAGCTGTAGAGGGTCCTTTGTTAATCAGGTACACTACGGTGTCAACTGCTTCTGCCTAAAACTCTAAGGGCAACCATGCATGCAATCTCATACATCTTGCACGCTCCATGATAGTTCTATTCATCCTTTTAGCAATACCATTCTGCTGAGGTGTCCTTGGAACCATCCTTTGCCTTCAAATTTCGTGAGTGTAACAATACCAGTTAAACTTAAGACTGCAGAACTCACTGCCATTATCAGATCTCAAGCACTTTAATCTTCTGCCTATTTCATTCTCAACCATAGCTTTCCAAATCTTAAAAGTCTCAAAAACATCAGATTTCTTTTTAATATAGTAGATCCATACCTTTCTTTTGGCGTCATCTATGAATGTAACATAGTACTGTGATCTGCCAATAGAGGCTACCTGAGCCGGTCCCCACACGTCTGTGTGAACAAGCTGCAACTTCTGCGTTTTCTTAGTAGACCCAGTCTTGAGAAAACTAACCCTTTTCTATTTTCCAAATACACAATGCTCACAAAATTCTAGATCCATACTTTTCAAATATGAAAGCATACCTTTAGACTTAAGAATTGACATCCCCTTCTCACTCATGTGGCCAAGCCTTGAGTGCCACAATTTAGCATCCACATTGGAAGTAGATAAAACTGAAGGAGATTTGTTAATAACACAATTACACAAATAGAGAGTACCTTCTCTCTTACCTCTAGCCATAACAAGTGCACCCTTGGTCACCTTCCAAGAATCTGCTGTGAGAGTTACTGTACAACCCTCATCACCTAGCTTACCTGTAGAAATCAAATTTCTCTTCAAACTAGGAACATGCATCACATCTCTCAACACCCATGTGTTGCCATTCTGCATCTTCAGCTACACTTTACCTTTGCCAGTAATCTTACAGGGCTCATCATCCCCTAAGTACACTATTCCAAAATCTCCATGGATATAGTCACTGAAATATTCTCTGTTAGGGGTAGCATGGAAAGAAGCACCAGAATCTAATACCCAAGACTCTATATTATTATGCAGAGAGAAAATTAAAGCATCCTGTGCAATACCTGCAATCTTGGATTCTTCCTTTCCTTCGTGCTGATTGTCCTCCTTAGGCTTTGACCAACAATCTCTACTTATGTGCTCCATCTTTCCATAATTCCAGCATTGTGGCTTCCTGCCATTTCTGGATTTAGATCTGCCTTTCCCCTTAGACTTGGATCTTGCTCTGCCTTTCTTACTCTTCTCTTTTTGCCTTCCCCTGTTCTCAAAACTTAAAGCATTCTCGGATGCCTCTTCTGTGCTTTTCCTACATATTTCCTCATTCAAGATAACACTAACCACATCCTCTACTTTCAAAATATTTGATGCAGATGCAGTATTACTTACTGCCATTACTAAGCCATGCCAGCTTTCAGGCAAAGAACATAATATTAAAAGAGCTTTTATCTCATCATCAAACACTATATTTACTGAGCTTAATTGATTCACAATACCATTGAAATCATTCAGATGAGTAGAAATAGATCCACCTTCATTCATATGCAAATTAAATAACTACTTCATAAGATATACCTTATTTGACGCTGAGGGTTTTTCATACATATTTGCTAACGTAGTCATCAACTCTACCGTTGTTTTTGCCTGTGACAAATTAGATATCATAGTGGAGGCCAGACTCAGTCTTATAGACCTCAGAGCCTTTCTGTCAAGAACTTCCCATTCTTCATCCTCCATGTCCTTGGGCTTCTTTGCTATCCCACCTAACAGTAAGTAAAGAACTTTTTGATACAGATAGTCCTCTATCTGCATTCTCCAATGTTGGTAGTTCTTGCCATTAAACTTTTCCATTCTCAACTTACTTTCTTCTGCCATTGCTTCTCCCACTCAAACATAAATCCCTGCAGAAACCCCTGTGAGCAACCTATAATCCAAACACACTACACAGATCTGAACCACCTGTTAGTGAACCTGAGCTTTGATACCAAATATCAAGCTCTGAACCTATAACCAAGGCTCTGATACCACTTGTTGGGGGATCAAACCAACAATAGATTACACTTGTGAAAGCAATAAATGCGGAAATAAATCAGATAGATAAGTAACTAGAATGATAAATAGCACAGAACAAGATATACAAGAAAACACCCTAAAAACTTGTATTAAAACTCTTTACAATAAGAATACAATTGAAGAAACTTCGTTCTTCCACACCTCTCTCAGATGCACACAAGATCTCTCACTAGATCTCTATTCCTCAAGAGCTCTCTCTCAAGTACACTCAAATCCAACAACCTGGATTGATGCAACTCAGTACTGTCCTTCAAACATTCACAATGTTCTACTATTACTGATACATTCTACTTACTAAGCTAAGAAGATCTTTCCTACATATAGAAATAGGAAACTTGAGCATGCTCTTACAACAAATAGTTAAGCCTCTTGAACAAGGTCTCTAAAAATAGTAATGCTAATAATAGAGACGCAAGCTTGAGTCCACAACTCAAACTTATCATACAAACACTCGCTTCTGTCCACGAAAATAGCTTTCTAGACATGCAAGTAACTGACGTCTATTCCTACCTATTCACCTGTGACCATCACCGGCCGACCCTACTACCGACGTCGGCACCTCTGTAACTGCAACTGACCGACGTCGATCGCTCCTGACCGATGTCAGCGTCTGTGTAGACCTGAACCTGTTTTAGTCTGCTCCTTGGTGAAGCTTTTAGCTCCACACCCTAACAATGTGGGTTGAAATTTTATGGAACATAATCATGTAATAATTCCATTTACCCCATTTTTTATCATCTTGGTCATCTAATGTGAACTAATCAATTGTGGAGATTTTACCTATAATCTACATAGCTAAATTTTCCTACCTTTAGAATGAAAGTGCATGAATAGTTCTTGGAAGTTCATCTCAATGGTACCTAAGGTTGTGAGCCATTGTACTCTCAAAAAGATGTCTATGCTACTCATGGGAATATCAAACATAAGATAATTGAGATTGTACTCACCCATAACAAGCTTAATACTATGGAATTTGCCTAAATAATTAATTACACCCACATCTATAATCATGACCTAAAATTTTAGTGTTGGGTAGATGAAACACTTCAATCGAGTGGCCAACTTATGGTTGATGAAGTTATGTATGCTCCTCAAATCAATCAACACTGTCACCTTCTATTTCTTGAGGAAACCCACCACCTTAAGAATTTGTGGAGTGTTAATACCTATGAGTGCATGATAAGAGATTGTAGGATGGGAATCTTCAAGGACCTCCTTTATCTCTTCCTCATCATCATTGGAGGCATCATCTTCTTCTTCATCTTCATTGGATCCCTCAATGTATAATAACTTCTTCTAAGTACATCTATGTCCTTTGCTCCACTTGCTATCACAACTAAAACATAATCCTTTTGCATGCTTCTCTTCAATTTGTTGAGGGGTCAATCTGGTAGGTAGATGAAATATTGGTGTCGATATGCTATGAAATTTTAAGTGAGTGATTTTTTGTTTCTTATTGGCTATGAATTTTTCCTCAACTTTGTGTGCCATGCTAATATAATTAGAAATCTTAAGTGGATTAAACATGCACACTTCATGTTGAATGTGGTCCTTGAGTCCACCCAAAAATAGGTCGTTTAAGTTCTCCTAAAAAATTATCTCCACAAATAAGGATAGGTTCTAAAAATGATGAATATACTCCTTGATCGAGCTAGTCTATCACAATATTGCCAGTTGGTTGAAGTATTTTTTTGTCACACTAATGCCATAGTGTAATTGCAACTCCTTTATAAAAATTGATTAGGTGACACTGAGAGTCATATTTTTATTTTGAGCACATAACCATCAATACTTAATGAATCAATTAGGTTGAAGATATAAAGATGCAATGGTAACCTTCTGTCCACTTGGGATTTGATGTAAATAAAAAAAATTATCCATTTGGTCGATCCAATTGAGTGGATCTTTTCCATCAAATTTATGCATATCCACCTTTGGTAACAAGTTCTTCTATGGCAATGTAGTTAGATTTGAAGTAGATTGGTTGAGAAAACCACCCTGGTGGGGTTGTGTAATAGTGATAGATAGATGATTTGACTAATTATTTTTCAAAGCCATCATGATATTTGCCAAACTATCTTGTATATATTTCATATTAAATCATATTCCTTACACCTCACTTTGAATGCCTTGCACACTATAGTAAAGTTGCCTCACTTTGTGATCTATGTTAGAAAACCCTAGTATAAATGATCTAGTACATCCCCCTTATGACTCAATCTCTTAATTTTTAGGATTTTTACCTAGAGTTTCAGCACCCTTTCCTTTGCCCCAATTTTGTGGAACTACCATAAAAGGGCTTTATAATGTCAACCTTGATTAGCACTTTTGACCCAACTTTGACCAAGATATTTTGGACTTATGTCAGCCTCAAATCAAAACATACAAAGAACATACCCTATCCAAATTTTCTAACCTTTCCAAAAATGTAAATAACTTAAAAAAATTATTTGAATTTTGCACTATAGAGCAATTTTATGAAAAACCCTAAAATGGAGATAATGTTTGTAAAATAGATCCAAATAAGCTAAAATTTTAATTGAAAATTAATTTAATTATTTATCACATCTAGTACAAAAATTTAATATAAATTCATAACCTTTTTTTAGATATATCCAAATTTAAAAAATTAGGGTTTCACCCATAAGATTACCCAAATCACAGCTTTAATACCACTTGTAATGAAATTACTTCAAAAATGAAGTAAAATAGAATAAATAGGTCCAAATATAACTTAAATATATCATAATATATGATAATAGACAAGCCACTTCAAGGGGGAAACCTCCACAAGTTTCAATAAGAGCAGAATTCATAATATGATGATAAATAATTACCCACTACCTCCTATATATAGTCTATCTAGGCCATGGTTACTCCATAAGCCAACCTACTAACAAAATAAATGCATATAAAAATGTGATATAGCATCAAAGAGGGATAAGTAAGCCATAAGTTAGCTATTCCTATCCTAATACATGTGATAGGTTAGGGGCATAGAATTATACCTCTAATAATTGGTATCAGAGCAGGTCCTTTGGTAAAGGCTTAATAACTTGAAAGTGATCCAAGATACAATATGGATAGTCATCAAGGATGTTTATCTATTAATAAAGTATTGATGTTCAATCAATCTAATTATGCTTTTTAGAGTGACAAAATAAGAACAAACATTATGTCCTTAGAGTTTAATGTATGGCAATCTATTGTGGATGGTTATATTTTTCCTATTATTCCTCCATATAGTTTTATATACAAGAAGCTATTTGAGAATAATTCTAATGCAATGAGTGCCATCACCTATGGTGCTACAAAAATTGAGTTCACCAAAGTGATTCATTGCATATATACCAAATAAATATCAAATAAATTGAAGACCATTTTTGAAGAAGATTCAAATGTTATGTTGGAAAAGTTACAAACTCAATGAAGACAATTTAAGAATCTCAATATGAAAGAAGATTCTATGGCATCCTTTCTATAGAGATTTGATAAGATTGTGAACACCATCAGAGGTCTTAGATAGAACCTTGAAGATGCTACTATATTTCAAAATGTATTAAGGTCTTTATCCCCTAATTTTGATCTAAAAGTATCTACTATAAAAGAGATTCATGACCTTACTCAGTTGAATATGGACCAATTGCATGATAGCCTTACTACCTTTGAGATGAGGAAGAATGATGACATACTACCAAATAAGGGAATACATTTCAAGATTAAAATGAAGAAAAAGAAGAAGTTATAGGTTACTAATTTAAAAGAGGATGACATTCTTGATATAGATGAGGATGAACTAATTGCTTTGATTTCAATAAAATTAAGAATAGGTTTAGGTAAGTATAAAGTTAAACTACCTCTCAAATTCTTCAATTGTGGTGAGATAGGACATTTTTCTATAATTTAATACGATAAGAAGGATGATGATGAATAGCATGATCAAGGTCATGATCATGTAAATAGATCTTTCACGTCTAATAAAAGCAAGAAGGGATTTAGAAAGTTTGATAGCAAGAAGAATTACTTCAAGGACAAAAAGAGTCTCTACACCAAAGAAGATTATAGCTCATCATATGAGATTGAATACAATGACTTAGAGTATGATCATGAAGATGATGGTCCTATTTAAGATATATCCCTTTTCATGGCTAAGGAAGAAATTTTCTCACAATAAAAGGAGTTTACTTCGGGTGATCCAAATGAAGATGAAGATGAGCTGGACTATGAGACTGCATTTACTAATGATCATAAAGAATTAAAGATTGAGAAAAAAATCAATGAGAAGATGAAATATAAACTCAAGGACTTTCAGGATGAATTTAATGTGTTTGAGGCAAAAATAGATGAAGATGCCAAGGAGCATGAGCATATGATCAAACATCTCAGTTGTCAATTGAATTCTATCTACAAGCCTAAAATCTAAAGAAGATGAATGTGCAAGGTATATAATTGAAAATGAGTCATTAGAATATGAGTTAGAGAATTTATCTAGTAAAGTAATGCCATTTGTGAGATTTGAAAAGAGCTTAAGTGATCTAGATAATATTTTGAATGATCAAAAGCATGAAAGTGATAAGACTGGTCTTGGATGCAAAGAAGAACTAGAGACTACAACTCAAGACAAGATGAAGACTAATGTGAATAAGGTGGATCATCCTTTAAAGATGAATCATTAGACATGGAATGAAGATGATATAATAATGAATATAAAATGGATCAGACAACTAAATTCCATGAGGTATGTAAATTTCAATGGTTACTACTATACTTGTAATCAATTTAGGCATAAATCTAAATAATGTAGAAGATATGTTAATAATGAATTTTCATGGTACTATGATGGGGGACATCAGTCATAATGTGTGATAAATTTTGAGTGATTCAACTATCATGATATAGGACACTTTGAAAAATAGTGTCCATTTTTTAAGGTAATACAAGATCAATTTTCATCAAGGAGTATGGTTTGTTATAACTATGAACAGAGAGGTCACATTGATAGATTAAACAAGCAAAGGCCTATAAGATAGAATTAGTTTTATCAAGATCCTAGAGTGAAAGATAGAAGGCAAGTGAACTAATGGAGACCAAAGGTGGTAAATAGGAATCATGATGAGACTACAAGCCCAAGTAATCTATTTTCTATGGTGGAGAATACCATAGAAGGTGAAGAGTCCCAAGAGCTCTCAATGATTTCTAATGTTGAGAATTAAGAGATCAAGCTCAAGGAGAAGACTAAGGTACTAGTTGAGACTAGTCCTAAGATGTGTATGGATCCAAGTGAACATCCTATTATTGTTGAGAAAGCATCATGTAATGAACATCAATTATCTGTACCTAGTGATAAGGTTTCAAGATACAAGGTTGATGGTTTAAATGAGACGTTATGTCAAGATTCCATAGTTTCTTTATGTGTTGTTAATTATATCTTAAAAAAAAATGAGAGTGATATAGAAGAAGAAACAATTGTGATAGTTCAAACTAAAAATAAGAAGAAGAAGAAGAACATGAAGTATTATAGCTACAAGAGGATTTTGGTGGTTACTGAGGAGATGTGGGTTAGTTATAGCTTCACTTTTTTAAGAAAATTTGGTACAGAGGATGTCTCTATCTATTCTTCTTAAGAGACTCATTTTAGTGGAGAGGAAAGTGTTGTTGTGTTGTTCATAAGATGGTTCTATAAGACTAGATATGAGTGTTCTCAATTGCAATAGGTATGTCCATATGGAAAATATGCTAAGGTAATGTCATGATAACTGTATATAAAAGTTATCTATAGGGTCATATTGAATGTTCTCAAATATAAAAAAAGTATTTTTAATTTATAAATATGATCCTTTTTCATACAAAGTTCTTTTGAAATTATTCTAGCATGTTCCAAGTGGTTTTATGATCTGAAGGTATGTTGAAGTCTATTTGGAGATTTTTGTTAGCTCTCAAGTTTCCTAGTTTATACTTAAGAGTTTACAAGTCCTAAAATGGGTTATATTAAATCAAGGTTCTCAATGGTGTGGAATCTCAAATATTGGTCCATAAGTGTGTAATAGTTGTCTCGAGGTGTACGAGAAGTTTTATAGGTGGACATTGAATGGAAGGTTCTATGTTGACTTTGTTTGTTTTAAGATTTTAGGGTTTTGGGCTCTATAATAAAATTGGTATGCCTTATAATTTGACATATGAGGCTTATTAATATTTTGAATATACAAATTTTTTTTTCAAATAAATATTCACAAATATTTTAATTTTTGTGGTTCTCAAGTTATTCAAGTTTTGGTCAAGTTAGAGACCTAATTGGGTAGTATGTTTGTGAAGGAAGTATGTTGCAAAGGATGGGATTGATTTTGAAAATTATTTTCATCAAGGGGGCATATGATATTTCTCTAGATAATATGTTTCAAGTCTTGAGGTTGTGTCTATATAAATTTGTGGGCTTCGTAAGTTCCAAGTAGGGCTACAAGGAGGCTAGACATGCCTAGTTTAAAGAAGAGTGTTTTTTGATTAGTTTATATAAAATATAAAGGTATGTTTATTTCATGAAGATTTATCAAGTTGATTTAAATTAATTTTATTATTTGGTGAGTAGCATGAAGTTCTATTTATTTTTCTTATAGTAGCTTCAGAGAGAAGGCTAATAAGCATGTATATTGGTTCCTCATGGTTTATGGAGATTTGAAGATGCTCAAGTGCTGAAATTTCTCAAAAATATTAGGGGGAGTCCCTTTCAGATGTGTCTTGGTAATTTACATTAGATTTCAGTTTTGTGTGGGTTCTTTCTTCATTAGTTGAAATTCTTGGTTAAAGAGAGTGTGGACATTGATCAAGAGGAAGTTGTCAAGACAAGCAGAAGTAAGCTCAAGGTAAGGGGGAGATTGTATAATTTTTATAAGATGTAAATTTACTATTTTTATAGTATTCTCAGGTTTTTATGACTATTTATTGCCCAATTTGTCATTGTGCCAAAGGGGTAGAAAGCTTATATTGTGGGAATGCTTAAAGAGAGAGAAGATGAGTTGTATATTATTATATATGATGTTTGTTGAAATCAATGACAAAAGGGGAGATTATTTTAGAGTTTTAAATGGTCTCATGGAAGTGTCCTAGTGAGTGGATGAAATTATTTTATATGTAAGTGACAATGACAAAGTGTGCAATGTGCTTGTTCTAGTATGCTTGAAGTTGGCTTGGTTGATCTTTAGTTTTGGCATAGTTAGAGCTATCAAAGGTTGAGTATGAAGTTTTGAGCATGTAAAAGATGTACATAATATGTTTTATATGCTTTTAAATATTATTTTCATAAGTTTAATTCCTCTAGTACTCCATAGTTTTCATCTAGGTAGTTTGGGTCTAGTGGCAGAATATATAATTACGCACTTTGATGGCATCACCATTGCCATGTTAGAATGAGTAAAGTAGATTTGGTCATATGGTTGTGATCATATTATTCCCTATTTTATATGTGATAAATCTCAATTCATTCATCAAATCATGGTCAAATATATGAGGGTGTAAATCTGGCTTCTCAATAAGAATTCATTATTTTTCCATAGCCAAATTTGCATATGGCAGAAAGAGTTGAGTAAGCATGTTGATGAGGTCAATATTTACACAAGTGGAAGTGTCAAGACAAAATTAAAATATGGTTTTTTTAATTTTTGTGCCTATTTTTTATCTAATAATTATCATATGATGTGACTAAGCATGACAAAATATATGCATGTGAAAAGTTAGGTTCTCAGGAAGTTTGACTATGTTTTCCTCTACTTAGACTAATTTGCATATAGAAAGAAGAGTTGAGTAATAATTTTGATGAAGGAATATATTTAACATGTGTATGTTTTAAGATAAGGTGATCATATGGATTATGTTTAGTTTTGTGCATGGTTGATTTGCACTAAATTTTAGATCATGTGTTGAATCACAACAAAAGTTATCTATGAGCAAAGTTGGACTCCCAAATAAATTCTAAGTATAGTTGGCTTTATGAAAAAATATTTTGAGAAGGAATTTTAATGGTGTTATATCTCATGTGTGTGAATGTTTCAATATCATATTTTCACATGGTTGGATTTTACTATATGATTAGATCATATAGTCTAAATTTGAGAACATGCGAGTGAGCGAGGAAAAAGTTATAACTGATCAAAATTGGCCTTCCAAGTGTATTTCAAATGTTTACATACTTAGTAATTTCTAAAAAAACTAAATTTCAAGAAAGATCAAAAGTGCACATTAATATAAGAAGTTAGGAAGTAGCAAGATGAGGCTAAGTACATGATGTTTAGCACTAAGTAGAGATAAAGATAGAGTTTCTTCTAAGGATCAATGATGAGTGGTAGATCATATAGATAGAGATAAATGGTATGTATTAAATTCAAGAGGTAAAATTGATAGTTATCTATCATTTCTAAAGTGAGGACAATCTCAAAGAGATTGATGAAGTATGTGAAGTTAACATTACAAGATTGCACAAGATGAGGTCAAGTTAACTAAGGTTTAATGTTTGAGCATTGGCACCTATGTGTTAAAGATAAAAAAATATAAATGGTGAATATTTGATCTGATCAATGAGGAAATGAGATGTGAGCATGGTGTTTGAGGTTTAACCATGACTATTTGAATTTTGTAAAAAAAAATCAATATCTAGTTTTTAGGCCATAAATTTTGATTCTAGGTAGAATTCGTTATTACAATAAAAATAAAATATGTAGAGGAATACAATATGCATCTATCATTATGGATTTAAAGATATATAAGTGTGTATAGACAAAGATATTGACCTTCAAAGTTGGCTATCTTTTCATATATGTTTTGAAAGTAAACTAAGAAGGGTAATTGAGCTCATTTTGATGTTATTTCAATATCTCATGATGAATTAACTATTTATGAGTATTTTGGACTCCATGAGGATGATTTGTGAGTATTTTGGAGGTGGGATAAATATATCTTGAGTATGACTAACTCTTAAGAATTTAACTATATGTTTGGTAATGGGCTTCCTATGCATAAGGTCTCTGTTTGAGTTAATTGAGCATACATAGAGGTGAGAAAAGGTGATTGTGATTATTTTAGGATGTCCTCAGGGACATAAATAGTGGACATATGTATTTTTAAGTGGTCCTACGTTCTTTTTATGCTTGAAATTTTTTTCAAATATTTGAATGGGTCTCCATAGGACTTAAAAGTGACTTAGGCGTATTTGAAAGTGTGTTGTGATTAAGTGTGACCCATGTGAGATGCCTTAAGGGTGAAGTCATGTATTATGGAAAACAAGGATTAATATGTAATTAATAATTCATGATATATATATATATATATATATATATATATATATATATATATATATATATATATATTTAAATTAAAGATGATGATTTTTAGACTTTGTGTGGAAGATTTGTGAGAGAGAATTGTACAAGGTGCATGTGAGAGTTGTGGAGCGAATGATAGGCTAGGGTACCTATTGGCTTAGTTAATGAGTAGAATAGTTTGTTGACTATGTGTATGACCTATAATTCATGTTCCTTATGTTATAATAATGATATTTTAATTTGAGGATATGTGAAGAGGTTTGGAGTGTGCATATAAGGGACACTTTGAGTGAAGAAGGAAAGATATTGTGACATGCCTATGTAAGAGGGATATTTAAGATTTATATATATATATACACACACACACACACACACACACACACACACACATATATATTATATATATATATATAGAGAGAGAGAGTTTATGCAAATATTATATAATAGATATCCATCATAAGGTGTTGAAAACATCATTTCTAAAGTGGATGTGTTCAAAGGAGGGTCTAAAAGATGTAGCCTTCCTTAGGGGTAGTTTCTCCTTGTGAAACAAGTGTTTCACTAAATACCTTTGGTTAGGAGGATAATGGATTAAAGGTTTTCTAGTCTAAAGTTGTTTATTAGTTTCTTGTTTGTAATTTTTTATAGAATAGTAGTCCATTTGTGTTGCAAGCTTGAGAGTGGGTTTTATTTACCATGAGGGTTTCCCATAGGAACTATGTGTTATGTGTTTGATCTTGTGTATGCATTGAATGTATGAGATTTCGTTTTAATGTTGCTTGATCTAGTTGATATATTTTCATTTTTTAATAGTTTTAAAGGACCACAATTGCAATTGAAATATATGGGCTCACTGATTCACCCCCCCCTCTCAGTGATTATACCTCTAATAGTTTTGTGTGTATTTAAGTGTAAGGAAGAGTATTAGTGTCTATAATCATAGATTATATTCATCTGCCTTGATAAATACATGGAATTTACCTTCATGTTGAATTTTTTTTGTTAGAATAACCTTGGGTGTTGAGATTAGTTTCATAAATTTCCATTTCAGAGTGTAAGTTTAGGTAGTCTTGTGGAGTTAGTCTTAGTGCATAACCTCTATTAGGTTAGTGTTAATTTCTCTTCTATCCATTTTCCTTTAAAGGAAGTATATTAGTGGTTATTTTTAGGTGTGGTACAAGGGAGACAACCCTTCAATATAGAGACTCATCTCTCCCATAGGTCATCCATAACTTGAGATATGTTTCTATGTTATATAAAAATTGAAGGAGGTTATATTAGACATCTTTAGGGTGAAAATTTTATTGATAATAGTTACATGGGTTTGTATAAGAGAGAGTTTTGACATAATGGAGATTACTAGATTTTAAGTGTAAGAGAAGGTCGTTGGTAGTAATAATATACACTAAGGGTGATTATATGTCTAGTGTTGATGGTTTTATAATATTTAATCCTAAGGGTGGTGGTGGTGGTTTAGTGGATGGGGAAATCATGGCCATGTTATATCCCTCAAAGGTTTATGGGGGCACACAATAGAAAGAGTGGGCAGTTTAATGATGAGGGGAAATGGGGATTTATATAAATCTTATGTTAATGTAATAATTTAAGGTAATCAAATTATTATATAAGATGTTATCAAAATTTAGATCACCTTGAGGGTAAAACTATGAAAGACCATCTCTGATAGAATCAAGAGAGGTAAGAGTACTTGGTGATTGTTCCATCAAAGAGGAAGATGAGTGGGGTGAATCTATTTGTTTGAGTGACTTTCATCACATCAAAACCATGTAGTGATAAAGTAATGAAAAAAAAGAATAAAACAGATAATTTATTTTATTATCTCAGTTTTAGTGAAGGAAAACACAAATTCTATTATAATGAAATAAAATATTTTAACTTTTTAAGAAACAAATAATTAAAATGTGAAGGTGAGATGGGTTAATGATAATCCTAAGAAATGGTAGTCTAAGATTGGTTATACATTTTATTTAAGGTTGGGAACCAAGATATACTAAAAGGTATAGTGAGTTCCAATTCTATGTTGGTGGAAACACATGGCTTGGTATTGGTGACTACCCCTTCACTTCATGAACCCACAATGATAAGGGTCTTGGGTACTTAGCAAAACATACCTCCAACCATTATTTACACTCATCTAGAACATAGGGTTGGATTTCCCATTAGTGATAAAATCCAAGTGGGTTTACCTAGGTTGCAGTTGTGATTGAAATTTTTTTATTGTGGTTGAGTTTATGTGTTATACTAGATTTTGTTCTAAAATAGGCAAATTAAAAGAAGACAATTTCTTTTAAAAAGAAATGTAATCTACATATTTTTACCTTTTTAATTTTTTATTCTTTTTAATGAAAAATAAATTTTGCCAAATGAAAAAATAAAACAAGACAAAAATAAATAAATCAATAATAGTGAGGCCTTTTAAGAAATACCAATAGGTGTGATAGAATGTCTAAAGTATTTTTATTCAATTTTTATATAAAGTAAACTACTTAAAAACATAAAATAAGATACAAGGTTTTCAAGACTACATGTGATCATAAAGGATCACACATAGTTTATCCAGTGATGTGATAACTCCTTTCTATCTTAGAAGGATTACCTACACAAAATAGACAACTTGAACAATGATAGATTAATAAGATATAGGAGTGGGCTACCTAGTATGAGACCAGTCCTAAGAAGTGGCACACTTCTTATAAGGATGTTATTGCACTTTCTTATTAATTAAGTAGATAAAGATAACAATGATAAAATAGATTTATAAAATGTAATTTAAAAGATATAGATTTAAAATATAGAATATGTCTATTCAAAGATAGGAGATCATGCTTTAAAAAGCAAATAATAAGACTAGATCAGATATTTGATTTTCCTATTTAATATGCTACTATAATTGATTCAAATTTATAGAAATATTTTCTTTTAGGGATCATGGTCTATTATGTAAAATCATGGTCAATTATCCAAGATCGTGATTGATTCTGTGGGACCATGATTGATACTATAAAATCATCATGAGCCCAAGACTACAAACTATGGAATTGATTCACAGAGGTCAAAAAGATTATACAAAGAGAGATAATCAAAACAACCATACAATGATAATGTTTAAATTAAGTAAATAGAACCTAAAACACTAAAACATAGATAAAAATTATCTTAGATACTTCTGAAGATGGGATTATAAAACCAACTTGTGATTTGATATTGATTCTATTAGGATATGAGGATGAAATCTTATATGATGTTTTTTGGGTAGACATAGGATGTCCTAAAGCTTTATGAGTGTCTATAGATATAAATAATATAAATAAGATGAAATTGAATTAATATAGTCAATATAACAAACTCATCTAGATTGGGCTACCATATTTCAATGGGATTGAGATGGATATTATAAATTCCTAGCTTCTTAAGGGGTAAATAGATCTTTGATTACAATGTTTGGATTTCAAATAATAATGAGCAATAAATACAAACTCTATGGAAAATTTGTCAACATTTTTGGAGTTAAAGTCACATTTTCTTCAATAAACAAGATAAAAGTATATATAATCAATGCCGATCTAAATGGATGGATGTCAATCATGGGATACCCAGCCAACTTTGCCAAAAGTTGTTCTAAGTTTACTGTAGGAATATTAAATAAGTTTGAGTTAATGTTAAGATAAGTTCAACATGCGAAAATCCTTTCTTAGCAAGTAAGCAACACATGCAAACTATACAACCTAGGAACACAAAATCAATATAAAATTGAATAAAATAACTTTATTTTTAGTTAGAACATCTCTTAAAAGTGTGCACCACCTCTTGGGGATGAAAGGATATGGATTCAAGTTCAGTGAAGTACACATTTAGTGAACTATACTTTAATTGGCATTTCTAACTACTTTTTAAAAAACTTCTAAATTTTTTTAAAAATTGACAAAATAATTAATCTAGGACACAACTAAATTAAATATAACTTTTAAGCTAATAAAACACGAAATAAACTAATTCTAACATTAATAATCAAGTTTTGACATTGGAATCATACCCAACATGTACTTATTTTCAAATTAATTTTTGGGTTTTGTTTGTCTATTATTTTCTAGCTAAACCCATTTTTTATTTCCATAAATACATGATGGGTTTATTTATATCTTTTGTTTTTACTTTTTCACCTCATATAATGAATATGCATGGCATATAATTTTTAATTCATGTAATAATTTCTCTAATTTCTTGGTATTTGCCATAAATATTCAATATATTTCATATTCATGTAGTACTTTGTGGAACACTAATGTTAAATAAAATAAAGTTTAAAATAAATCATAATACATATTATATTACTATGGAATCCTAATGTTTGTACTCTATAGTGAATTAAAAGGGTAACCAACATATATTTCCTCAACCCCTCCACCTCCCACATGTCCTCTTAATGATGTTCATATGTATATTTAATTAGAAGTACCTAAAGTTTGTGCTTTTGAATCCCTTCAAGTTTAAATAATCAATATCAGATCATCCATAGAATAATTAAAAAAACAAAGTCAATATTTCAATATAAAGATCACCTCAATTGAAAATAAGATCACATATATAAATAATCTAGAGCATGCCGTTGTTAATCATATATCTACATCACTTTTTAAATAATTTTAACTAAAATACTTCATATCACGATTGGAATTTATTTTATCATAAATTTGGAAATAAGAGATGCTAGATACAAATTACATAAAATGAACTAAACTAAATCAATATGTAAAATAAGAGCTTAAATTAAAAATTCACTATATTTAATTTATTATATTTATGAAGATTCTATAAATGGAATATTCAAGAAGAAAATAACTTGGATAGAAAACTAGAATGTAGGACTTATATTGACATTGTAAAAGTGACTATGATTATGTAATGATGATATGAATCAGGAATATGGTTTCGATTAGACCTATGACAAGATTGGTAGAATTAGATAGGGTTGACTTGTTATGTTGTCATTATGGAGTGTTATTGTCTTGTGAGATTTTTTATATTTATGATTAATGTGGTAGGTTTTTCTTCAATTGTGTGTCCTATTTTACTATGTGAAATCTATAAATCTATCATAAAAACCATTATATAAATTCTTCTTCACCAAAAACTTAGATTAATGACACAAGATCATGAATGCAGTCATGGGGTTAAAAAGGGTTAGCATTTGAAGTTGTATTTGATCTCAATACCCTTATTTTGAGTACTACCTACATAACGATACTCCAAATAAGGATCAAACTCCATGTTATTATCCAATGTCATGGTGGTGTGTGTGAAATACTAGTGAAAAATGCTAAATGCTAGTGTAATATTGGTTTTTTACTTGCTTCAATAATGACTTGTGACCTTAGATGTGTATGTTGACTTAAATAAAGGCTATTAGGGCCTGTAGAAGTTAAATTAAGGGAAAATGAGTGATTTTATCTCAATGCATAGTTAGAAGTTTTAAATTTTTTAAATCACATGAGTCTTTAGTGGATAATGTCTTGAAAAATGTGGCTTTATTATTAATTTTTAAAAATTCCTTTAGATTGGGTTTGTGAAACATGCAAAATGATTTATTTGGAAAATTTTAATTTGATAAAATAGTCATTATTTGGTGGGAGGATGTGGCTAGTATAATTTGATAGCACTAAGGGATAAGATAGTCAAAATAGGGTGGTCTTGTTCTAAGAGAAGAAATAATAAAACTAAAAGTGTGAATCAATTTGAAAGTGATCTTAGGATTCTTAGGATGTTGAATAAGGATATTTATGATTATAATTTTATTAAGAGGTAATGATCATTCACAAAAAAAGTAAAATAAATATGGTTAAGGATCATGGAAATAAACATGAGATAAGTGAATATAAGGAGTAGTCATAATTCCATTATTTTTAATAGTAAATGTTAATTTATGTGTTTACATTTACCCCCTTTTTCTTATAGTAATGCAACAAAGTGAAAGTACTAGAGTAAAATGAAGAGTGTTATACCTTAGTTTACCTACATTTAGTAGGCTTGGATGTAAATCACACATTAAAATATGCTTCATGAAAACTTATAATGAAACATGTATAAATTAGTCCCTACTTTAGACGGAAATATGAAATTAAAGACAATAAAAATTATAGATATAATAACAAGGAATGAATACCTGATAATGCCTGATTTGGTATGCTAACCATTGTATTTTATAATGAAAAAAGGGTGATGTAGAAGGTGGGATCCTTGGATATTTCATATTCATTAAAATATTTAGATTAAAATGTGCATGCACCAATACTCATTTATATGAGACTGAGATTAAGAACTCAAGGTATGCTTGAATCCATCATTGCATACACATAGTAGAGTAACTTGGAATCACTGTATGAATTAAAATAGTAATTCTAGTGCAAAATTAGATTTAAAAAAGTGAATCAACCACTATAGATGGAATAAGATTCATTTCTAGTGAAAAGCTAGTGCAAAAATATCATAATATAAGTGTACCATATATAAAGTAGAGAATGACATAGGTTTCCATTCCATCTATGACACTACTAAAAAAATTAAGTAAGAAAGTGGTCATGTGCTACACATATACCCTTAATATGATATATGTATGTATACAAAATCTAAAATTGAGTAATTTTATGTGAGTTTTTGAGCCAATTTGTGTAAATCATCTTGGAAGACATGCCACATATGATGGCCCCAAATTGGAAAAAAAATGTTAGTGATTTAATTATTTTAGGTATATTGGAGTATTATTCCTAATTTCATTAAGGGTCTAGAACAATAAATCAATAAATAATATTGCAATAATTATAGTATTGATTTATATAATTTATTTGACTTTTGTAACTTTATAAAAATAGTAATGAAAGAGGAGAAATGAAACTTATCTTAAAACTAGACTGAGATGGCTATGATAGAGGCTAAAATTGGCTATGTAGGATTGGGATAGTGTTGTGAACAAAAATCTAGCTTTCATTTGCTAAAAGGATAAGAGCATTGAAAATATGACACTTTGATGTTTTGTGTTATAGTCTAGGTCCTACCATTGTTATCCAAACTAGTCATAGAGATCTATGTTTTTTGGGTTTTGTCTATTACCCCTATGTGAGTAGTTTGCAAAATTTTAGATCCTGAATATCAATGGAGGTCATTGTAGAGATGATTTAATATTTAACCTTAGACCTTCATTGTGCTTGAATAAAACCTTGAGAGAGGGGGGGTTTAGTGTATGTAAGATTCACTAAATGTGTATCCACGCCCCTTATGTGGGTATGTTGCCTACATACCAATAATCCAAAGAGGGATTAAGCCATATGTACTTTTGCCACTTGATTTTATTTATGCAATAGTGTTATGTAGATGTAAAAATGCCAAACTAAGAGTGTTTGAGGTGGCTAGGGACTTGTGTGAGGGTTTGAATATGTTGGTAGCTATATTAGATGGCTATATGTAGAGAATAGGGAAATGTTATTTAGTGGCCTTTCTTAATTCTTGCTTGACTTTGTAATATTTTCCAACCTCTTTTTAAATGAACTTTGACTGGGCTTTTATAGAGATCTACTAGTCATGGGTTAAATGTATTTGTGCTAGGTGGACACAATGAGGAATATGAATCAAAAGGAAATGGTCATTTGGGCTCAAAATGTGATTGGATAAGATCACTAGACATGGGACACCCTAAGGTTTGGTGTTATAGTCCAACCCCAACATTCCTATCCTATAGACTCATGACCTAGGGGGATAGAATAAACATGGGAAATGGAGTCTAGCTAATATGAAATCAAGTCTCAAAAGGCTATATATGATCGATTACAAGTAAAAAAGTGTTTGGAAGGGTTATGAGAGAATGCAAGATGGTCCTATGGATAGGGTGTCATAAGCCACACTCAAGCTGCCATTTTGGACATTTTATATGACTACATTTGTCCCTTCTTTATTCTAGTGATGTAGTAAAGTAAAATACTAGGATAAATAAAAGTATAAAGCATAACTAAACTTACATAAAAGGATAAATTCCATGAAGCTATGTGATGTTGAGTGTGCATAGAGGGAACACATTATGAAATGTAAATCTATAAAAGGAAACAAAGAGTAGATCTATTCTCACTATATATGATATATCTAAAATAAGAATGTATAAAAGCTAGGTAAGAGAGAGAGGAAGAGAAAAGAATAAATACACCTCACTAGGTATGCACACCAATACAAAACCTATTTTGTTATTAAGTGATGTTGAGTAATGTTGAGTGATGTTGGGTATGTGTTGTACCAAGAATAATATCATGAATGGAATTGAGCACTCAATTCCTCGAGAGTGGATCAAGAATACAAAGGCTATCACTTTAGCTCCATTGTCTCCCACTAAGCGAAGCTATGTGATCATGTGTTTAATAATCAATTTCTAGACTATGTTTCTAATCCCTCTAAGTAGGTGGCTCAAGAATACAAATACTAGCTAGTCTTTTGGCTCCATCATTTCCCACTAAGTGAAGCTATGAGCTGATATTAGTATAAATGTGTGTCATAGCATGAATGTTTTGTAATTTCATAATTTGGTGTAGATAGCCATATTGGTACTAGAAACTAGGCTAACCTTTGCCACTATAGAAGGAGGAGAATAGGCTTGTATGAAATCCACTCTAAAACTGGAAAATAAGCTTATGTGGAATCCACTTGGTAATGTGCAGGTTAGGATTATATGAAAGCCACTCCAAAATGATGCCAACCACCAGAAAATGGAATAAGGCACATAACTATTGAGAATGCCTAGATAATATACTAAACTCAGAAAGAAAAGAAGACCAATGTGTCATGTACATGGCCCTAATCACTAGTGTCTATAATTTGGATTTTGATCTATAAGTTATACCAACTACCTAATCTAAAATTTGAAGTGAGATCCATCATGCCACATATGATGCCTCCTATATCTAGATTATTTGAGAAAACCTACACTAAAACTATTGAATCTAAACTAATTTGTATGTGGAAAAACTATAGCTAAGCTTACATTTATACCTATTTATAAAAAAATTGGGTTTATTTTTGTTTGGATAAGAGCACCAAAAACAAGACATCATGGTGTCTAATGATATTATCCATATATAGTGTTTTTGTCCTTTAATGAATATAATGGATTTTATGTAATAATCACTATTTATTTGGTTTGTTCTACCTAGTTTAACCTCTGATTGTTGTCCTGAGTGTTTCAAAAATTGATTTTTTACCAGTAAGAGATTTGATCTATATGGAAAAACCCCTATTTGTTGCCCCCTTTTTTGAGTGTAGGAATAAAGACCTTGTAATGACTAAATTTAGAAAAAATATCCCCATAAGTGTGTTATGCTATGAAATACTTGATATAATAATGATAATTGAAAAGATGTCTCAAGATATAACATATATTGTATTAGAGATTATTAGATCAATAGGGGTATGCCTAGATAGATATAACAATGTAATAGCATATGAAATGTACTAAATTGAAACTAGAAATTCTAGTTGTTAGTTTTTAAGGAGGTATGGACAATGATGTCTATCATGGCATCTAAGAAATAAATATAATGCATGATATGTATTATGGCATTGCAAATAGTGAGAAGTAAACAAGCAACAAGCACACAAGGCAAGAAGTAAGAAGTATACAAGAGTGGCTAAGGGGATAAAAAAATAAAGGACATGGACACATGTCACTCAAACTAGAAATAAATCATACAAGACATGTCCAAATGCTACATACATGTATAATTAAAAATAAGAAAGGTTGGTATGTGGACCATAATCACATAGAATAATACAAGCAAAGGACATTGGCAATTGTCCTAAGGCACACACAAGAGACAAAATAGAAATTGAGAAATGCAATCACATATAACTACATAAATCAAGGTAGGAAAGCATGTAATATATTCTAAATACAATCACATCTATCTAATCAAAGCAAAAAGTGAAAGTATACAAGACATGAAGTAAAAGACTAGGTAGATGCTAAGAAATACACAAGTGTTATATACTAATGAATGTCAATAGAGTAATCTATGTAAGCTAGTAAGTAATGTACATCAACATGATAACTAGAGTGTGTGGTGTAAGAATGACATAACTTTGATGGTGTAGTCATGTAGAAGATGCACCTAGTAGGTAGATATATCAATGTATGCCTTGAATGTAGAAGTAGGATGCCCCCACAATGGGTAGAGTGAAGCAATCATGGATCTAGATGTCACTACACACACTCAAAGAATATCAAGTGAAGCATGGTAATGTAGATAAATTGACAAATAATACCATAGAACAAAAAATGTAAGTCTAGCATGATACTAAAAATGTAAAGCATGGAGAATGCATACAGTTAAAATATTTTTGGTGTTTTTTTATTAATTTAATGTTTTGTTTTTTTAAATGTTATATTATTTTTGTATTTTTTTTAAAAATTAATTGTTTTTGGATTTTTGATATTTTATATTATTTTTAGATTTTGAATTATTTGAATGTTTTTATAATTTTGATAAATTTGAATGTTTTTGGTATTTTTAGTATAAGTTATGTATAATCAATCATGAGGAGATTATGTAAAAGAAATTGAAAATAAACTATATATAAGTAATGCATAGAAGATATGATACTAACCAATGAGTCTCATGAGAGACTCCCTATCATGGTATCCTATATCAAGGAGATGGATCATGCATGATCATGTAACATGATGTAGGGGATAAGATTATGGCTTTGAAAGTTGTGTATATTGTAAATACTTTAAAATCTCTATAGTGGAAACTAGCTATGGGGTTCCCTTGTAGCTTTGAAAAGAGGATGTAACTAAAAGGTTCTTAAGGACCCATATAGTAGTAGGAGAATATCTCCAAACATGTGCTCTATGTGTAGAGGCATTAGACCTCAATGATACTACACTGGGTGTGAACACTATAACTGGAAGCTATATTGAGTCTTAAAACTATGGATGCTCTAAAAGAGGCCTCAATGTAAGTGTATGAAATCTATGTGCTAGTGAGGAAGGACTCGAATGTGTCTCAATATTAAATAGAGAATTAACTATAAGTAGTGGAGGAGCTAAAAATGGTGGAAATGCTAAAACTAGTGGAGAAGATAAAATTGGTGACTACAAAGTAGAAGATAGATCTGAAGTAGTGAGTGGTAAATCATATGAAACTCCAAAAATTATAATAACCTAATTAGCATGAATTAATTTCATGAATTTATGAACTATAAATGGTACTAATTTAATTTTTTCAATCCATGGTTGACCAAGCAACATATTAAAAAATATTGCACTAGGAACTATAGTAAATGGTGTGGCCACATGTGTTGGACCAACTTGTAGAGGAAGTAAAATCTCATGCAATAAACTCTATATGTGCCCACTAAATCTATTGATAACTATGTTCATTGGGGTAATATCATGTTTTAAATATCCCAAATGTTACAACAATGTCATAGTGCACATGTTCACACTAGATCTATTATCTATGAGAATACTATGAATTAGATGATGATTAATGTAAGCTCTAATAAAGAGTGCATGGTAATCCAAATCATCCTCAAATATCTCTTTCTCTAAGAAGGAGATGAAAGGTCTAGCTAGAACTTTATAATTATACACACCAATCATGTTGCTCAAAATATGTGTCTCAATTGAAGGTGCTTGATATATACCTGGTGGATTATGTGTATGATATGCATGTTGAACACCTAATGTGTCCCTTATCTCTTATTTATAATGTTTTGGGAAAGAATTTGAGAAGATTTTAAAATCTTTGTCTTATGTTTTCTTTTCTTGAGGAGGCTAAACTAGAGTGCCAAGATTAATAATGTTTCCATCTATCAAGTCTTGTATCTTGTGTTTCAAACTAATACATATATTTTTTGTGTGGCCTAGTGCACTATGAAAATATCAAAATGCATTATGAACATATCCCCATGAAAGAGGATTTATTGGATCAACATCCACAATAGGAGGGAGAGATATGATATTACATTCCAAAAGCTATTGTAAAGCTTTGGCTAGAGATACTGGTAAATTGGTAAAGGTTAACCAAGGAGGTGTTAATAAAACAACTTATTAAGGGGGATCTAAAGCTTTATTAACTGTAGGTTGATTTTTAATGTTACTATCATTGACCTTTACTTTGTATGGGACATTAATATTTCTCTTATTTATTATTTTTGATATGCTTTTGTACTTTATTTTGCCCATTGAAATTAATTTGACTTCCCTTTCCTTTAGTGTATGACATAACTCAATGAAGAAAGAGAATATTTTAAACATAATTGACTCGTGAAATGTTGGTATAAGACATTATTTTAAGATATCTTATAACTCTTGATTAGCCATGGTTTTATTCATCTTATCTCGGATGGTCTTATATCAAAGAACATAATTTGTGTAATGCTCATTTGACCATTGTTTTTATTGTACAACTTGGGAATATGAAACATTATCACCAATATTAATGCTAAAATGAGTTAGAAATATGTTAGATAAAGGATTGAGTGTATTTAATGACTGATTTGGTAGACTATAAAACCATTGTAAAGCATTCCATGTGAAAATCTCTCAAGTGTATCTCTAGATCACCTTTGCCTTCATATAGAGTGAGTTTGGTTTGAGTAAAACGTTATAGTAAAGGTGTAGATGTAATATGACATGCTAATGGGATATGAATTAGAGAAAATAAATCCAAGTCCTATGTTGGTCTAGAAGTACCTTACTAAATATGTAGCACCTTAGATTGAAGATATTTTATCTCTTGCACAATGGCTATCACATCAAGAGATAAATATGTACTAGTTGTAGCTAGTGGTGGCATAGAAGAAGGTTGGGATACTATAAGGGGTTATTGAGACATAGTTAGCCCCGAAGTGTCATGTGCATTTGATTTCTCTAAAGGAATGTATGACTTAACTTGTTTATCCTTTTTGATTTCCATGATAGATTGTAATATAATTTTATGATCTTGAGGCTATTCCCTAAGTCTTTCTCTAAAACTTTATAGAATCAAGTCTTTGTTGAGTACAACATCATTATAAAAAATAGGTGGAAGAGGATGAAGAACCTGATGTGGTGGGTCATGAGCATCAGTGTTTGTATCATCATTATTATTTTCATACTTCTCATTATCAAAATTATCCTTAGGAAAGTAGTGTAATTTAGAAGTGTAGGATCTATATCAGGAAGTTGAGCTGGGTGTTTATCCATGGTATATGGTTGGATTGAAGGAATCTATGTAAATTTTGTAGGGCTACCACTAAGTCTTGCACTACATCTCAAAGGAAGAGATGCAAGGAGATTAGATGGAATAAGGAAAATAGATTGAAAAATGAAAGAGTAGTTTAAATAAATATAATCTAAATAATGAACTAGAATATGCATAAAAAGGATACGTAGGTCACAAAAATGTAAGGTGATACCTCAAAAATAATGATACCTAATATATGTAACTAGGGTTTTGAAAAATGAAAACTTTAAAATTACTATGGAATTTTAAAAATTAAAGTAAATTTTTGATTTAAATATGCACGTAAAAATTTAGAAAATTATTGAAAAAAAATCTAATTTAAAGGGACCTAGTATATGCAACTAGGGTTTACAAGAAAATGATTTTTTAAAATTAATATAAAATTTTAAAAATTAATGTGAATTTATAATTTAAATATGTAGGTAAAAAATCCAAAAATATTGGAAAAATTAGCAAGGAATTTAGCCTAGGGTTTATAGGGTTTTTATGCACAAACAAAGTCAGGTTCTCCAAATGATTTAAATGTTTTGGGATTATTGGAGTATTATTTATAATTTAGTTAAGGGTCTAGAATAATAAATCAATAAATAATATTTAAATAATTTTGGTACTCATTTGTATAATTTATTTCACTTTTGTAGCTTTCTAAAAATAATAATGAAAAAGGAGAAATGTAACTTGTCTTAAAACTAGATTGAGATGGCTAAGATAGAGGCTGAGACTGGAAATGTAAGATTGGGACAATGTCATGAACCAAGATCTAGATTTCATTTAGTGAAAAGATAGGAACACTAAAAATAGGATAATTTAGGGTCTAATGCTATAGTACAGGTCCTACTACTATTGTCCAACCTAGTCACAGAGATCTAAATTTTGTAGGTTTTGTTTGTTGTCCCTATGTGAGCCTACATATGAAATTTTAGATCCTAAATTTTGATAGAGTTCCTTATACAGATGATTTAATTTAAAATCATAGAGCTTCATTATGCTTAAATAAAAATTTAAGACAAGGAGGGTTAGTGTTTGTAATATGTACTAAATGTGTATCCACACCCTTTATGTGGGCATGTTGCCTACATACCAATACTCCAAAGAGGGATAAAACCATATGTACTCATCCCACTTGATGTGATTTGTGTAATAGTTTTATGTGGATGAAAATATACCAAACTTAGAGTGCTTGAGGTGGCTAGGGATTGGTGTGATGGTTTGAATATGTTGGTATCTTTATTAGATGGTTATATGCAGAGAATAGGGAAATTTACTTCAGTGATCTTGCTTGTATTCTTGAATATTTTTTTAATATTTTCAAACCTCCTTATAAAGGAACTTTGACTAGGATTTTATAGAGATATATTAGTCATAGATTAAATATATTCATGCTAGGTTGACATAATGAAGAATATGAATTAGAAGGAAATGGTCATTTGGGCTCAAAATGTGATTGGATAGGAGTACTAAAAATGGGACACCCTAGGCTTTGATGTCATATTACAACCCTATCACTCTTATCCTTTATGATGAAGACCTAGGGGGGTGGAATAAGCATGGGAAATAGAGTTTGGCTGAGCTAGAATTAGGTCTTAGAAGTCTATGGATGACCAGTTATAGGTAAAAAGCTATTTGGAAGGGTTATGAGAGTATGTAAGAGGGTCCTATGGATCTGGTGTCACAAGCCACACTCAAGCTACCATTTTGGAAATTTTATATGACTATAGTTAGGTACCTATTATAAACTATTATGTAGTGATATTGATTCCCAAAATTTCTTAGAATTACTATTTTATACCTAATGAAGCAATAGTGCATTTTTATAGATGTGGTCATCTTGGGCCCTTTTCTAAATAGAGCGTTATTGTCTAAAACTACTTTCAAAATAATTTTTGGGTAATATCATGATCAACTATGTAAAACTTGCTAATTTATAACTATTTTATATGATGTTAAAATTTATTCTCTAAAACAATCTCCCTATTTTGAGGTGAGTTATGGAGCCTGCACAATAACTTAGTGGAAAATAAGCTATGTGACATATGTTATGAAAATATGTGAATATGAGTTGTGATGTCATATAGATTCAAAAAAAAAAAATACAACCTTTGTCATTAATCCTATTGATTGTAACCATGACCCTCCAAGCATAACACTATGTGAACTTTGATTTGAAATAACATAAAAAGTAAGATAACATTATTTTGAATCCAAAAAAAAAACATTGAACTTAATTGATCCCATACATGTCATAGAGAAAATAATTGTATCTTAGTGTTGAAGCTTATATCTAAGAGATACAATAAAAGGGATTAAAATTTTATTTCATGATAGTCTATAACATTTACGTTGGTAAATTTAATGCCATCTATGTGAGTAATGATAGTGAAAGGTTCTTGATATGATGAAAGACTTGTAATTACATCTTTTGCAACCATACTTGTAACATTAGCTTTTGTATGCATTTATCGATTGTTAACCTCCTTTTTATAAATACTTTATTAAATATACTTTCATATTTACATTGAACCTAAATTTTTATCTTTTGTTCTTGTTCCCTTAGTAATATTTATTTCTTTGATTTTTCCTCTTAAATATTTTCTCTTTAAATTATATTTTAGTATAAATACTTTCTATTTTTTCTCTTTTGTACTACTAATTTTTCCACTTGTTCTACTTGCACTTGTTTCATTATGGGTTTCTTCACTAATTTATATACTATAAGATCACCAATATAAATGTTATTTTATGTATACATAAATTTTTTAAACTCTATCAATTATTGATCCTTTCTCTCTTGTAAGAACTCATCAAGTCTCAACCTCTCTAAGTTCATTCCTTAAAGGGTGCACTAGGAAAGGGGTCAGTATAACTTTTGTGCTTCAAAATATTATTGTTTCATATACCTTCACTAAAACTAATACAAACCCCTCATATATATTTCAATAAGCTTTGACATCTATCCTAGGCTCTTATTTAAAAAATCCACCACCTTAAATATCTCCTACCCAAGCAAAGCCCCCTTTTACAAGTTTTTGAATGCAAACAAATGGGTCAATATAGTTATGGAAATAGTGCATTTTATGAGACTAATTCAACCTAGGTTGGCTTAATTCAGGACTTTCAAACTAATAAGGTTGACTAGGCTAAATACATCCACTAAAATTCATGAAGGGATTTAGGTTAAATTAGGATATATATACCCCTCTATCACCTCATTTATAATATAGGGAATCATTCATTTGTGCTTCTTTATCAGTATTTATTCCATTATACTTGAGGAGTCATCGCTTATGGTTTCATGCTTCTTAAAGGAGAACATTTATCTTGTGAAATCTTGAGAATAACTAAGAGTTCCTTGGTTAAAATATAGTCCATTATCCATCATCAACTTCTTAAAACATACACAACAACCTATTTCAAAAAACCATTGGCCAAGGGAAAGGTTGAGGCTTGATGGGCTCATCCTCAAGGCAAGTATTGTTTAAAGTATTGTTGTTCAACATTTATATAAAATAAACTACTTAAAAAGTTAAAATAATATACAAGGTTTTCAAGACTACATGTGATTATAAAGGATCACAACCATTTATCTAGTGATGTGAGAACTTGATGTAGATCATGTAATCACAATCTCTATCTTTGTCAAATTATCTCATTGTTATATCTTTTTCCAAAATCTGCTTACTTCATATGGTCATTCAAGGTTTCACAAATTATTTCTCATTCTAATGGATTAAATTAGCCTCTTCACACTCTTTATAGTATATTTATACTTATTACCCACTTGAAACACACTTTCTCAACTACTTCTTACATTTGGAAACTCTCTCCCTTTTATCACAGTTACCCATAATAGCTTTTATTTAGGCTGATCCTATAAATACAAACATATATGGTCATATCTTGAAAATCCAATACTATAATTTGATTCCCATTTTCTGATTCTAAATATTCATGTAATTTTAATATCTATGTTTATATGTATCACCTTCTTTTTGACCCCTTTTAGTCTTTGTTAGGCCTAATTAGGCCTATTCTGCCCTTGTTAATACACAAATCTCTCTCCTCATACGTATCATTATGAAATACAATAAAAAACACTTTAATATATTTAATTGCATGTAAATATAACTTATTACCAAATTTTAGGTCATTACAATGATGGAAATGTTTTATACATTTATTTTTCCACTAAAATCCTAATTCAGGTTTTTTATCACTATTTGAACCTGCAAGCCTTCAATTGTGTTTTGTACAAACTTGATAGGGTATTAAATCTACTATATAATTTTTAAATCTTGATAGAGTTTTGTTTTACTTTATATTATTGCTATATTCACATAAAAACAAATGTATTCCCTCTTTTTAACTCATTTCTAGTTCAAATGAACACATAGTCAACTATATAGGGTTTGTAAATACATTTGTGGTTTTAGAATTGACCTCAGATGGATTTAAAGTTATATTAATGATTGATAAAGTTTATTAACAACTTAATTTACTTGACTCAATCACTTTAAATAAATAATAACTTTTATATTTAGCTTTCTATGGCTTTCTTTCTCATAAAGAGCACACAGTCACCATTTCCAAGTTAAACAACAATCATTTAAGGCTTGGATTTGTTAAGGGGTAGTTTTTCAAAGTCTAAATAATAAATAAAGGGTATTATAACCAAATATAACATGTATAACCACCAATAATCATTTAACATTAAATTTGTGTGTTGTTTGTTCTCTCATTATGAAAATGCATTACCTACATGTCATAGTTACAAAATATAAGGCCTATTGCTGATATTTTGAGGATGTTATGATATCAAATAGTTTTTATTAATCATTATAAAATTTTAAATTAATTGAATAACCTTACCCTTGTGTCCAAATCATGGACTCTTCCTCCAATACTTTAGTGTAACACTATTACCAAGTTTTGGGATGGTCTATCCCTGTAAGTCTATCATGAACAAGGATGTTTGAGCTACAAACCAAATAAAATACACATTAAGATATGAATTGACTTTAATGCATTAAATCATATGACACTTAGTTACCAAATTTAAATCAAACATTAAAGCATTCTATTATTACATTCCTTTCCATTGAGTATTTGATCATGGTCTTATTATATTCACACATAAAAAACATGTAGTACTAAATAATTTCCTCTTTCCTTGTAAAATTTATTCCTTATTCCTTTCATCTTTTAATACAACTTCCAAAAACTGAATCGAAGAACCAAAACTACATGTTTTAAACCAAATTTAACTACCCTGACTATTTTCTAAGAGTCACTTAGAAGGATGTTCTCCCTTGACACACATGTCAAAGATGATACTTTTGATCCAATATAATCCATGTGATTTAATTGTTTTTGGAATATTGGATTCTTATTCCTAATTTAAGATAAGTTTATGGAATAATAAATTGGTAAACAATATTGTAATATTTATAGTACTAATTTGTATAATTTATTATGTCTTTTAAACTTTTCTAAAAATAGAAATAAATAAGGAGAACTATAACGTAGCTTAAAACTAGAATGAGATGACTAAGACAGAGGCTGAAACTAGTTGTGTAAGACTGGGACAATGTCACAAATTAAAATCTAGATTTTGTTTGGTGAAAGGATAGGAGCACCAAAAATGGGACACTTCAGAGTTTGATGCTATAGTCTACTCCTTCCAATGTTAACTAAACTAGGCATATAGATTTGAGTTTTATGGGTTTCATTCACTATCCTTGTATGAGTCTACCTATGAAATATTATGTGCTAAATGTTGACAACACTCCTTGTAGAGATGATTTAATAATCAAACCCTAAACCTTCATTATGCTTGAATAAAACACGATAAAGAGGGGGGGTTAGTGTGTGTAATATACACTGAACATGTGATCCACACCCCTTGTGTGGATACCCTACCTACATACCAATACTTTGATGAGGGATCAAGCCATGTATAATTCTCCCATCTAAATGTGCTTTGTGTGATAGTGTTATGTGGAGGTAAAAATTCCAAATTGAGAATGCTTGAGGTGGCTAGGGACTAGTATGAGAGTTTGAACTTATTTACAACTATGTTGGGTGACTATATGCAAAGAATAGGGAAATTTTCCTTAGTAGTTTGCTTGTATTCTTTCTTGATTTTTAAGACTTGTCACCTCATTTTGTAAATGAACTTTGAATGGGATTTTATAGGGAACTATTGGTCATGGGTTAAATGCATTTGAGCTAGGATAACATGATGAAGGATAGGAATCAAATGTAAATGACCATTTGGGCTCAAAATGTGATTTGATATGAGCACCAAAAATGGGATACCCTAAGGTCTAGCACTATAGTCTAGGTATGGAGATCCTATCCTATAGGCTTAGGACTTAGGGGGGTAGATTTGGCTTAGGAAATAGAGTCTGGGTGAATTGGAATGATCATTTGGAAAGCTATGGATGACTGGTAATGAGCAAAAAGGTGTCCATAAGGGTTATGAGAGCATGTAATAAGGACCTATGGATTGGGTGTCACAATCCACACTCAAGATACCAATTTAAATTTTTTATATGATTACATTTCCCCCACTTTATTCTAGTGATGTAGTAACTCAAAATAATAGGATAAAAGAAAAATAGAAACTGTACCTAAAATTACCTATAAGGGTGAAGCCCATGAAAATATGTGATGTTGAGTGTGTGTATAGAGATCACATCATGAAGTGTAAATATGTAAGATAAAATAAAGAGTATATAAGTTCTTACTAGACACACTATGTCTATAACAATAATATATAAAACTTGGGTAAGAGAGAGAGGAAGAGAAAGGAATGAATACACCTCATCAAGTACATAAACTAATAAAAAACCTATTGTGATGTTGATTGATGTTTGAGTGATGTTGGGTACATGTTTTACTAAGATTAATATCATGAACAAAGCTGAGTGATCAATTCTATGATAATGGCTCAAAAATGCAAAGGCTATCCCTTTGGATTTATCATCACCCACTAAGTGAATCTATGTGATATTGCATCTACTAATCAATTTTTGGACTATGTTTCCAATCCCTCTGAGTAGGTGGATCAAGAATATAATGGCTAGCTATACCTATGGCTCCGTCATTACTCACTAAGTGAAGCCATAAACTGATACTAGTATGCATGTAGATCATATGATATGTCTCTTTAAGCCCATGAATGCTTTGAAATCTAATAATGTGGCATGTATAGATAAATTTGTAATATAAACTAGGCCAATCTTATCCATTTTGAGAGGTGGATATTAGAATTGTATGAAAGCCACATCGAAACTAGTAACTAGGCTTATATAAAATCTACTTTGAAATGATGCCAACCACCTATATATGGAATAAGGCATATAAATACTGAGAATACTTGGGTAATGCAATGAACTAAAAATAAAATAAGGCAAATGTGTTGTGCACACTACCCCTAATCATTGGTGTTTGTAACATGGATTTTGATCTAGAAGTTATACCAACTTCCCAATCTAAAAATGGATGTGAGAGCCATCATGCCATGTATGAAGCCCATATATTTATATTCTCTATAAAAACATGTACTAAAACTACCTAATATAAACTAAACTATAGTTGAAAAAACTATAGTTAAACCTCCCTTTCTATCTATTTCTATAAAATTTAGTTTTTCTACTATTTGAATAGGAGCAATAAAAAACATGACACTTTTGTTTCCAGTGATGTAGTAAATATGATGCTCTTGTCCTTTGCTATTTTTGATCATTTTTATGTGTTCATCACTATTTTCTTGGTCTATTCTACCTAGTTTAGCTTTTGGTTGTTGTTTTTATTATTGTAAAAATTGATTTTTTTTACAAGTAGAAGGCTCTGATCTCTATGAAAAACCCCCTATTTGTTTCCCCTCTGTTGAAGGTAGGAATGAAGACCCTATAATGATTTCCCATAGAAGAAAGAGTCATGCATGTGTGTTTTGCTATAAAAATACATGATATAGAAATAATAATAAAAAATATGTCTCAAGATATAGCATAGATTGTATTAGAGATTTATTAGATCAATAGAGGTATGCCTAGATAGATGTAACAATGTAATAGCATGTGTAATATACTGAACTTTAACTTGAAATGTTAGCTATTAGTTATTATTTGTTAGTTGTCAAAAAGTAATTGAGAATGATGCCCATCATGGCATCTAAGAAAGTGAGATAATGCATTATATAGATCATGACAGTACATACAATTTAAGAGAAAAACAAGCAAACAAGCAATCACAGTAAGAATCAAGAAGCATACAAGAGTGGCCAAGGGCCCAAGCAAACAAGGGACATGGGTACATGTCACTCAATCTAGGAAAACAAGCATACAAGGCATGTTTAAATGCCACATACACATATAATTGGAAATAAGCAAGGTTGAAATGAGGGACATAGGCACATAGAAGAGTACATGTAAAGGACATTAGAAAATGTCTTAAGGCACACACAGGAATATAAGAAAAGGACATTGTAAAATGTCCTAAGGTACACATAAGAGATAAAATAGGAAATGAGAAATGAAATCACATATAGATACATAAAGAAAGGAATAAAAGCATGTAAATTGTATAAATATAATCACATCTAGTTAATCAAAGAAAGAAGTGAAACTGTGTAAGACATGGAGTACAAGACTAGGTAGATGCTAAGAAATACACAAGTGCTATATACTAGTGAGTGTCGATGGAGTAATCTTTGTAAGCTAGTAAGTAATGTACATTATCATGGTAACTAGAGTGCATGGTGTAGAAATGGTATAACCTAGATGGTGTAGTCATGTAGAAGATGCCCCCATTAGATAGATATGTTGATGTATGTCTTGAATGTAGAATTAGGATGCCCCCTTAATGGGTAAAGTGAAGCAATCAAGGGTCTAGATGTTACTTCACACACTAAAATATGATCAAGTGAATCATGGTAATGTAGATAAATTGACAAACAATAGCATAGAATATAAAAATGTAAGTCTAGCATGGTATTAGAAATGTAAATCATGGATAATGAATACAATTGAAATATTTTTGGTTTTTTGAGTTATTTGAATGTTTTTATATTTTTGAATATTTAAATGTTTTTATGTTTTGAAATGTTATATTATTTTTGGTATTTTGATATTTTAATAGTTTTTGTATTTTTAAATGTTATATTGTTTTGAATTAATCTATGTCTAATAAATCATAAAGATACTATGTATAACTAATTTGAAAAGAAGCTATGTACAAGCAAACAAATAGACACTATATACAAGAAAATTGGGAAATTATGTACAAGTAAGAAAAAAGAAATACTATACATGAAATCTATGTAGATGCCTAATATTTATTCGATTTTGAGTTTCTTTCCTTCAATTAAGGCTAGATGATACACTTTAGGATTAAGATTTTTGATAATGAGGTCTCGACCTATCCAATTTAGTTTGAATTTTCCTTTAGTTTATTCTTTAGTATTGACATTGAAAAGGATTTTCTTTAAGAAAGAGATCATTAACTTCAAATTATTGGCTATGAAATCATTTTTTGTAGGATCATTGTATACATTGATAGTATATTTTGAGATGTTCAACTACTTGAATGCATTTATGGTCAAACTACTCAAGCTGGTGTATATGTTTTTCATGATACTGGTCATCAGTGAGGATGCATTTAATAGATACATGGAGAGATTAGATTTCTAATTTTAATGGTAAAATTGATTTTTTTCCATAAATGAGTGAATTAGTTGTGGGTATATGAATACTTGTGAGATAAACCCATAATGAAAAAACTAGTTAATTGTGTCAATCATCTCTGAATTTGGTAACTATTTTGCTCAAAATTGTTAATGGTTTTATTGTTAGCCTCTACTTAACCATTTCATTGTGGTTAGTAAGGAGTGAAGAATGTGTGTTTAGTCTTATATTTTGTGCAAAATTTCTTAATAGTTTTGTTCTTGAATGATGTTCTATTATTAAAAATGATAGTTGTGGTTAGGCCAAAGTGTGAAATAATGTGAGTCATGAGGAAACTAAAAATGTCCTTTCCTATGGTATAATAAGTGGAATGGCTTCCACCCACTTGGTAAAATATTATATAGCTATGATGATGAACTTATGCCCATCGATAAATTGAGGGTTAGTTTTTCCAATAAGATCAAATCTCCATAAAATAAATGGCCATGGAGAGATAATAGTTTACAATTGTTGTGATGGTGCATGTTGTAGGTTACTATGTCATTAACATTTATTTCATATATCTATGTATTATGAATATTCATCTTCTATGGTGGGCTAATAATATCCTTGTCAAAGCAATTTTTGTGACATGTCCTTTCCACTGAAGTGGCCACCACACTCACTATCATGTATTTGTGTAAGAGCAATTTTGGCCTCTATTAAATTCAAACATTAAAGAAATCAAAGGATCATTTGAAAAGATATCTACCAATGATTACATAATAGAGTTTTTGTTTGTGTAATTTGCATTTGTCATTTTTTAAAAAAGTGTATGGTGTAATAGATTTGTTTAGAAATTTATATGTATCATAGAACCATTCTAGAGTTTTAAAACTATGTGTAGTGGCCGAGATAGATAGTGAAATCAAATTCATGTTGAATATTGATGGAAATTATAATTGTTTAAATGTGAAAATATATTGATCATTATTGATGTTGATAGGAATAAAAATGCATCACTTTCCATTGCATATACATGTCAGTTGCCTTTTCTTGGTATAATTTCTATATAAAAGTATTCTAACTATGATGATAAACTTTGTACCATGTTCTGGTATGGGATAAGATGTTCTTCTTTTGTCTAATACACATCATTGACTTGATTGATCACAAGTTGGGAATCACCAAAGAATTGAATATATTTAATTTGGAGGGATTGGGTGACAAATAGACCTAAGATAAGTTCATCATATTATATGGTGTTGTTGGTGCAAGAGAAACTTAATCAATATGCAATAGGAACTATGTGACCAGAAGGGTCCATAAAGACAATTCCTACCCTTGCATTATATGCACATTGAAAACCATTGAAGAAAATGGTCTAAGTGTTAGAATAAGTATAATAGGTAGTAAAATCATCTCTAAATGTGTCACTAATGAGATTGGTGTCTAAGAGTGGTGTGGCTACCAAATGGTCTACAATGATTTGGACCTTCATTGATTTATAGGGAACTATCTTTATGTCCAAGTCTGTTAATAACATGACCCATTTTATGATGTCACTAGAGAGATGTGGTTTTACCATTAAAAACTTAAAGGGATCTAATTTTGTGATAACCTGAGTCTCATTAATGATCATGTAATGTTGATGTTTTATGTGGTATAAATTAATGCTAGACAGTTTTTTTATCACAAAATAATGCTTTTTTAATCAACTAATGTGGAACTGATGTAATAAATTTCTCACTCAATATGTTGATCATTGTTTTCTATGAAGAGTGATCCTAATTCATGATCTATTACTAAGATATATAGTAAGAAAGGTTAGTCAAGTATAGGTGGTACTAAAATAGGTGGATTAAGAAGATATTTCTTGATTGTGTCAAAGTTTTCTTGACAAGTTTGGTCCCAAAAAAACTTTATATATTTCTTTAATAATCAAGTGAATGACTAAGTTTTATCATCAAGTTGAGCTATAAAATGGTGGATTTCTTGGATCTTGCCTTGTAAGGATCAAAGTTTTTTAAGTTTGTGGGAGGTGGCATGTCAATAATTGCTTTGACTTTCTTAGGGTCAACCTCTATGCCATGCTAAGAAATAATGAAACCTAAGAGTTTTCCTAATTTACATCTAAACACACATTTCTTTGGGTTTAATCAGACATTGTATTTCTCAAGTCATTGAAAGATCTTTCATAAATTAATACCATGATATTCTCATTATTTGGATTTAGCTAATATATCATCAACATAATCCTTGATATTATGGGGAATTGATTCATGAAGGATATGCAACATAGTACGTTGATATGTGGATCCAACATTTTTAGTCCAAAAGGCATGAAAATGTAACAAAATATAACCTAAGGTGTTGTAAAAGATGCTTTATCTTGATCTTCTTCAATGATTTTGATTTGGTTGTATCCAAGAAATCCATCCATAAATGATAACATTTCATACCTGGCTATGGAATCTATAATCATGTCAATATTAGGTAAGGGGAAATCATCTTTTGGGCATATGCTTTATTTAAATCTCAAGAATCTAAACAACACATAATTTTTCCATTGGGTTCTACTGTAGACACCACAAATGTGTCTGCACCTTGGTTCTCCCCCCTTGTCCACCTCAAACCCATATCCTAACCCTTGGCCTTAGTCCCCTCCACTCATTTGATTAAAATAACTTAAATATTTCAATTAAGTGGCCCCATTTCCACCTCACCCTTCCCACCTTGGATCCTCCCTTGGATCCCTCCACCTCCCTCCTAGCCTTTATTATGCCAAATCTTCTCATTATCTTCCTCCCGCACCCATTTAAGCATCCTCATGACCATTCTTCCCACAATCCCTCGCCCGGCGGCGTGCAAGAACGGGCAGAGGCTATTTTTAGTCTCTGCCCCCATCCTACCACTGCCGACGTCGGTGACCCTTCGGCCGATGTCGGCTATCCTGCCGGCGTCGACAGCCTTCAAGACTCCTTTCTGCATCCATTCCAGCCCCCAGCCCCTTGAGCTCGCAAACTGAATTCTCTTGGCATTTTGGCATTCTACTCTTCTCCCTCTGGACCTCGTGTAACAGTAGCAATAGGTGCAGGGATTCTTGAGCAGAGATTAAGTCTTTTGTAGTCTCAACAATAGCTCTCCCACTCTTCATTCAGCAAGCTAAAAGGGTAAGCACAGTCTGTTATTTCATTTCATTTCTTTTCTTTAGTGTTCAATTATTTAGTATCTGATGTCTCCCATTCCCTCTGTCCTACCCCCTAAGAGGCTGAAAAGCCTTCTCAGGCCCTGTCCTCTATCCATCTCCCTTTCACTTGTCATCCTTTCAGTACAATCCCAGACAACTCCCTCATCCCTCCTGCCAACAAAGACCCTGTACAGGGCACCTAATCAGAACCAGACCATTCCCCAGTCCATTCAAAGTCATCCCTGAACTCTATCTCGACCCTGTTCACAAACCAGACCTATCCACAGTCCAGAAACCTGACCTGACCCAACTACAGGCCACTACCCCGATCGACGCTAGTTACTTCCCAGACCAACGTCGACAGGATAACCGAAGTCGGCAGACCATACAACCGACGCCGGCAACATTCTCGACCTCAGCGACTATCATCAGCCCGACAGCTCCATTCAGGTAATCATTGGTCTTTTCTTTCCTTTTTAATTTGTTTATCACTTCTGTATTCTGGCATTCTGTATTTCCTTAGTCTTTTATCTGTCTGTTATCAGTGGGTTGACCTCCCTTGAGGAAGTTTTCACATTTTTGGGAACAAGCTTTTGCTTGGCAACCCACTGCCTATCCATCTAACATTTTCTTGTCCAAGTTTCTTTTTCCTTGCAGGTGTCATTCCTCCACAGCCAAAGAGGGGTGCCCACAAATGTCTGGATAATGATGCACAATCTTTATCTAGGTACTTCTAGCCTTGTCTATTTCTTTAGTTTCTTTATTCATCTTTTGAATGTAGAAAGCGAATTAGCGATAGAAACATTTTGGCACGCCTGGTGGGACCTTAGGTTCTTCCTCGGGTTCCTCTTCCTTTCATTCATTTAGGTGCATTTAGGCTCCTTCCTTCTTGTCTCTTTCTTCTATTCCAAATGACACTATAAGCAGGACTAAAATGAATCTTTCTTCCTTGCATTTCTAGACTAGTCTAAACATCATACTCTCAAACCCTTTCTCAAACTTGTCTTCATCCAAACTTCATATTTTCGACTTGGGCTTAAAAACATACTGCATTGCATTTCTGCTTGTGCTTGCATTAGTCTTCACCTAGTAATTAGTAAAACGCATATTGAATAAATCATAGACACTTGATGTTACACTACCAAACCACATGCACTAAAACCAACATAAAACTTACTTGAGACAAGGCCCGACTGGGATTTCATCCCCCAGTGGATACCTTACCCATCCCGGTGACCCTACTTGGATTTCATCACCAAGGGGGAAGCCCACTCCATTCTCTAGCAGAGGATAAACTCTAGGCGAGGTATATCTTGGCTAAGCGAGACCAGCTAACCACTGGAATCGTGAAGTGAGGGGAGCTTGCTCCTTAGCACCAGGCCACGTACCAAACCTAACACAGATTTTTGAGCACCTAAAACAAAACCCAAAACCAGCTCTAGATTGCCTCTTCTAGGACCCTTCTTACAGCCAATCTCCCCAAACATTCATCTAAGGCATAAGCCACAAGATTCTAAGGTTAATTCCTAGGATTTATCGCTTAGGCTTGTCTGTCTCTCTCAGTTCTTCTCTTCTCATCTGTTTGTTTGAGTGAGTGAGGACGCTTTCTTCATTATTTTTCCAAGAATCTTAAAATCTTTTGGTTCTCTGGAAAACACAGTCACTGGCATCGGTTCTGCCACTGACGTCGGCTTTCCTCTCTTACCGGCATTGGTTATCTGACCGATGTCGGCCATATTTCCTACCGACATCAGTTTCTCAACCGATGTCGGTCTCTATCACTGTCCTTTTTTTTCAAAACCAGCATCCTAAAACCTGTCCCTTCTCTATCAAAAACTCCATCCTAGTTTTTTGAAATAGAAAAACACAGTTTCTGAAACCTGAACCCTCTTTGCCTCACATGGTTTTGACTCGTAGCCAAGCCAAGGCTCTTGTCAACCACGCTAGCCGTCAACCACTTCTGTCTACCCCGCCCGTGACCAAGCCTACAATGGAGTTCAACTCAGAGACCGAAATAACTCTTATTCGTCCAACCCCGCTGCAGACTCCTATTATCCAAGAAGGGGACCAAGTTTTCAAATGATTCTTAGACCTCAACATCAAGGCCTTGCAACACTATCTCGTGCATAGCCAAACGCGAGACTCCTTGGGCAATCCAATCTACAGAATGCCAACCTCTCTTGCCGCGACTATGGCTGTATCGACGGCATCCATAGTTCAACCCTTGGACACTCAAGCCATCACTTCGACCACTGACCAGACTTTGACCAATCCTCTGGGTGTGGCCTCTCCCTCTATCTTTGGGCCCACTTCCACCAGGGTTTCGGCCCCCTATCAACCTCAACCCACTCAAATGCTATCCACTCCTTTTCAAAACCTTGTCGTCTCTATTTCACCTACCCTGGCCCCTATCAACACCAGGGTGGCTTCCTATCCCTTGGCCCCTGTTACCACAATCCAACCCCTCGTGGCAACATCGGGCCTAGTTATGCCTCTTACCCAACCACCTTTAGCCTCTTCTTCTATCCCTATGAATAGTTATCCCTACGTTGCACCTTCACAGGGACAACCAACTACGTCGTATGCCTCCCCTAGCCTCTTCCAAGTGCCCTACAACTTAGGGGGCATGCCACCTGTCAATCCATCAGTAGATATCATCAAAATGTTGATGGACAAGATGACCAGTCTAGAGACCTCCGTTTCAGGCTCACACAACGCTCTCTCATACGAGCAAATCTACAATGAGCCCATTCATCCTTCTGTCCCAATCAGGGCATATCCTAGCCAGTGGGAGCTTCCAAAGTTTTCTCGCTTTCAAAGCAAGTAAGACCCATAGCAACACTTGCAGGCATTCAAACATGCCTGTTACCTCATTGCCCATGACGATGCATTGCTCTTACGCACATTTCCTATGTCTCTCTTGAGTGCTACGCTTGACTGGTACAACTCCCTTCCCAACCATTCCCTCTTCTCATTCACATAATTAGCCCAGCTCTTCCTCGATCACTTCTCCATCAACATCACCAAGAAGGTCTTGATCATGGACCTCTATTCTATCTGGCAATTCGAGGACGAGTCCATAGCCGACTTCGTTGCTCGATGGAGAGGCCTCATCAATCAACTCTCCTTTTCCTTACCCCAGGCTGAGCTTATTGAACTCTTCTCCCAAGCCTGTGCTAGACATATTTCTTCCACCCTGAGGGTTCAAACCTTTCACACCTTTGACAAAGCCTTCACGATGGCCCCGCAAACTTGAGTTGCATGCCATTGAGGACAATAAAGTCAAGTTGTGGAGCAAGAATCCCAACTCTAAGACCAATGACTCTTCTTCTGCTAAGCCATCATCATCTAATTCTAAATCCAAGGCTTCAGCTAATGCTATGGTTGTTTGACCTTCATCTTCTTCGACTAATCAGCCTGAGCCATCCACATCTCAGAGTGCCACTTGCCAATTCTAGCAGAGATACGTACAATGATGGTATACTCCTCTCAGAGAATCATATGCGTCTGTGCTGGAAAAGCTTGTTAAGCAGGGGGTCCTCAATCTCCCTCAAGCCTGACCTCCTCCATAATTTGATCCCTCACACGCCATCCCTGCGTGGTATAGGGAACAAGACTTCTGCAGCTTCCACCATGTTAAGGGACATGACACGAAAAACAACAAAACTTTTAAGAACATAATCCAAGACATGCTTGAAAAGGGGGACCTCATCTTAGATAATCCCAATGCACCCCCTAATCAGGCCATTGACATTTTCAAACAGCCATTCCCTAATCATCTGCCAACCCAAAATAATGTCCAGACTTTAATTGACGACAATCATAAACACAACATTCGAACAGTCAATACGGTCTCACCTTTCGTCCCCAATCAACCTCAAGAGGTTAGTCCATCAATCAGTCCATCACATGTGGATGAACTTCTTTCCCCAGCTAGTTCTCCATCGACCTCACTCATCTTGGAGGACGCCTCAGCTTTACCAACACCACCGGTCTCGTCACCCTCCTTTCTGCTGCCTATGGAGGACCCGACCCTTCCTACTCCTCAACCGCAAGTGGAGGGCACTATCATCCCTGCCCTTTACCCACTTGAAGAGCCTCACTTTCCAGATTCTTCTCCACCCAGGGAAGAACCTATCTCCCCTCTGTCTCCATCTAAATCTATCTTGTCTTCGCCATACCATGCCTCTAAGACTGCTACACCCATCTCATCTTCAACCCCGCAACCATCAACATCTTCTTCTCAGCCATTTTCATGGTTAGTGGAGAAGATCGAACTTCTCCCTCCAAGGAAAGTGACGCCTCAGGTGTTGTGGGAGCATCTTAAAGCCCTTCAACATACCCGTGCCCTCTCATCACATGCTGCTAATCTTCCCAAGGCAGAATCTCTTCAGACTCTTGACAAAGACCAGACTCTCAAACCTCAACCAAACCCGTCAAAACTGAAACCTGCATCTCTCTCGTCTAAGCCTATCAAGTCACTTGGCGTTCATCCTACCTCCACCCTCACTCACTCGCAAGTGAAGGTGGACCTAGACCAGACCTTGACCAGTAGTAGTCTTCCAACCAAGTCAAAGAAGACTACCAGACTGCTGAAGCGAACGCCTCCTTCCCCGTTGCCATTGCCATCCATTTTGGGCCCCCATCCTTCGACCTTGGCTAGAATCCTTCCCACTCTGGCCTCCAATCAAAACTCATTGCCTCCTTTGCTTCCTCTACCTACCTCCAGCCATCCCTCTCCCAAAAAGGTGATACCAATCACCAAGAAAGTGCCATCTTTGCCTATCACCGCACCATCAACCCATAAGGTGGTACGAAAACCTCTTCCAACTTTGCCTAAGCAAAAGTCACCGGCTGCATGCATATCAACTAGCATAGACCCTTTAGTGGGCTCATACTCGTTGATATTGTGCCAGCTTCTGCAGACTTCCAACATAACCCTTCCACCCATCAAGCCTTTCTAACCTCTCGGGTCCAAGCCCTCCTGGTTCGACGACACAAAAATTTGCTTATATCATCATACACTAAGACATGATACCGAGACTTACTGTGCTCTCAAGGTCGTCATCTGCCGCTATATGGAGAAGGACACTCTTCTCCTTGAGGACACTCTTGACCAAACCTTGGCTCATTCTCATCCAACCTCTTTAAACACGTCAACATCTCACCAGTAAGACATGACCCCTTCTTCACCTCCTATTTTTGAAATCAATGCTATCCGTATAACCACTAGGTCGCTAAAGGACAAGGCGAAAGAAAAAGCTACCATTCCTTGGACCTATCCCTTCGTCAAGCCACCTCTTGCGCCCAAGCCTAAAATTTCTATCCTTGGTGCGTCCCAGCCTTCTTCGTCTTCTTCTTCTGGGCCAATTCACGACTCCATGCTGAAGCAGCTTCACCAGACACCTGTAAAGATGTCTCTTTATGACCTTATCCAAACCTCACCTCAGCACCGTCAAGCCCTCATCCAAGCCTTGCAAGTAGTGGAGGTCCAACCCGAGGACCCCCAACCACTCGCTGCCCTCATCCATTCTTTATCTCCTGTCGCCTCCATCACATTCAGCGATCCTGAGATTCCCATATCTAACACAGAAGATCAGGACGCCACCCTCTTCATCACTACCTATGTTGATCAGACATGCATTAAACACGTTATGATCGATATCAGTGCTAGCATCAACATAATCTCTACCCATGCCTTTGATCAATTGGCTCTTCCCAAGAATTGCGTCTCCAAAACTGACGCAATCTTATGCTCTTTCAATGACACCACCACCACAACCATTAGCACTGTCATCCTTCACATTCATGTTGGTCCACGCACAGTCCCGGAGCTCTTCTATATCATCAAAGGAGAGTTTCAATACAATATTCTACTGGGTCGACCTTGGATCCGTGCCATGGCCTGTGTCCCCTCTACCCTGCACCATTGTGTGAAGTTTGAGCATGACGAGCAAGTCCACACCATTCCCGTTGACCCTTCACCTTTCAAGACTTGCAACACAACTTACCATCCCAACGATGTCCTCATTCCCATCAAGATGTCAACTCCTACACCACCTCCATCTACGGAAGCTTCGACCAGTTTGCAATCGGCGATTGTCCTCACCCCTCCTCTTCAAGCACTGACTAAAGACCCCATGGAAGACATCTTCCAATGACTATCACTTGGGGAATATCACTTGTTGACCCTAGACATGTTCCAAACTCCACAAGAGTATGGACGCCTTCATCTCAGTCCCAATTACGACCATCAGATCGAGATGGTCGTGCCTTATGGTCCTCCTCACCTCTAAACCAACTTTGTCTATGGGGGGCTCAATCAAGCTCCTACCAACGACAATTCCCTCTCTTCACCCCAACCTTTCACATTAGATTTCTCATTTCTTGGCAACCCCACCTTCGCACACATTTACCTTTACAGGTGTGCATGGAAGGGTTTTGGTTTTAGACATTATGAGCAGGGCTCCCATCAGCCCATCGAGCCGCTCAATGATGATGATGCCAAGAAATGGTATGGCCTGGGATATCATGACCCCACTCAGGCTCCTTCCGACCTTTGTCCCGAGCCAACAATTGACCAATCTCCTCCAAACTCACCCATTTCTCCTTCCTCGCCTACGAAGTCAGTGGTTTCCATCCCTCCTAGTTTTTTTTTCCATAAACACCATCTGCCTGGAACCCCTGACCTATCAGCTCAATGGGGTGTCCAGATCTCTCCCTCTCATCTTTCCTAACATGATAGAGGATGAGTCGGCAACCATTCACACTGTCCACTGCATTAACGATGATGCCATCCTTTCCTACATGGGTGCCGATGACTCTTTCATCCAGCGTTCCCTCCCTTTCGAGACCCAGGTTATGTTAAATGAATCAACCATTGACATCAACCTCCCTTCTTCTGATGTTCCTCACGTCTTAAAGATTGGCCAATCTTTAGATGCTCAGGAGCAGCTTGACTATACCCAGTTCCTTTCCGACCATAGCAAGGCCTTTGCCTAGACTTATAGCGACATGCCTGGCATCGACCCCACTATTGCTACCCATAACATTGTCACCAAACTAGAGGCTAAGCCTGTTAGGCAAAAGCTTCGAAAGATGCATCCTTGCATTACGCTCCTTGTCAAAGAGGAGCTTCAATGCCTTCTTTCTGTCTCCTTCATCCAGCCCATCGATTATCTGCAGTGGGTCTCTAACATCATCCCAGTTACTAAAGCAACTGGGGGGATTCAGATCTGCATGAACTATCACGACCTTAACCTAGCCTGTCCCAAAGATGACTTTCCTCTTCCTAACATTGACTAGCTTGTTGATCTCACAGCCGGCCATGAGATGCTATCTCTCATGGATAGTTTTTTAGGATATAATCAAATCTTGATCGCATTAGAAGATCAGCACAAGACTACCTTTATCACCCCATGGGGGACTTTCTGCTATCGAGTCATGCCTTTCAGCTTGAAAAATGTTGGTGCCACATATCAGCGCACCATGACCTACATTTGCCATGATATCCTCCACAAAATCATGGAGGACTATGTGGACGACCTTCTCGGCAAGTCCAAGCTTCACCACGACCACTTGACCATTCTCAAAATCATCTTCTCTCACCTTCTTCAATACAATGTTTGCCTTAACCCCAAGAAATGTGTCTTTGGGGTCCTCTTAGGTAGGCTTCTCAGCTTCATCGTTTCCTTCCGTGGCATCGAGATAGATCCTGCCAAGATCTGCGCTATCCTCAAAATGCCACCCCCGACCAATCTCAAGTAGCTTTGCAGTCTACAAGGGAAGCTCCAATCCATCCACCGTTTCATCTGGCAGCTTTCAGACTACTGCCAACCTTTTCATCATCTCCTTAAGAAGGATGTCTCCTTTAAATGGGATGAGGACTGTCAAGAGGCTTTTGAAGCCCTCAAAAGCTATCTGGTCTCTCCACTAGTCCTCATTCCACCTAAAGATGACCAACCCTTCTACCTATATATCTCTGCCACCAACCATTCGTTAGGTGCCATGATCGCGCACCGAGATGAGCATCATCGTGAGCAAGCGGTTTACTACATCAGCCAAACACTAGTCGACTATGAAACTCGGTATACTCATATCAAGAAACTCTGTTTGGCATTAGCCTTTTCTGCTACCAAGCTCCGCCACTATCTTCTCAACCACAAAACCTTTGTCATCACTCACACCGACCCTCTCAAGTATATGTACTCCAAGCCATATTAGAATCAACGTATGGCTCAGTGGCTCATGCTGCACGCTGAGTTTGACCTCGAATTCATCCAGTAGAAATCTATGAATGGGTAAACCATCGCTGACCAACTGGCAGATACCCCTCTTCTCGACAACCAACCTTCACAGTGTGAGTTCCCTGACGAATCTATCACCAAACTTTCCACCGATGACACCGTCTACCAAATGACCATGTTCTTTGACGGCTCCAAATGTCAACTAGGTGGGGGTGTGGGGGTTGTCCTCATCCCACTCGAAGGGGAGCTCATGCCTCTATCTTTCAAGCTTGACTTTGATTGTACCAATAATATGGCCGAATACGAGGCCTTAATTTTGGGACTTCAGACTGCCCTTTCCCTCCACATCAAGTCTATCAACATCTTCGGTGACTCTTAGCTCATCGTCAATCAAGTTAACGGTTCATACCTCTGTAAAAATGAAGTTTTGCAGAGGTATAAAAATCGTGCTGACCTTCTTTTGGCATCTTTCGACCATTATCTTTTGCAGACTGTTCCACACTCTACGAACAAGTTTGCTGACACCATGGCTTCTCTTGCTTCACATATCCCGTCTTCATCATCGTCATCTCAACTTTTTGTCACGGTGCATCATGTACCCTTGCCTTCATACATCTCCCCTCACATCGACCATATCAACACTGTCAATTCTAGCCCATAAGATGAGTGGTATAAGCAACTAGTGGACTACTTGTCTCTTTCTGTCACTCCTCCCAACCTCTCTAGCAATGCACGGCAAGCTTTCATCAAGCGCACAACTCGCTATACCATGCTAGGGGGTCTTCTCTATAAGCGAGGCTTCGACGGCCTCCTTCTTCATTGTCTAAACTCCACTGAAGCTTCTCAAGCCATAAAACAAGTCCATGATGGGATTTGTTGCGGACACTTTAGTGGGAACTCGGTTGCCAAGCGCATCCTTCACCTGGGTTATTATTGGCCCACCCTTCATCAAGACTATAGCGACTATGTTCGGTGTTGCATCAAGTGTCAGCAACACTCTAACCTGCTTCATCTCCCCAGCCATGCCTTATAAGTCGCTCAAGATTTATGGCCTTTCTCTCAATGGGGTTTAGATCTCATCGATGAGATTAACCCTCACTCGTCTCTTCGTCATCAATCCATCATCACTGCCACTGAGTATTTTACCAAGTGGCTGGAAGCCATTCCTCTTGTCTCCACAAAAGCCGACAAAATTGTCGACTTCATCAGCAGCCACATCATCTATCATTTCGGTGTCCCTCACAAAATCATCACTGACAACAGCAAGTCCTTCAAAAATAAGACTGTCCAAAAACTATGCGACTCATTTGGCATCAAACTCAGCTTTTCTTCACCTTACTACCCACAAGCAAATGGGTAGGCTGAGGCTTCCAACAAAATTCTAACTAAAATTCTCATGAAGGTGGTGAATGACACAGGAAGGGATTGGCACATTCATATTCCCTTTGCTTTGTGGGCCTATCGCACTAGCATCCGAACCTCTATGGGTGCTACTCCTTTCTCCCTCGTGTATGGAACGGAGGCTGTCTTACCTCTCAAAGTATAGATCCCGTCTCTCCACATCTCCCTGCATGACATTCTTTCCAATGATGACTTTTGTCAAGATCGCTTAGCCCAACTTGAGTTACTTGACGAGCGCCGTCTTGCTACCCTCAATCATCTCCATGTCTACCAAAGTCGCATAAAGTGAGCCTATGACAAAAATCTATGAGAATGAGATTTCAACATCGGAGACCTCGTCCTCAAAGAGAATCAGCACATGACCAATATGGAGCAAAGTAAACGAGGCAAATTCGCCCCCAATTGGCTTAGACCTTTTATCATCACGCACAAGTATGGGTCGAGGACTTATCGTCTGTCCTCCCTCGACGGATGGCCAAAACCTGAGCCTCTTAATGCGTTGCATCTTTGACCAATCTTCTGTTAGTCGAGTACTCATCTACTTGACACGTAACTTGAGCTCGTCCCTTGAGCAATCTTCGTCCTCTTAATCCTCATTCCTTTCAACCCTATTCCCCTTTAACAAGTCCTCTACAACCCTTTTATGATGCATGGATGCTTTGTCCTAATAAAAGGGCATCCTTGAACTTCTACAGTCTTGTCCATGACTCAAAAAAAAAATAAAATAAAAAATAAAAGAATAAAAAAAAAATCAAGATGTCAAAACATAATCCAAGGTCACAAAATCAAATCAAAAAGATAGACTGCTCCCTTGAAGGACAGCTGTACTATCATTGCTGTAGCTAATAGACTGATCCCTTGAAGGATAGCTATTCAAACATTATATAAAGCAAAAATATAGACCACTCCCTCGAAGGATGGCTATGACTAAATCTTGCTACAAACAACAACCTTTCTTAGAAGCTTCCCACATTGATCAGCTTCGCAACATGACCATAAATCAAATGACATCTCTATGTAGACTTACCGCATCGATCAGTCTGCACCAAAAAAAAAAAAAAAAACGAGTCATGGACTTGGCTTGTAGTTGTCTCAGGGTCTCCTATAAAAAGGGGCAAGGTTATTCCGGCTCTTAAACTGGGTTACCCTATCCTCCTCCTATCACCTACTCAGGGGATTTTGAGCTCACTTTAATGTCAAAGTGATTCAATTACCATTCTAATACAACACTGGTCAACGACGTAATGCATGAATGGGGCTTTTGTTCTAATAACCCCTAGCTATGCTCCCTTTCTGGTCCTTGTCAATGAAAGAGCGATTCGCCTTTCACCTTTTCTCTACACTTTGGTCACATTTAACCACATCAATTATCGACTCAACTCAGACCAAGCTATTTTTCATCCTCATGGCATCAGACATCATCCTTGTCCATTTCACATAGTTTCTATGGACACCAATACACATGGAAACTATCGACCAGACCCAATTTATGTTAAGCATAAACCAATACTTGCTGAAGCATAAATAGACCTCCATTCATTTTTAGCATACATCCATCACGACTATGGAAACTTGCTAGGGATGAAAGACTCTCGACCAATTCTACAGAATACACCATCTATAGCATCATCTTATCCTCATCTTACCCTCATCATTTCGACACTTGACCACATCCAATCATCAACCAATCTTCTCAATTCATCCGAACTACATTGGTCTGAGGCCCTATGACCAGGGCTATGTAAGCAGCACTTAGATAACACATCCTCTGAGGTTAGCTCGACCACCCCTGTTTGTTCGTCTCCTTGATGGACAAACCTTCTCTTTTGTGACTTTGATCATGACCAACTCCATAAAATTTGACCAAGACCAATCATTTTCTTTGACCATTCCTCCCTTTTAGGGAGAACTACATTGGCCTGAGGCCCTTCACATAAGGGCTATGTAGGCAGCACTCAGATCACATGACATTTTCTGAGGTTAGCTCGGCCACATCCTTTCATCCATCCATCCCCTTGACCAATGACCATTGGAGATCATGCGTATCTCCTTCGACCTTCGACTACTTCCAAGCCAATGTTGCCTTGGTTGTTTTTGTGTGTGTGCTACCTCATGGCTGGTTAGCAGAATATTCTGTAGACTATTTTTGACCCTTCATAAATATAGGATCACAAGCCAGTTGATCCCTACTACTTGTGGCATTTTCATGTTTTTGGGAGCACTTCCTGAGCCTGGGATACCTGGAACACGATGACCATTTGGAGCTTCAGCTTAGATTGATTAACCTGATCAGCAAATGACTAAATACTGGGGCCTGGTTACTTCAATTTTGGCACTCCTTGACCCTCGACATGCGATAATTTGACCCGACCATCCTGTGAAGTGGCATACGTGCAATCATGACTATTGCAGCATTTTCACTCACATTCTTCTATCCATCTCTCTATCAAATCGACACTTGATCTCTAGTTCCCTTCTCTCGACTATCGCTTTGAGGGGGGAGCACCTCATTATTTTCCTGAGGCAACCAACTCCTGTTTTTGTCTTGCAGATTGTCAAGAACTACCAAAAAGACAAAAGGGGACAAATGTAGACACTAAAAATGTGTCTACACCTTAGTTCTCCCCCCTTGTCCACCTCAAACCCATATCCTAACCCTTGGCCTTAGTCCCCTCCACTCATTTGATTAAAATAACTTAAATATTTCAATTAAGTGGCCCCCTGTCCACCTCACCCTTGCCACCTTGGATCCTCCCTTAGATCCCTCCACCTCCCTCCTAGCCTTTATTATGCCAAATCTTCTCATTATCTTCCTCCCGTGCCCATTTAAGCATCCTCATGACCGTTCTTCCCATAATCCCTCACCCGGTGGCGTGCAAGAACAGGCAGAGGTTATTTTTAGTCTCTGACCCCTTTCTGCCACTGCCAACATCGGTGACCCTTCGGCCGATGTCGGCTATCCTGCCAGCATCGGTAGCCTTCAAGACTCCTTTCTGCATCCATTCCAGCCCCCGGCCCCTTAAGCTCATAAACTGAATTCTCTTGGCGTTTTGGCATTCTACTCTTCTCCCTCTGGACCTCATGCAACAGAAACAACAGGTGTAGGGATTCTTGAGCAGAGATTAAGTCTTCTGTAGTCTCAACAACAGCTCTCCCACTCTTCATTCAGCAAGCTAAAAGGGTAAGCACAGTCTGTTATTTCATTTCATTTCTTTTCTTTAGTGTTCAGTTATTTGGTATCTGCTGTCTCCCACTCCCTCTGTCCTACCCCCTGAGAGGCTGAAAAGCCTTCTCAGGCCCTGTCCTCTGTCCATCTCCCTTTCACCTGTCATCCTTTCAGTACAATCCTAGACAACTCCCTCATCCCTCCTGCCAACAAAGACCCTGTACAGGGCACCTAATCAGAACCAGACCATTCCCCAGTCCATTCAAAGTCATCCCTGAACTCTGTCTCGACCCTGTTCACAAACCAGACCTGTCCACAGTCTAGAAACCCAACCTGACCCGACTACAAGCCACTGCCCTGACCGATGCCAGTTACTTCCCAGACCGACGTCGGCAGGATAATCGAAGTCATTAGACCATACAACTGACGCTGGCAACATTCCCGACCTCGGCGACTGTCATCAGCCCGACAGCTCCATTCAGGTAATCATTGGTCTTTTCTTTCCTTTTTAATTTGTTTATCACTTCTATATTTTGGCATTCTATATTTCCTTAGTCTTTTATCTATCTGTTATCAGTGGGTTGACCTCCCTTGAGGAAGTTTTCACACTTCCGGGAATAAGCTTTCGCTTGGCAACCCACTGCCTATCCATCTAACATTTTCTTGTCCAAGTTTCTTTTTCCTTGCAGGTGTCATTCCTCCATAGCCAAAGAGGGGTGCCCACAAACATCTGGATTACGGTGCACAATCTTTATCTAGGTACTTCTAGCCTTGTCCATTTCTTTAGTTTCTTTATTCATCTTTTGAATGTAGAAAGCGAATTAGCAATAGAAACATCTACCATGGGGACTATATTAGAAATCCATTCAAGGTGTGCTACTAGTCAAATGAATCCAATAACTAAGATCATTAGATCTCATCTTTGATTTAGAGAGCTACCTTAAGATTAATTTTATAATTTTTTTTTAACCAATTTAACATCTGGGTATAAGGGAATTAGATGGACTACTATAGATGTATCAATTCCTAGCATATCTAAGACTAAGCAAATATTTCTAGAAAATCTATTAAAGTTTGATGAATATCAGTGTCTTCTTCCTTTCATAGCGTAGTGACTAATAAGACAATGTGGAATGATCTAGTGCGTATGGGGTTGTAGGAATAATATCATTTGAATCAACTAGTATGTCATAGGGAGAATCTAAATTTTCTCTGAAGTAAGTACGGGCATTTGTGTGATGAGGAAATCTATTTTTGTGATAGCAAGTGATGTAGAAAAATAGGCAAACCTTCCAAAGGGAATTTTTTTTGACCAATAGCTCCATTTAAGCTCTTCTACATGCCAAAATGATCATATCAAAAAGTTTGTTGCTATCTTAGGAAGTTATACCTACATAGAAATGTTTTAATATTTTTTGGAGGCCATACATGATCATCTGAGGGTTTGAAATTGTGATTTAACCATTTTTTGAGGTTTTTCTATTTTTAGAAATTGTATATTTTTAAAAATAGATATTAACTTCAATTGAATTTCATCTCATAGTCTAAATATAGTGTTTAGGATATTTTGGGAGATTTTTGGTATATTTTAAGAGGTTCTAAAAATAGGCATTTTTCTATATTTTCATTTTTTCAAATTTTGCGTGTAAACTCTAATTTATGAGTTGAGGCTTATTTAAGCATGGTTTGGGTTTATAATTATTTGAATTCATTCAATATGAATCAATACATGTTATTGTTTAGAATCCTTTCCTATTGGTAATTTTATTTGTCTTGTTATTTTTTGGGTTCATTAGCAAGATGGGATGTCCTCATATGCTCCAAAAAATTGTAGGAAGGATTCATCATTAGAGAAATCATATATTATGAACTTATTTGTTGGAATTTTATCGTCAATAAGATAAGGATATACTAATGATAATGTAGAGGCATGATTAACTATATGGTTTACATGTACAATGGGTGGCTAAAATTATATATGCTTTGAAGCAATGGAATAAGATTTATCATGAAGAAGGGTAAGTTGATATCCCATCCCTTGATTTCTATGTTGTGTGGATGCCTCAACAAGATTGATGATTCCTTGTTCATGCTTTCTAAGACCTTTACCATGATATCCCAACTTATTAAGACATTTAAGTGAAAAAGGGGAGGTAAATTGGTGATTTGGTGTCAGTGTTACTATAGAACTTGGAATTTTTTGTTGTGTCACATGGTCTGAGGGTACATTATGAGTAGTGGGTTATATAGGTATATTGTCAAGATTAAAGTGCATAATCTAATTGTATGGAAATTTAGAAACTTGGTAGTATTTAAAAGGTTTTTTGTTTATTGCACATATGTAGATTTAGCCTTTATGACTAAATTTTAGACAAGCATAGAGTGTAGAAGGGACTGTATGCGTATCATGAATCCAAGGCTAACCAAGTAATAAATTATATTTGAGGTCATTTGGAATGAATTGGTAAGTAGTTGGTAGTGTCTTCATACCTAAGGTAAGATTGAGTGTTATTTGACCCATGAATTTCTATGGAATGTTGTCAAAACCTTTGATGTTCATGTCAAAATGGTCTATATCTTGAGGTTGTATATTAAGATGTTTAAGAAAATAAATGTTATAAATGTTGAATCCTAAATTTTTATCAACTAATGCTATTTTTACCCCCACATAATTAATTATCAATTGAATATATAGAGGTAGATTATTTTCAATTATGTGGCACAGGGGTAAATCCTCTTTCTCAAAGGAAATATGCTCTTCAAACCACTGCATTGTGTTGAGGATAGCGGCAACATAAGCTGGTTCAGTAGAAATATGAATTCTAGTTTTATGAAGGGCTACATACAACACATATTTATAAACATCTAATCATTGAAGGATCTCAAGAACTAAAATTGTATTAAAAGGGGTGTTATCCTAAGTGATAAATCTATAGCCATGGGTGTAATCAAGCTACCAATATTCATAAACTTGGGTGATAACATGTATCACATGATCTAATATAGGCATAAATCTAGTAGTAGGTATAGGATAATATCTATATATACCATGTTTGAAGGGAGGAGGAATAGATATAAATGCTAGTGTTTTCTTGTGTCTAGTAGTGATAGGGGAATACTCAAAAGTAGCCAATAAGTTTTATGCATCTAGGTAGAAATCATGTATGTAAAATTAAATGCTGAAATTGGAGTTATAAGTTGTATAGAAATATGTTTATAAAGAGAATTCTAGATGAGAGATAGCAAGAAAGGGATAGAGAGCATGGAATTGTGAATTAATGCATTAAAAACTTTGACATGTGATATGATAGTTATAATATGTTTAGAAAGATAAAATTGAAACTTTTTCCATATGAGAGATAGAAAGCAAGGGATATAGATCATGGAATTGTGCACTAATTCATAAAAGACATTGACATGTGATATGATATTTCTATTATGTTTAGCAAGATAAACATGAAATTTTATCCATATGAGAGATATAAAGTATGTAATGAAACCTTGTATTAAATAAAAGTAAACATTGCTTTGAATTAAAGGGATATTAACATGTTTAACAATAATTTTCTTAATATCATCCCATATTATTAAAATTAAACATGAAAGGGAAAGAATGAATCCTTACATTAACATATGGTAAAATTCATCATTCATATACATGATAGGACCAAATATTAATTCCTTATTATTTATAAGAAATGTTTTGAAAGGATTAAGATCCATTTGTAATTTTTATGTAAAAATCTATAAGGTGATACCTCAAAGAAACAAAGGGACTTAGTAAGTTCAACTAGAGTTTTAAAGAAATAATTTCACATCGGGTTCACCAAATGATTTAATGTTTTTGGGAATATTAGAGTGTTATTCCTAATTTAAGCTATGGGTCTAGAATAATAAATCAGTAAACAATATTGAAATAATTATAGTACTGATTTACATAACTTATTATGTTTTCTAAACCTTTATAAAAATAACAATAAGAAGAAATATAACTTAGCTTAAAAATAGATTGAGACAACTGAAACAAAAGATAAAATTGGATATGTAGGATTAGGAAAGTGTCAAAAATAAAAATCTAACTTTAGTTCAATGAAAATATACAAGTGCCAAAAATAGGACACTTTAGGGTCTGGTGTTATAGTCCACTCTTGCCATTACTATCCAAACTAGTCATAAAGATTTAAATTTTTGGGTTTTGTTCATTATCCCTATATGAGTCTACTTGTAAAATATTAAGTGTTGAATGTCGATAGAGTTCCTTGTAGAGATAATTTAATATTCAAACCCTAGACCTTTATTATGCTTGAATAAAACTTGAGAAAGAGGGGGCACTAGTGTGTGTAAGATGCACTAAATGTGTAATCAACACCCTTTGTGTGGGCACACTACCTACCTACTAATACTTTGAAGAGGGATCAAGCCATATGGAGTTATCCCACATAAATGTCCTTTGTGAAATAGTGTTATGTAGATGAAAAATTCCAAATTAAGAGTTTTTAAAGTGGCTAGGAATTGGTATGAGAGTTTAAATGTGTTTACAGCTGTGTTGGGTGACTATATGTAGAGAATATGGAAATTTACCTTAGTATTTTGCTTGTATTCTTTCTTATTTTGTAAGATTTGTCACCTCCCTTTATAAATGAACTTTGAATGGGATTTTACAGGGAACTATTGGTCATGGGTTAAATGTATTCATGCTAGGCCAACATGATGAAGGATATGACTCAGATGGAAATGACAATTTTGAATCAAAATGTGATTAGATAGGAGCACCAAAAATGGGACACACTAGGGTCCAACACTATACTCCTAGCATGGTTCTCCTCTCTTATAGGCTCAGGACCTAGGGGGATAAAATTGGCTTGGGAAATAGAGTTTGGGTGAGTTAGAATGACCACCTAGAAAATTATAGATGATTAGTAATGAGAAAAAAGGTGTCTAAAAGGGTAAAAGGAGCATGCAAGAAGGACCTATGCATTAGGTGTCATAAGCCACACTAAATATATTAATTTGAACATTTTATATGACTACATCATGATTAAGCACATAGATTGAAATATCTTTTTAACACTTCCTATTAATTCCACAACTAACTGACCCCTTGGCAACCTCCCATAACTACCATTTCATGACAAAATATTCAAATTTTCAAGTCTTCCAAAATGGTGAGAAAACTCTAGTTTGGAACTCAAATCTTCTTAGGTACTCCTAAGCACTTAGAAAGCATTCAAAGGTACATTTTTTTTATAATCTAAAATTGATATAATCATCTCAAACATGTTATATAATCTTGATGCATTTGATTTTGACAAAATTTGTAATCATGTGGTTTTGTGAGTAATGCTCCTACATCATAATCCCAAGGGGAAAAGGAACAAAACTTAGATGTTAATTTGAATTTATCTTTCCAAAATATGCTTGTATATTTCTTGTCAATATATTTCTTCCTTGTAGTGTCTTATATGAAGTATGGCTTGCCATGCTTGACATGATGTTGTTCCAAGTTTTGTTATCTTCCTACTTATCCAAGATGTACCTTGTTATGACTCCTAGCCTATGAATATTTGTTTACTACTTCTTCCTCTTTTCCCAATTATAAAAATGTTGCTTATTCTCTAGTTTGTTAACTAGTTCCATTACTCTTTTTTCTTTGGTTGTCTTTTACCAATTTCACACAAATCTACTAAGGGCAAGAAAGAACAATATAAACTAACACCTTATTCTAAAGGACTTTAATTATTGTATATATACATCTCTTGAAAATTGTCTACCCTATATACAAATTGAATAATTTTCCATGTTTTCACTCACCTCTTCAATTTCATATCTACCAACTTGTGCTTGTGCTTTAGTTGGTTATTTTAATTTTAATTTCTCACCTTGCATCCAAACTTGTCTTATATTTTGTACATATGCTACAACCTTACATATCTCCTCTAATGCTTGAGTTGGAGTTTTCATTTGAGCATTAATTTCTTCTTTTACTTGTTTTACCTAACTGCTTTAGGTACTTACAACTTCATATTAATGTTTTGAATGCAAATGTAGACCTATAGGCCATTCCTTGAGGCATTCCACCTATTTTGCTTCTATCACAACTAAGTATTTTATCATTTAAACCCTATGATGATTAAGATATTCTATTCTCACAATTTCCTTCAATTCATGTGGTTCACTCTAACAAAATTGAGCTTGATTCATCCCTTCTTTTATATAAACCACTTCTTCAAACAACAAATAATGTATTCTCTTATGCAAATCAAGGTATAATTTATATTGGTAATTATCCTCATACCTTATATCATGATGCAATACATCCTATTCACTTTCTAGTCTTAGAAAGACAATTTACAAACTATTACATAGCTTTATTTTGGCCATTTGTCTTGGAAAATCAACATGAAACATTCTCTTTATGTATTTACTATCAATCTCCCATATTTCATCTTTAAACATGATTGTCTTGCCACTCTTTAAAACTTGAACAACCTAAAAATACTTACTATATTCTTGCATGGATGAATGCTTATCTTGTTTACGGTTTCTCCTCATATCACCTATGCATAATTTTGATTTACCACTATGCAAAGAGTTAACAAAACAAGCATAAAATTGCAAATATTGCATGAATGTACCTTGAGCATCCTCTTCTTCTTTCATATGCATGTCTAGTCCTTTGGTAATATTTTCTTGGCATATTTTCATCTTCATGGATTTGTATTTACCTTCTTCATGTTACTCAACTTCTTGGTTTGATCTCTTAAACTCTTTCCATTTCTCACTTTCCAATTCATTCTCAAACATATGTAATATTAAAACTTCATCAATGAGATTTACACTACTTTTAGTGTTACATACCTCCTCCTATTCATCCTTTTCTTATTCCTTAATCTTAAATAAAGTTTCTTCATTTATCATGCTCATATCTATTCCTTTTGACTACCCTATTATAGTTGAACTATCCCTTTTGTTTTAATATTCATTAAGTGACTCTTTATCATCAACTTGTTCTTTTCTCTTCACGTGTTGTTTTAACAACTCTTGATCTTGCATTTTCCCCTGATTATCTTCCATCTTTGTCTTTAGCTACAAATTACAACTATCCAACCACATGGTTCCTTATTCTCTCTTATCTTATTCTTTTGTACTATCTTGCATATTTAAACATGGTTATTTTTCTTTATTTTTCACTTCTTGATGACTCTTTGGATGTATAGAATTAGATTTGCCTTCCTTTACCTTAATTGCTTCCATCTTCTTTGATTCCAAGACTTTCTTGGTGGTTTCCTTTATATCACCTATGTTACACATCACAAAACACATTATTATCATCAAAATTTGGATCCTCCATGGCTCTCTCTTGTGTTGCCTTTTTGGAACTTAATTATCAAATTCCTCCTCATGTTTGGTGTCATAACCAAACCACTTCTTGTCCATCTCAACTACAATTTTTGTTCCTCTAGTTTTGGTATATTCTCTTTTTCTTGATTTTTAAGCCCATCGCTCTTGTCTTTCATTATTGTTACCCATGTCTTCTCATAAAGATCACTTTCATCATCCAAATTAGTGAATTTATCCAAAAACATTTCCTCTTGTTGGTCATCTTCCATGTCTAACTTAGTGGACTCATACCTATCCATGCTTACCATTTAAAGACTGCTTGCCTTTTCTTCCTTCTTAGGGAATTTTATCTAGCTTAAAATCTCTATAGCTTCACCAAAGTATTAATTTTCAACATCACTCTTCGTTCTACTCTTCCTGCATCACCTTTCAAAAGTAAAATAATATGTGTGATCCCATATTTCTTTATTGTGTAAGTATTTACTTGCCCATCATGAACAACCCTCCTATCAAATTTCCATGACCTCCCTAGCAACAAATTCAAAACATCGATGGGCATTATGTCACATAAAACTCTATCATTATAATTTTCTATATGAAATTCAACCAAACTTTGCTCACATACCATGATTTTATGTCCTTATTAAACCCATGTTACTTTGTAAGGATGTGCATGTGGCATTCTCTTCAATCCTAGATTTTATACCATCTCTAAAGATATAATATTATCTATACTTCCTCCATTAATCACTACTTTTCATCACTTTCCCTTTGCTTTACAGCCACTCCTAAACAAACTTCTCCTTTGTAATAGCTTTTTGATTTGCTTCCTTTTTTGAAATAAGATTCTCCTCATGAGTAAAGACTCATTTCCTTTTTTCCTTTTATCCACATTCACTTCTCTTATACTCTGCTAGTGCATACTTCTACCAATATTAAGTGGGCACTTTGATCCTCTATGTCCCTCTCTATGGCATTGCCAACATTATCCATAAAAATATTACCTTGGTCCATTTCTCATGAGACCTTCTTCTCTTCTTAATCTACCTCCTGCAAATGATCTAATATTCCATACATGTTGTTGTACTCCCATGACTTCTTGAACTATTGTTACATGCATTTGTGGTCTTTTTTGAAACACTTCTTCATTTTTCTCTTTAACTTTTTTTGTTACAAAGGTACTACTATATCTTGCTTCCTATCATTTCCTTCTGCATGTGTTATTTCTAAATTCTACACTCTTTCATTGAGATTATTATCAATGGCTTCCATTCTCATAATCAAAGGTGTAATCAGCTATGTCATCTAACCTATGAAATGTTCCATTATACCATCTTGATTTTTGTTTCCTCTATCCATCCTTTACTCCATGGAACACTATTCATGGTTCCCTTTTTTATAATTTACCTCTAGACACATGGTGTGCAATCTTTTTGTTTATCTTATCAATCCTACCTTGTTTGTACCTATCACAAGTCACCCACCACTAAGAGAAAATTAGATCTGATACCAAATGATGTAGAGCATGAAATCACAATATTTATCTTTGTCAAATTGTCTCAATGTTCTATCTTTTTCCAAAATGTGCTTGCTTCATATGGCCATTCAGGGTTTCAAAAATGCCTTCTCATTATCATGGATTTAATTTGACTCCTCACACTCCTTATAGTCTATTGAGACTTTTTACCCACTTGTAACACACTTTCTCAACTACTTCTTTTATTTTACAACTCTCTCCCTTTTATCATTGTTACCCCTAATAGCCTTTATTTAGGCTAATCCTATAATTATAGACCTATATGATCATATCTTGATAATCCAACACCACAATCTAATTCCCATTTTCTAATTTGAACTATTCATGCAATTTTAAGACCTATCTAGATATGTATCACCTTATTTTGACCCCTTTTAGTCTCTACTAGGCCTAATTAGGCCTACTCTTCCCTTGTTAATACACAAACCTCTCTCCTTATATGTAACAGTATGAAATCTAATTAAAACACTTGAATAAATTTACTTGCATGTAAATATAACTTATGACTGAATTTGAGGTCATTACAATGGTGGAAATGTTTTATACACTTTTATTCCTACTAAAACCCTCATTCAGGTAGTAATATCACTATTTGAACCTACAATCCTTGAATTGTCTTTTGCACAAACCTAATAGGGTTTTAAATATCAAAAATAGTTATTTAGGCTTGTAGAGTTTGTGTTTACCTTATTAAAGTTATATATTTCCACAAAAACAAATTTATTTCTGCTTTTCAACTTGTTACTAGTTTAAATGAACATAGTCAACTATACATAGTCTACAAATACATTTGGTGTTTTAGATTTGACATCGAATGGATTTCAAGTTCCATGAATTATTGATAAAGGTTACTAACCACTTTTTTTACTTGAATCAATCACTTTAAATGCATAAGAGCTTCTCTTTTTATCTTTTTATGGCTTTCTTGCTCACATAGAGCACACATTCACCATTTCCATGTTAAGCAACATTCACTTAAGGCTTAGATTTATTAAGGGGAAGTTTTATGAAGTCTACATAAAAAATAAATGGTATTATAACAACATAAAAAATGTTTGAGCATCAATAATAATTAAACATTAAATCTCTATGTCATTTGTTCTCTTATTACCAAAAGGCATTGCTTACATGGCACATAGTTACAAGATGCAAGGCCTATTGATGCTATTTGAGGGTGTTAAGATATCAAATATTTTTTATTAATAATTATAAGATTTTAAATTAATTTAAGAAACCTTTTACCTATGTCAAAATGATGGACTCTTCCTCTAATACTTGATTGTAGCACTATTACTATGTTCTGTGTTGGTTTATCCCTGCAAGTCTATCATGAACAAGGATGTTTAAACTACAAACTAAATAACATACACATTAAAATATGAATTAAAATTAATGAATTCAATCATAGGAAACTTAGTTACCAAATTTGAATCCAAAATCAAAATATTATATTATTACATTCCTTTCCATTGAGTATTTGATCACAATATTATTATATTCACACATATAGAAAACACATAGTACTACAGACTTTCCTCTTTCCTTGTAAAAATTATTCCTTAATTTATTGGGACTATATTAATTTCATATTCAAAGAAAACATTCCAAAAAATGAAGCCAAGAACCAAAAGTACATGCTCTAGACCAAATCTAACTACCCTAACTACTTCTTAATAATCATTTGGAAGGATGTTCTCCCTTGACACACATATAAAGGATGTTACTTCTATACTAATGTGATCCATGGTTAAGCACATAAAATAAAATACTTTTTTTTTTAAAGCTTCTTATTCATTTCACAACTAATTGACTACTTGTCAACCTCCCACAACTACCATTTCATGACAAAATATTCAAATTTTCAAGTCTAATGAAATGGCAAGAAAACTCTAGTTTGATTCTCAAATCTTCCTAGGTACTCCTAAGAACTTGGAAATCATTTAAAGTTGAAACTTTTTTATCATATCACACTGATATAATCATCTCAAATATGTTATAGACTCCTGATGCACTTGATTTTGATAAAATTTGTAATCATGTGGTTCCATTAGTGATGTCCCTACATCAGAACTCCTTTTTGTGTTAGAAGGATTACCTGCACAAAATAGACAACATAAACAAAGATATATTAATAGTATATAAGAGTGGGCTTCCTAGTACGATACTAATCCTAGGAAGTGGTACATTTCCTTATATAGATATAAGCCTAATTTTTTTATAAATTAAGAGGAAAAATATAATAATTATAAAAGATATTTATAAAAATCAATTTAAAATATATGTATTTAAAATATAAAATATTGTTATTCAAAGATAGGATATCATGATTTAAAAAGAAAACAATAAGACCAGATCAAATATTTTATTTGCCTGTTTAATATTCTACTAGAATTGATTCAAATTTAGAGATAAGTTTTAATAAGGATTGTGGTTGATTACGTAAAATCATGATCAATTATGTAATATCATGATTGATTATGTAGGATCATGATTGATCTTGTAGAATTATCATAACATGATGGCTACAGACTATGGAAATGGTTCAATGAGGCCAAGTATATTCTTCAAAGAGATATAATGCAAATGAACATATAATGGTAATGTTTAAATAAAGTAAATAGACCCTATAATGCTAAAACATAAATAAAACTTATCTTAGATACTTTTGAGATCTTGAAGATAGGATTTTAAAACCAACTTGAGATATGATATCAATTCTATTAAGATATGAGGATGGAATCTTAAAGATTGTTTTTGGGTAGACATAAAATAAAATACAGATTTTTATGTGTATATAAAATAAAAATAAGATGATATTAAATTAGGATAATAATATAATAAAATGATATGGACTATGCTACCATCATTCAATGGATTCAAATGGATATTTTGAATTCTTAACTTCTTGAGGGGTAAATAGGATCTTTAATTGCAATGTTGGCATTCCACATAATATTGAGAAATTCAAACAAACTCTATGGAAATTTTGTCAATTTTTCTGGAGTCAGAATCATTCCATATGCAATAATCAAAATGTAGGTACATATAATTGATGTTGATCGAAACAGATGGACCCCAATCATAGAATACCCATCCAACTTTACCAAAATTCATTATAGGTTTGCTTTAACCATGAAGAAATTGGATAAGAAGAATATAAGTATGTTCCACAATTTTTTATTATTGTTAATGATATTAATGTACTTATTTTTAATGGATTTTGTTTAGATATTATAGGATTATGGGTGGTTTTAAGAATTACCATGGGTGAATTAGGTAGTATATACATAAAATAAACATTTAAGTTGACATTTACTTCCTTATATTTTAATATATATTTTATGTATATACTTTGAATATGTTTGATAGTGGTTTTATACCTCTAGGAGTTACAATGCAAGTTATAGGTTTTGAAGGATTATACCATAATTTAGACTTAACCTATTTTATGGTTTCAATATATCATACTTAGACATAATGTACATGTCATAAAAGACTTATGGTGTATAGTTATAGTGTTTACAAGTATTCCTAACTCTTTCTCTTCTAGTTTAATAGATATATTTGCAAAAATAATGGCTAATGAATGTATTGTTTGTATTTGCTTAGGATTACCTCTACATTGAATTGAGTAGACTTTTATTTTGCATGATTATAGTTTATGTTTATCCCCATTTTATGCCACAATATTTAGTGATCAATTGATTAGATTTACTTTATTATTGCACTATCAAACCTAGATAGGTTTATTATTTTGTGTTGATTTATTAGAGGATGTAGAACACTCTCTATCCATATTATATGATAAGATATCCATTAGGTAGGGTTAGTAGATCTATATTGGTCATGACACAAATTATCTAAGTATCATTAGTATGGCTCTATGTGTAGGTCATTTTCATCTACAAATAACTAAATTAATCTAACTGACTTGGTACTTTACTATTTTTATGTCATATTCTACTTTGTTGATCTAATTAACATAGTTAGGGCATAATTTTATAGGTTTTCCAATTGAGGCAACCTATCGATCTTATTTATCTCTCTATGATCGATATTTCCATTTTAACACAATAGATCAGTCCTATCAATTTAGTTTTTCATCCTATCTTTAAAATTTTCTATTCAATTTTATGTAAACTTACTCGAATGGTTAGAATTTATTTTAAAATTTCATCTTGTAGGTTAAAACCCTCATATGGACAACAAAATTCAAAAATAGTAATCAACATCTTTATTACATTACTAAATCAATCTAATCGACTTCATCTTAATTATCGGGTTCATTCTAACCATCTTAATTATTTACTTTTCTCAAAGTTATTTTACTGCTATTCTTCAAAATTAGAAATTTAGTAATGATTTTCCCAATTTTTTAGTTCTTTAAAAAATTTAACCTTACAAAAAACTAATTTGACTACTTGACTTATTTATGTAATTATTTTTTGCCCAATAAATCTATTCAACTATTCGTCTATGTTTTTTTGGACTACTTTTCAATAATGGAGTTGACCAAATATACTCTGTTGGAAGCACAAACACTAGGTGAATTAGTGATGAAATCAAATAAAATTCAATTCTAAATCTTTAAACTCTTAACCATTCAACATAAGCATTCATGAATCATATAAACCATTCATTACAATGAAAAAAGAAAATAATGCAAGATCAAAGTATGTAACACTTTTATGTGGGAAACCCTCATGGGGGAGAAACCCCACTTACAACAAGATTTGAAATACTATATTATAAAGGTATTTATTCAATTTTTTTCATAACAAATGGATCAAGGATAATCCACCCCTAAATTTGGTCAAGCACCCACTAGACCTTTAGCTAGCACCAACTAGCAAAGAGGCTATAACCCCCTAAGTGACCAAGCACCAACTCAAAAACCTCCAAAATGATCTCCACCTATAATATGATGTTTTCAAAACTTGATGATGAAATTATATCTATTTAAAACCTTTAAAATTGTGTCTCTACCTCACACTAATGATGGTACCGTATACAACTCTTTCTCTTCTTTACCCCTCATACACATACTCATGACATTGAGTCCATTCCTCCTTCACAATATAATATTATTAGATGTAAATATAGTATTTAAAAATCATTAATATTATTCATACATAACCATTTTTATTACTTTTTTAACATATATTCAATGCACTTCTTCACTCTAGGTCATCTAAACAAACTAGGCCTAATTATCCCATGAATCAATACAAAAACTTATGATTAGCTTCAGAACCAATACAAACTATTAATGACATGTTAAAAATTTTATTTTTATTATTTTAATACCCTCACACACTTATGTAAACTCCAAAACCATTTTCTTCACTATCCCATTATCTAACTCACAAGCAATGTATCCAAAATAACCTTTTGGATCACTCTGCACCTCTTTGCGCACCTTCAATATTCAAAATTGATCATGACCTAAAAAAATTTAGGCCCTTGTCACATATTAAACATTATTTTATGATATTTTTCATGGTATATTACCCTTATGCAAAATCATATATAATTTTCTTCACACACCCATAGTCTAACTTGCACAATGAGGCCAAAATAGACTTTTACACACACATGATTCTTTCTCTAATTTATCTTGGTTTGCCACTTTAATTTTCATTATTGGATTGAAATAAAAAAATATATTTTCACACATTACATAAAATATAAAATAAATAATTAGGTTGGACATGCTTGAAATGGCTAAAAACAATACACTAGGCTTAAGTAAGACTTAAACATTTAGCCTTCTATTAGGCAACACATTACATTTAGATACCAATATCCCTTAACTAAAGATGAAACCTTTTTAAACACTTTAAAAAAATTCTTCTATGCCTTATATACATTTAAAAATTCATATAATACTTCAATAGACTTGCTAACCTTATGAAACCTCTTTTAGCCCTCAAGCCTTCAATAGGTCCCATGGAGACCTAATTCACCTTCATGGAACACTTTGAGCCACTATGGTCCATATGGACCTTTAAATTAACCCAAAACACTTTAAACCCTTTAATTTAATCCTATATTATCCATTTACATTTTTAAGAAACACCAAATCATTTGCTCATACTCTGAAACCTCCATTATGTCTAATTAGCCCAAAAACATTATCTTCACAAATGAGGATCAAATTAACTACATCTAAACTTTCAAAGCAAAATAAACATATGTATGGAAACATAAATACCTAAATAAAATCATAAAATCCATAATACACCTTCATTTATCATACAGAGGCTCATAAACACCACTACAAGAAGTTTACTAAGACCTGCAATAATTACATTCAACAAAAGTCAAATTTGACCTAAAATAACTACAACTTTACAAACAATAAAAACTCTAAATAAATGTTATGATGATTTAAATGGAGTATAATTCATTTTTTATTTGTATACCAATAATTTTTTATCAATATTTTTACTTCTATAATCATTTCTTTGCACTTTGGTTTATTCATAAAAAACATGGTTATCTCTCAGTGTAATAAATGCAATTATATGACCATTAAAACCTCTTAATCAATTTTAATATAGTTCCCTTGAAGTCATATACATATTTGATTTTTACACAACCATAAAATTAATCCTACATCAAACAATATAATCAAAACACTATAGACTACTTTTCCTTTGTAAATTCAAATATTTGAATTCCAATGGTCACTTGATATTACAAATTTGGCAATGGAAAATAGTGAAATATGCTTGGGAAACCAACTTAGAACTGAAATAAATTTTTATATACATCATTTCAAAACCTTAAACTTTAAACAAATAATATAAGAACAAATCTGAACAAACCCATGTGACCACTTTCTTCTAACACCTTCACATGTGTGAATGTTGATGTCATCAATCTGCTTACTTAAGACACTCTACCAAGTTTGACTAGGTTAACTTAGACCTTCACAAGACTATTATAATTAATTAATTTCACTTACACAAGTACCCAAATCACCCTTGATACCTCATATGATCCCTCAAACATTTTCAATGACCATAAATAACTGCACACATGATATGCACTCTCAAATCTACTTGGAATCTATCACTTTGTCATTAATACATTATGTACTAAGATCACCTTGACATAAATGAAAATCAATGCATATCAAGAGCATGCTCAAAAATATCCCCCTTTGTCATTAATGAAAAACACCTTTAATAATGCTCTCTCTTAATGTGAACAACTCCTTCATTTTCATCTTTCTCCCCCTTTGACATTAATGACAAAGGGTCTCTTCCTCAATCATGCCGACTTGATCCTTAGACCTGATAAACTATTCATAGAGCTTATAAATCTCCCCCTAATATCATTATCATCTCATATAACTTGTTATGAAACCATACTTAACCACACAAATGCCTTAGAATTGAAACATCTCATATATGTTCCCCCTCACTCTATGCATACCTTGCATATTATCAATTTAAGAGTACATACCTCTATCTAAATTTCTCTTTGAATATTAAATTATAGAAAAAATTCTAAAAATTCACATACTCCTTAATAAACATGAGTCATCTCCCCCAAATTCCATATTCAACCTGAATAAAACCAAAATACTACAAACATATATAATAAAACTTTCTTACATAAACATACCTTGAATGGAGCCATCTTCATCCACACATAGGCTACCACAATTATCTAACATCATTCATGAGAAAAATGAATCAAATGTTGATATTATTGGGTATATATAACCTCTTTTAATGGTCCAAAAACCTTCTCATATGAATCAAACAAACATAACTGATCTAAACAATAAGAACATGCTTAAAGCAACTAAACTTACCTGAATCTATGCCTATAAGAGATCTTCAAGCTACCAACTTAAACAAGATACCCCATTAGGACATATATGGATGAAATATAATTTCATTCATACATACCTTCTACTGTGATATGAATTTACCTTCCCAAGATTGGCCCTTCAAGCACCTTTCTCTTGCACAAGAAAAGATACTCCTTTCCTAGGTCACTTCAAAGAGGTACATTGTAAACAAAGATACATAACTTGAAATTATCATATCTTTGCACCAAAGGATTGCCTCTAGCACACCATAAACCCATTAAATACCTCCAAAATACCTCTCCTTCTATAATCTCTTACAATGTGACCTCTCCTTCTATAATCTCTTACAATGTGACCAAATTGATTGCAAGAATAACATTAACTATGAGATGAATTAATAAACCTAATGGAATTGGAATCACTTGATGGTATTCTCACCCTGCTCTCCATTTTTTCATCCTTCTTAACTCAATCTAATTACTCTTTTCAACCTTGCTCATTTTGACCATTAGCTTTTCATGCTCAACCTTCAAGGATCCTAGATCGGTTTTCAATTGATCACACTCACCCTTATTTGAGATCAAACTTGAATTTTAAGTCTATAAATAATTATTAAGTTCATGAATAATCATCTTATCCCTTTTAATTTTTAAGGCTACATTAGAGTTAAAGATATATACCTTCTCATTAAGAACCTCTAAATAACGTATCCTTACATTAGCATTTTCTAACTATAGTATGAAACCCTTAATATCCTTCTCATCCTAGTTAGACATTATGATCATATCAATTTTCAAGGTAATAATATGATCCTCATAATCCTTAGCCATATACCTCAATTCTTGATTTTCTTTCTTTATCTGTTTAGCCATTTTTTGCTTCAATGACCACGTTCTTAGTTGTTAAGCCTTCTTGAAGGACCTACTCTAATACCAATTGTTGGAAGCATAATAAATGATAGTGGGGTTGAATATATGATGAAATAAAATCCAATTAAATTCAAATTATTTAAAATCTTAGCCATTCAACATAAGCATTCATGAAGCATACAAACCATTCATTGTAATGAACAAATGAAATATTGCAAGATCAAAGCACATAACACATATATTATGTGGGAAAACCTCATGGGGGAGAAAAAACACTTGAAATAATATTTGGAATACTATAACATAAATTTACTACTTCAATTTATATTAGGACCAATTGATCAAGGATTACCCAACCCTCAATTTGTTCAAGCACCAACTAGAACTTTAACTAGCACCAACTAAAAAGGAGGCTACAACCCCCTATGTGATCAAGCCAAAACTCCAACACCTCCAAACTATTCTCCACCTATGATATTATGTCTTAAACACCTTATGATGAACTTATATTTCTATAAAACATAAAAACATGACTTTATACCCCATACAACTAATGGTAGTTCATACAAACACAAATTTTTCTCTTGCATAGGCATATGACAACTCTTTCTCTTATTTACCCCTCATACACATGTTCATGACCTTGAGGCCATTATTACTTCACAATATGATATTATTATATGTAACTAATTTATTTTATCATCATAAATATTAGTCATACATAACCTATGAATTATTATTTCAACATATATTCAATGCACTTCTTCACTCTAGGTCATCCAAATAAACTAGGCCTAATTATGCATTAAATCAGTACAAAAACTTATTGATTACCTTCAGTACCACTATAAAATATTCATAACATATTCAAAATTTTATTTTAATTCCCTCACACACTTTTGAAACTCTCAAACCATTCTCTTCACTATCCCATTATCTAGCTCACTAGTAATGTATCCAAAACAACCTTTGGATCACTCTACACCTCTTTACTCATCCTCAATCTTAAAAAATGCTCATGATTTACAAAAACAATGCTAGAAATTTTAACATATTAAATATTATTTTATGATATTTTTCATGGAATATTACCCTTATTCAAAATCATATATAATTCGCTTCACACACCCATAGTTTAACTTGCACAATGAGGCCAAAATAGCCTTTTACACATACATGATTCTTTATCTAATCAATATTGAAAATCTGATTGAATTTTAATTCTTGGATAAAAATAATAATATATATTTTTACATGTTACATACAATATAAAGTAGGTAATTAGGTCTTCCATGCTTCATATGGATCAAAATAACACACTAGGCTTAAGCAAGACCTAAGCAATTAGCCCTTCATTAGGCCACACATTGCATTAAGATACCAATAAACCTTAAAAAAATATGGAACCCTTTTTAAAAATTTAAAACAAGTTAATCCTTTCATTATCTATTTTTTATAATTCATATAATACTTCAAGGTACTTTCTCACCTTATGAAACCTCTTTTAGCCCTCAAGCTTTCAATAGGTCCCATGGAGACCTAATTCACCTTCATGGAACACTTTGAGTCACTATGGTCCATATGTTCATTTCCAATGAACCAAAAAACCTTTAAAAAAAATTCATTTAAACCTATATTATCCTTTTACATGCTTAAGAAACATCAAATCATTTTCTCATACTGTGAAACATCCATTAGGCTTTAAAGACCTATTAGGCCTAATTAGCCCAAAAACATTATCTTCACAAATGAGGCTCAAAATGATTACATATAAAATTTAAAATAATAATACACATAAGTACGTAAATATAAAAATCCTCAAGAACATCATATAATCCATAATATACCTTCATTCATCATCCAAAGGCTCATAAACACCACTGTAATAAGCTTACTTAAACCTGCAATAATTACAGTCAACAAAATTCAAATTTGGCCTAAAATAACTACACCTGTACATAAATTTAAAAATATAAATAAATTTTATGATGATATAAACTTATTTTAATTCATTTTTTATTTTTATAACAACATGTTTCGATAAATATTTTGACTTATATAATCATTTCTTTGCACTCTGGTTTATTAAAAAACATAGTCAATAATAGTCAACTGTCACATACAATAAATACAATTGTATGACCAGTAAAACATCATAATATTTGTTATAGATTTATCTTTAAGTCGTATACCACTTTCATTTTTACACCACCATAAAATTCATCCTACATCAAAAGATATAAGCAAAACATTACAAACTGGTTCTCTTTTATTTCTTCAAATATTTGAATTCCAACAGTCACTTGATATTTCAAATTTGTCTAAGTATGTAAAATAGTGAAATTTTATTGAGATAAAAAATTTTAACTACAATAAATTTTTATATACATCATGTCAAGACCTTAAATTTTAAACACATTATCTAGGCATAAATATGAACAAACCTATGTGACCACTTTATTTTGACACTATCACATGTTTGAATGTTGATGTCATCAATATGGTTACTTATGAAGTTCTACCAAGTTTTACTAAGATAACCTATACCTTAAAAAGATATTATAATGAATTAATTTCACTTTCAAAAGTAACCCAATCACCCTTGAGCCCTCATATGACCCCTCAAACATGGTCATGACCTTAAATACATGCACACATGATATACACTCTCAAATCCACTTGGAACCTATCACTTTATCATTAATTAATTAATTATGTAATAATATCACCTTGACATCAATGAAAATTAATGCATATCAATACCATGCTTAATAGACTCTATTCTATACTTTTTCCATACTGGGTCAACCCAACTAACCTAGTATTGTGTGTTTTTCAAAGAAAAAGAAATTAACTCCCATTGCTATAATTAATTCATTTTTTTTTTTTTTTTTTTGTTTTATTGATTAGAATATTGAACATAGTATAACTAGGAAGGTTAATTTACCAAATTATTCACATTATTATTTCACACACTACCTAATCACAAAATATCAAATAAACCTTCAAACAATTCTACCCAGGTATACCTACTTAGATTTCATAATGAAGGGGGAAGCTGACTCAATTTTCTAGCTTACTGTAAATACATGGTTGATGATATATATTGGAAACTAACCCAAATCTCTTATCATTTTGGGATTATAAAGTGTGGGGGAAGGCCCCAATATCAAGCCAATACCATCACTAATGCAGATCCCTTTCATCATTAACATACCAGAAACCAACTTTAGCTTATCTCTTTTTAGTTCTTTTGGAAAGCCAAATGATTTATAATATTTTAAAACATAATTTAAAATACATCAATAATTTCTACTCATAATTTTAACATTTTCATTTTATTATTTTTTTTTACCAATTTTGCTTTTTATTACAAAACTTGCATTAGCCAAGGTACAAGTTTTGTGTTATGTGTTGAAATGGGATCAACACAATTGATCTAGTTGTTTGTGTGTTTAAATTATTTTTATTAATTTTTTCACTTAGTCATCCAAATTTATAACATTTCAAAATTTTCCTACCTAAAAAACATAGTAAACTTAATCAACCCAATCTCTTACAGACTATTTTGTTTGATTTCCTATACAACATAGTTGACATATTCATCTCAATCTCTTATAGACCATTCTATTTTTATTTCCTATAAAACACAGTCTACCTATTCAACTCAAATTCCAATATATATTTTATATTCGTCCTCCTATAAAACATGGTTGACCCATCAAACTATATTTCCCACATGTTATTGTGTTTACCTTCTTAAAAAACATAGTCAACCCATTTGACCTAGAATACCAACTATTTATCCTCATTTTTAGTAAGTGTTTAAATTTATCATTTCATAATGGAACATTTATATGATAATTACATAGATCAAAATCAAATTCATATGTGTAATTTTACCAATCCTAATAAACATAATAAGACAAATTTTATAGTAACTAACCTAGATCAAAGTAACATCTATGTTACCACTAGAGATACCAACTATAGAACTCTTCCCTATTTTACATCACTCAATCCTTTATTTATAAAAATGGTATAAGATTAAAATGATCTGAAATACATAGATGAAATGATTCTTTTCATCAATGAAAATCCACGACATAGAGGTAAGGATCCTTTAGTCATTTATAACATCATGATGAAATGCCATTTTGGAGAAACCCATTCACCTTCACCTAACTTTATCATAAGATTTAGGTCAAGTCAATTAATTATTTCTTCCACACCTTTACCTTCAATAATATCTCCTTCTAACACTATGATGTCATCTTCCATGTCTTATTTCACTTGCATGCCAAGTATTTCTACTAACATAGTTGGCATATCTTTTAATGGGCCTAACCCAAACACCCATAGTAATATACAATTTCATTCAACATAGAATGCAACTAATAAAAATAGTGCATCTCGTGATACTTCTAATTCTCATGTCACTATTAAATCTCATGATACTAGCACATCTAAACTTATTAACACCTCACAACATAATAATGGATCTAGAGTTACTTCTACTAGTCAAAATAGTGCTCAAACTAATAAAATACTATTGTAAACTCTCAACAAAAAGGATATTTATCAAACTAATAATGCACACCAAATGATTCATATATAAAACCACTTATTGAATCTCAAAAATGAACCTCAACATACTAAATGGGGAGTAATAAATCCTAATACCTCCCCCCTCCCCTTAGGGATGCACATGGTAAAATTATAGATAAACCCTCACTTATTAATAAAACTATTGGACACTTAAAAAATGAACCTCTTGTACCTCAATTTCAAAATATTGACATAGGAGGTATAATTCCCACTATCACTTATAATGGATCTACGGATCCTACCATGCACTTATAAACTTTTAGAAACCTATACAAAGATTAGGTTAATCTTAATACATTCACTACCACCAAAATTTTAGCTAAAACTCTCTCTTAAGATGCTCTAGATTGGTATAATTGACTTAAACCCCACCCCATCACTAGTTTATAGGAATTGGTCAATGCATTGGTTCAATAATTCCAAATTAATGATATTCTAGAAAATAATTCAATACATTTTAGGAACTATAAATGATCAAAATCTAAAATGGCACAACTTTTCATTAAATAATGGAAAGCCTCATCTAATAAATTTAAGCATAATATGGTATATGAAAGCCTCTTCCACTTATTCACTAATTATATTTATCCTAAATTATAGTACCATGTTTGGACTCTTTCCCTGAAATATTTATAAGAGGATCTCAACCAAGTTAATTATCAATATTTCCTTATACAATAATTTGAACCTTTCCACCCTCCAACAAGAACTTGCACGCTTGGAAGAGCTAAAAACCAACACAAAACAAATGATGGTGTTATAATTATTTATGAGTCCATATACACCATCCAATCCACTTCTCCAAACACTACAATGGGTAAATTTCCTCCACTTCTACCTAATAACATTTCTCATCCTAGATCCTCATTTCCTCAAAACCATAATATGGATGCACAAAAACCCCTTTCCTTGGTAAAAATTCAAAAGTATCTCCCCTAACCTTTACCATGAGATATTGACCCTGCACACCCTACGGAGCGCTAGTATGATCCCAAAAAAATTTGTTGGTTTCATGTTAATTGGAGTCATTATCATGAAACTTGTTTCCAATTGAGAATTATTAATATGGACTATCTCCTTGGACCAAATTTTGGTCATGAATCACTTATATGTAAACATAAACAAGCCTATGAAATAAAACTTAAGACTCACAAACATAAAAATAAAAATGAATATTTAAATCAATCCAATGATCATCTGGCTATGTATAAACATACTTTTCCTAACCATCAAGATTACACTAATCAACCTACCCATAACACTAATAACAAGAAGAGTATCATATATCCTAAGACCAATAATGATAATGTGTGAATAGTATGAAGAGAGTAGTTTCTTATATTAAACAATACCCAACCTCTAACCATTAAATTATCGAGTGTTCTACATTATTCAAGACACTTACCCATAACATTTCATATAATTAGAGCATGTGGAATTATAAAAAACACAAGTATCACCTACAAGAATGAAAATTAACCATACTTCTCATACAATTGATAAAATTTATAATATTCCTCCAACTAAGATACCTCAGGTAGATATCCTTCCAACTTCACATCAATTTTATTCCATTTAAACACAAGAAACACTTAAAGAAACAACCACATCACCTAATATATATTAACCTAGTTCAACCAAATATAAATTAAATATACCTTATCAACACAAATTTAAATGCACATCTAACTCCCCTTCAACATAGTTATTACAACAATATGCACCTTTATCAAATAATCCTCTAACAAGTTATGATGATTGGGATCCTATAGCAAAAATTTCCCATATCCCATCCCAAATTCCTTTCTTAGAACTTATGAAAACTTCCCCCCATCATTGTAATCAAGTAATGCAATTACTATGTGAAATGAACATCCCTCATCCTCCACCTATGAGAAAAGAAGCTAGATTATCAAGATATAAAGATAGAATTCTCCAATAGTGTGAAGATATTTCTATCCATGTTGATAAAATGGTATAAAATTATCTTTCCCTAAAATTTATTATTATTCCATTACTATTGATAAGATATTTCTTCATGTAGATGACCCGCCACTATTTATTACCATTAAAATATGAGATATCCAAGTCAAACATGACTCAATTGATGAAGGATTAGATACTTGTGGTACTTCCCTTAATTTTATTAAAATACTTAGATATGATGAATGTAATATTAAATACATGCAAATTACATGTCAAGGATATGAAAAAATATAAATTCCTCCTTTAGGTTATGTTTAGATTCTTATCATTGTTCCTCCATCATTATTTATGTGAAAGTCGTGATATTTAATTTTCCACTTTCTTATATTATATTACTCAATCAAATTTGGACACATCACATGAGAGAATTTGCTTCACTCACATGCCAATTCATTAAATTTACCTATAATGGTGTTATCTATAATATTCAAGGTGACATGAACCCTTGTAATTATTAACAATTCCAAGAATGAGCTGTTTTTAAAATAACTACCCTTGAACCTTTACCTAGCATTCCATTTCATGAATAAAATTTTCTTAATTATTCTATAAAATCTACTCAAGGTTATAATGGTAATTCTAAATTAATAAAGAAAATTCATCCTAACCTTCTAGACTCAAACAATGATGAATAAGATGAGATACGTTTAAACTTCAAAACTCCCAGTATCTCTCCTAACATCATTACTCAATTATCTCCTCTCCAACTTTTCTCTTGTTAAAAATCATTAGATTAAATACTAGTTACCCTAATTAGAATAACACATTATACTCACTATACTTATTCAATTGATAAAATAATTGATGTATGTATTATTGAATTATATACACTTGATTATGATGACATGTATTCTATATATGACCCATTTTTAGCTATATTTTTTCATGCTAAAAATGTAGAAGTGATTAGAGATCATAAATCCTTACTATAGTCTCTTAGTTCTCCTTTCATAGTTCCTTATCCTATTATAGTACATGATATTAGTTTTTCCTCTATTGTTTATAGGTTAGAGATGGATAACACACTTACTACACCTATAGTCACTACTACACCTCTTAAGAGTATGCTTATGGATTATTTCAAGATGAGACCTTACTATTTTTATAGATACCATGACACTTCTATTTCTCCCTCATAATATGTCATCCACTCTGCTTTGACCCTTTCAAAGTTTTATCTTAAGTGGACTACATGATTGGTTTTTTTCTTTGAAAAAATAGTGAGGTCATCCATGTAAATGATTATGCATTTCCATATCAATCCTTGAAAGGCATGATCCATGGCTTGCTGAAAGGTAGACCCCATATTAATTAAGCCAAAAGGCATCCTTATATATACATAGGTACCCCACCTCATTGTAAATGTACTAATCATCTTGTCTTATTATTCTACTAAAACTTGGTTATATCCTAAAAACCCATCCCAAAAGGACATCATTACATAACCACTTAATATCTAGATGAACTCATATAGTGAAGGTAGAGGGTATTTTTCTTTCTTAGAAGCCTTATTTAGGTTCTTAAAGTCAACACACAATCTACTTTCTCCACTTTTTATGATTGGAATAAATTTTGTAACCCAAGTCGAGTGTTTGATATGGAATGATATCCTAGTATTCAATAGCTTCTCTACTTCCTTTTAAATTAATGGTTCCCAGATGAGATTAATTAGTCTCTATATTTTTTTGAATGGCTTATGTTCTACATTCAATGGGATTGTATGAGTGATGACCCTAGGATTGAAAACTTTGAAATCTTTATAGGTCCATGAAATCACATCTTTATACTAGATGAATAAATCATTCACCATTTCTCTTTCCTCTATGGTGTAACTAAGGCCATTATTGACATAGCATGAATCACTCTCATCCCCTAAGTTCTCTTTATTGACTAATATTCATTAAATTTGTGTTACCTCAACTATTGATACTAGGGGTATATATTGATTTCTCTATCTAAAGATACCATACCTAAAAGAATACTATTTTCTTTGAGTTTAATAACTCCTTATTCTCTTAGTTACTTCTAGCATAGATAACTAATTTATTTATCATCAATGATTTGAGACACAAATTGTCTCAAATTGGTCCAGAATTAGAAAATATACTTGTAATCATCAAATAACTATAATTTTTTATATATTTTTAGTAACCAATGATCAAGGTATGAGTTCAATATAAAACATTTGTACCTTGTACTCTTTTAAGGGTGTTAATTTGGTAGCTAAAGTATCTAGTGAGTCAACATACTAGTTCAGTTCTCTAATAACAAATACTATGTTAAACACCTCAAATGACTCAATCAAATCCTAGGCTTGGTGTTTATATATCTTAAGATATGATAATTTACATTGGAATTTTTATATCCTAATTAATCACCAGCTCTAAATATCCATATATTAATAATTCCTTGACATTATTTTTGAGAGCAAATTGTAATCCCAAAATCAATGATTCATACTCTACTCTATTATAAGTTAATGAGAATAACAATCTATAAGTTGATATTTACTTCTTACCTAATGGTTCAACTAGTTTAGCACCAATTCCTAATCGCTACTTGGATTTTGTAACATCTAAATGAAGAGTCCACAATTGGGAAGGTCCTTGTATTTCTAGCCTTTGCACCTTATTCTTCATGGTAATAGATATAAAGATTATGAGATTATAACTTATTTATTATTATTATTATTATTATTATTATTATTATTATTATTATTATTATTATTAGGGATACTTCATCCTTAATTCTCTATCAATTCAAATTTGATTTAGAATACCTCTCTATGGTATCCAAATGTGGGATAAGTCTATTACTACATACCTATTTAGCATATTTTAAGAATATTTTCTTAGTATTAGTCAATATCCTTATAGGATATGTACCATGAATATGTCTATAGTCATTTGCACATATGGCTTAGGTGTAACTTGAATGCATACATCATTTAGCTCTCTAACCACATGCACTACTATCTTTTCCAACTCTAAAACTATCCTCTTAGATGGGCTTAGAGTTAATCCCAAATTTTATAAAATATAAGTTGTAATTATAATATTTAAAACTCTGTAATTAACTAAAAAATTGTGTATATTCTTACTAAATGATCTAAAGTACAAACTTCTAGTTTACTCTTTTATATAACATTGATATGAGTAGCTTTCAGCTTCTCTATAGTAGACTTACCTATAATGGACCTATTGGCACCAAATATTACACCATAGAGAAGGATATTGAAGCCTACTCTAAGATTTGGATAAAATTGGTATACCTCTAAGCCTTTGAGTTTCCTATAGTAGAGGTGGACCTCTAGTTTTAAGGGATAACTCCCTATATTGACCTTTAATTTTATATCACCTATACTAATTGATTGGTAGTGTGAAATGGGGTAGAAATATAAATGAAATTAAAATATTCTAAGGGGGTGATATACCATAAGGATCTCCACAAGATCATAATAATTTTGTACGAAGATATAAGACCTACAACACTAGCTTCAAAGTCCTAAGATGTTCTAACATTAGTATTTCAATATAGAGGTAATATGCATGAAGATACTCAAGGTAAATGAACCAGAGGTCAAATTGAAAAATCTAAGGAAAATTTAATACTTGAAGGAATCTAACCACACTAGATACACTCTATATGACCTATTAGAATGATAACTTCGTACACCAAACATGAAAGAATAAAGAGAAGAAAAGGATGGTTATTTATCACTAGACCTCATCATACATCACTTTGCACACTTAGGAAAGATTTTTTTGAACTCAAAAAAAAAATTGTTTATTATTAAAAGGTAAATTACAACATTAAACTCAAAATTATTCACCATACATGGTGTGGAATTATAAATAAGAGCCAAATTGGCTAGTACTTATAGAATGTGTGTGAGGAGAAAGAGAGAGATAGATCTCAAGGGTCATAATTCCACTTGTCAAGGCATGAGAATTAGTTATTTTATATAGAATTATAGTATGAAATGAACAATTTAAGGTATTTTTAGACAAATCTTCCTTAGAGGCATGAGAACTTCATAAATCTAGTGTAGGACCCTTCACTTATCTTCTTTGAAACTATCTTCATCATTGGCTTCTTTTGAGCATTCCATAGTAGACTAGGAACAATTTACACATGTACACTATGATGGGGAATTGGTAAATAATAAGCTCTAACATGCATTATATGTTTTCCTAAACACTAATACTCTTCTAGAAAAGTGTTCTCACTACCTGCAATCACTATCATCCTTCATTTTTGACACTTGTCATTCAAGCGACCTTTAGTTTTCAAATCCAATCCACATAGGGGATGGTATGAAACTTTCAAAGATTCTTCATGTCCATAAATCCATTAGGAAAACCTTAAAAGTATTCCCAACTAAAGTTATCACCATCTCACTTGGTGATCACCTTCCATTCACTATTTCAATTTGGACTGCCTAAAGTGAAGGTGCTTACAGAGGTACTTGTATAATTTTTTAAAGAAATAAATGAGAATGAGTATTTATATTAGGTCCCACATAATCCACCAAAGTCATTACCATCTTTTAACACTCTTATGCACCTATAAAACATCAAAATATGTTAATAAAACTAGTTTTATACCCTATCCATATAAGTAGGGTAAAAGCCAACTTGATGTGAATGACCCTAGGGGAGTCCTGTACAATTAAAAATCACTTTCCAAGTCATACCAGCTTATTTTGATGCATTTTCCTCTTTATCTTTTCCATTATCTCATTAGCAAGGGATTTGGAGGGTTTTAATTAGTTTTTACCATTAGAATTTGTTCATAAAATTTTAACATTTAATCTTTAGATAAATTCCATTAGAACCTTTTTTATGACCCTATTCAATATCCCCTAACTGCTTAGGTCTCCATGATAAAAATTCATACAAGTGATAACTTCCATAGTTTCCTTCTAGAGCTTGTCCCTATATTATGTGCAAGCCTAATGTAAAAAATATCATGTTTGGCCAAACTATGATGAATATCTGTAACTTAATGTTTCTCACACACTTCCTATCTCCCCATGAATATGATCAAATCTATTTCAAGGATCATCTAGCTCTATAAGTGGTATTACCCTTCCAATTGGGATTTAGGCCTAGTTAAGGCCTGATAGGCCTGACTCTACTTCTATCAGTTTAGTCTACCACGTTTGGCCTCTAGCACTAGTGAGGCCTTATTCATTTTCATTAATATTAACCATAATATTTATACCTATCCTTCAAATTTTTTAAGCCTCCTTAAATATTCTTCTCATCATTCTCATATCTTGCTTGTAGACCTTACTACCTATGAGTGCCCTCTATATAAGATCAAAAATAGGTTAATTCCTTTATTATCTCAAGAAAAACAAGGGAATGGGAGGATTTTTCAAGTGATGGGGATCCTATTTATAACATTTTAGGGTTATATAAAACTTTTATCATCTCCAAACATCATGAAAGTCAAGAAAAACTTTTATAGTACTCATTATGTGTAGGGTTGGTGAATTGACTATAAGATATATGTTAGAACCCTCCATGATTTGTTTCATTTATATGAGAAACTCATGAGATGGTATATCAATATTGTGAGGGTCCTTTAAAATATGTTAATCATCAAAATATTTTACAAATCCTTTAGTGTATACCTCCCATTTGGACAGGCCTAAATGGCAAGTTATGTGACTATGTTATTTGCTCAAAAAATGACATACCTATAGGTGTATATTATAGCATTAGACATTCTGTCATTGATATAAGACCTTCATGAAGTGATTTAGTCTCATATCATAGTTTAAATTTTATATATTATGTCTTAAGTGAGAACAACACACCCACTATTATGGTCAATTTGCATTGTCACCATACAATTAAACTATAGAGGTTTATTCTAAGAACAAAATAGATCATGTTGGTTTTGATATGAGTTGAGACACCATAATTCAACCCATCTCAATGTTATATGAACCATTAGTGACATTTAAATTCCAAAAAAATATTTATATGTAGATTTATTCCTACATTAAGTCTTATATCACCACAAAGCCATTTGGCACTCAAAATTATTAAGATAACACTATCATCCACAGTGAGAGAATTTTCAAGATGAAGGATTCATATACAATACTTATTACAACCAAAAACTTAGTCTCTTTGGTGAAGACCTTATTCCTAGGTCTGGTATTCATGATGGAAAACTTAGGATTGTGTATGCCTTAGTATAAATTACCATGAAAAGATAAAAAATAAGGCATGCTCCCTATTTTGAAGAGTTTAAGGTAACATGTTCCTTAAATGGATCTCTCAAACTATGTACATGATTCTCAAGTTTGCATAAAATTTTTATATTTCATAATGGTTTTTATAACATTTTAAAACTACTCAAACCTTTACAAAGGTCTCAAACATGTTTGTTTACTAGCACACCAACTACTCAGCCCTCTGTATAAGCTACCTATAGATGCATATGTAGGACACAGGGTAGTGAAAGTGATATATTGATAATATGCATAGTGTATGACCTTATAATCAATATTATGACTCCCTAAAGTCTTTAAATTGATCCTTTCCATATTGAAGGACTCAAAACTAGTTTTAATGTCTTCATTTTGACATGATTAGTCTCTTGTGGACCACCTATAGGTGTACATAAATAATATATGTGACTATGAAAGGATGATACAAGACTATGTGTATGATTAATTTGTTGTTTTAACTAATCTTAAAACATTTCATGATTTAGAATTGATTTTTAACACATCAAAGAACATCTCACAACTTCACCATGACTATGCAAGGAGACTAATGACTGCCCATAAGTAGATATTTTAATAAAGTTAACTATGTAACATACATGACTATGTTATTGATAATTAAATGAAATTGAGATAATATATTCATAATAAGGGACTACTCACCATAAAGTGAAAGATCAATTATCAACATGTCAACTTACATCTTCATCTATATGAAGGTCAAACTAAGATGCAAGCTCCTATAAATGATGAAACTATTTGCAAACTCCATAGTCTCTAGACTAACAATTTGAGATGTTTTTGATATTATATTTCATCCCACATGTGAGAATCATGTCAAGAATCATTTGAAGAGGACTTTTGTGATCCTTACAACTATATACAATGCTCAAATAAGGAGTAAACTTTTAGGGTATGGGGATAAGCATATAGAAAGGAGAAGTCAATTTCTTAAAACTAGTTCATAAAGTATAGGAAACCAATTTTTGAAATATTACCAATAAATTTAAGTATAATATGTTTATTAACATCCATCATAGGAATTTTACCCAATTCCTCTCTTACTAGCCATACCATGAGAAAATCTATTGACAAATTTTACATACTAAGAAGAATGATGAAGTGGGGAAATGGTTTTAGGTCAGTTTTGATACTTAAAAAGTAAATAAAATTTAGAAGTAAACTTAGAGAAGTTGAAGAGTCATTAAAAAATCTTCCACATGTGCCAAAACACTTGCATAGGTCATATAACTACCTAAATTCTCCCTTTTTCAACTATTTTCATGATTTGACTTAGGAACCTACACATTTTCAATTATATACTACCACCTATGATAGAATTATGACATAGAGGATGTTTAAAGGAATCTTGATACGCTTTTTTACTTATGAAAACCATACAACTCTCATAAATGACTCTAAATAGTGACCTTAAGTGACATGAAATGACTTAGGACTAATTTTGACTATGACCAATGTTAATAGCATATTAAATACATCAAATAGAGCCACAAAACACCATATAATATATTATAATACACATATATCAAGTTTTATACTATATGGGGTTGATTTATTTTGACTTGTAGTCAAAATAACCATTATTCTTGGTAATTTCCTAAGGGTGGTATGCTCGCTATGCTAAGACCAGCCACCTACTCCCATCCAATGGGATATTGAGTCACCTATGCATAATTTTTAAACTCAATTTACTTTTAAACCACACCAAACAATAAAGAGAAACACATAAAATAAGACACACCAAAAGAAAAGCACATGTGTTCTCAAGAACACTAATGAAACACAAACAACTAAAATAAAGACACACACCTAACCTAGTATTTTCAAGACCTCACTCTTGAGGTGAAGGTAATATTTCCATGATTCAAATAAGGTCAAATATGGTTAATCTTACATCCTTTTTTATGCATGAAATAAAATTTTCATGTGAAGCATGCTTATCATAAAAAAATTTACTATATAGATGGTGAAATGACTTACCATCATTATATATTCTCTTACCTACAAGTGGCCTATTTTGAGCTTTCATGAATTATCTCTCTTCCTTCAAAGGATATTGATTGGTTATCTAACTAGCTTGATCTTTGTCATATTTGATATGCACTTCTCAAACTGAGCATTAAGAAGCATGACAACTATTGTTTTAGATAATTTTAGCTTATGTTCTAAGGAAGGAAAAAGAAAGAAACAAGATATGAGTATGGTTAAAAAACCAATTTAGTTATGTGTGAATTTAACTAGGTTATTTTAGAGAGTTTCTCTTTGGCTTGGGAAGAATGACCTACAACTAAGCCAACATTAAAGAAAATGATTGGTTAGATAGATAGTTGGGTGGATTGACTAGGGCTTGCTAGATCTTAGAAGCAAGAGCTTCCTTGAGGGTTATCAATCCACACATTTTAAACAAGTATGTTCAAAAATCAAAAGATAAAGTACTTTCATAAATCATATAAGATATTAAAATTAAGTACAAGAAATGCTTGATAAAGATATTGACTAATTATATAAATAAGTGGATCAATACTAATGCTAAATAGTTTGGGTATGGTTTAGAAAATAGGTTAGGGTTTGTAATAGGCAGAGATAAGAAAATTTGGATTTAGTTGAGAGTAAGTGGGTGAAAATAGCTTGATATTATTTTTTCACATAGTGACCATTAGTGGTTGAGGTGACCATCAATAGTTAGGGTAACAATCGGCAGTTGAGGTAACCATTAGTAGTTAGGATAGAATGTCATTGGTTAGAGTGATCATCGATGGGTACTCTGGGTTGGGTCTGGGTAATAAAAGGATATTTGGATGAGGTTATAGAATATGATTCTAATAGATTGGTTTGGATTGGAATGGTTTAAAAGTACAAATAAAGTGACTAAATAATTAAAAATAGATACTTATCTTATCGATGATTGATCAACTAAATGGTTGAGGCAAATTACTTATAAACTCATTGGTGGAGTCTGGCATTATTTTGGCAAAGGAATGGTACTTGGATATTGGATGATGGATGGATAGATCACTAGATCACTCAAATAATACCTATAAATAAACTTTGAATGCAAAATATCTTGATATTTTTAGGATGGATCCTTTCCCACCTCTTTCTCCTCTCTTTTTATAGGCAAAAAGAAGAGGTGGAAGTATGTTAATAAGAGGTCTAACTTGTTATATAATATTAACTATTGCATGCATGAGCTCAAACATGAATTAGTAAATCTAATTATATAAATTTAAGTTAGAGTAATGTTGGTATTTAGGTGGTTCAGATGATGGGACCTAGCCATCAATGGTCAAGGTGATTATCAATGGTTAGGGTGAACATCAGTGATTGAGGGTCAAAGATAAGCAAGGTTAAAAAGGTGGGTAAATCTAGTAGGTAAAACTAACTTGGGTTAGGTGGGTTACTAATTGAATGGTCAATGTTGGTCCTAATGGGATCCTAGGGTGGTCTAGGGGAGCTACAACATTTAGAACCATCATGTGTCGATCTATAGTGTCTACATTTCCCACAATTTTGTTATGTAGTTTGTATTAGTAAGCTGTAAAATAAAAATGGATTGTAGGTTAATGGTTCAGTTGCCTCAAGCATGGAAGGAGGTGTTCCACATCAAATTAGGAGTTGATGAGGTGAAATAGAACTAGGTGTGGGTTTTATAACTGGTGAAGGTGATGAGAAAATTTAGGTGATAGGTTGGGTATAGAAGCAAAAACATGTGCACAAAGTGTGATAAAAGTCTGATAGCTAAGATCATGCATTTACTAGGTTACCATAATTGGTAAAAATAAATGTTGGTACCAAAAAGATAAGTGACAAGCAGAACACATGACCATATTTAGACATGGTGGATGGGTACACTCATAAACACAAGTCTCCTAGGTAAGGTCTATATTTTTGTAGGATCCAAGGTAGAAAAATAAATTGAGGAAACATAAACTAGTATGGTGAAGTTGTAAGTGTTTGAGGTAGGAATTACTCTCAAGAAAATACAAGTTGGTCATGTATGTGCAAGGAAACATAACTTTAAAAATTATTCAACATATAAATTATTATTATTATTTTTAAAAGGATTGGGTAACGGTTGTTGTAAAATGTGTGCTAGTGTGGGCCAAAAATGGCCAGTAATGAGGTGACGAGATGGTTATTGAGGTGAGTAGAGAAAGTAAACTCCATGGGTAGGTATATGGTGGGTCAAAAAAAATTGGTTTAGAAAAAATAAAAAATGTGAATAAAATAATCATTGATGGCCAGGGGGATTAAAGGCCACCATTAGTGATCACCCTAAGCATTAGTGGTTAGGGTGAAAACCCAAAAATAGCCAAAATAAACATACTTAGTGAGTCATTTTAAAATCATTCAGACAATTTGAATTTTAGACACTTACTTTCTTAGCACTTTATGTGAAGACACTGATGCTGGTTACTTAGTGGGTGAGTGGTGGAGGTTGATTAGGTTGACTAAGTAGGCCCATGAAGATGTAGGGTAGGTGAGGTAGGGCATGTGGTTGGGTAGTGGGTCCCCAAATTTCTCCTCGATGATAGTCAAGGAATGAGGTAGTGGTTCCCTTTAATTAATAGATTAACTTGATTACTTTTCAAATACATTTAAATTAGGTTTGGATTTTGATTGTATTGTCATTAAATTGGTGGGTTTTGAGTTTTTCCCTAAGTATTAGGGTTTTTAGTATTTTAGTGAAATTTATAGGTGAAATTTGAGGTTGGATGGATAGGGTAGGTTAAGTAGGGTTAAGGGTTAGATTGAGATAATTTTTTTGGTAGAGTATGTGGTTTGGTTGGGTGTGTTAGTTTTAGGGTTTGGGCATTTTCTACTAACACTCATGAATAATGATTATTAGCTTGATCATCAATAGTCAATGATCAATAATTGTCTACCTAATCATCAATGATCATTATGACTATCAGTGGTTATGTAGGGTAAAAAATATTGTTTTCAAACTTTTTAAAGGTTTTTAAGGGAATATAGATGTGTTTAATTTCATGTTCAAGTTGACGTCAAGCGTAATGTGTTAGGTTTGGTAGATAGATGAGGTAAAGGTAAATTCTAAAAGAATGATGGTTAAATAATAGTTGATGGTGAGGGTTAAGGGAAAGGTCATTATTAAGGGTCAGTGGTGAAAAGGAGGGTAGGTTATAGTTATTAGGTAAAAAATTATGGAGAAAACTAAGTTTATTTTCTATTGAATATTATAGGCATGAGAGCAAATCCAGATGTGTGATCTAGTTCCTTAGATCTTCATAAAGATTCATTGAGGTATGAATTCTATAGATTGGGAACACATGGAAGAGGTGGGGTTGGGGGAAATTTTGTATTATCATCACATGCTATGGGGCATGATGATGATACTAACCATCATTGAGAGATGAGATTCAACCATTAACACCTTCCTAATACCCACTAGTGAGATGAAGATCATACATGAAGATGTGCAAAGGAATACAAAGCTACCCATTTAGGGAGAGTTAATTTATCATATGGAGAGGGAGGAGAGATATGAGCTCATGGAATTGCTTTATGAAGATGACCATAAGTTTTCTAGGTGGCATGTTGAAGGTTTTATCAAAATTTTGCTATATCAAAGTGCTATAGATGATAGAATATTAATGACCATGATGATGATGGTAATCTCATGTTTTTCCATACCAAACTTGAGTAGTGAGGGATTTACCTATCTATTATTAGGGGTTCTGGTTGAAATGTTACTAGGTCACATAGTGTTTGGTTAAGTGCCTATGATTCTAGTCTAGATATGTAAGGAGCTATGGGGTTTCAAAATTCATAGAAAGTATGGTATCATTGTCATATTTGTTCTACACTATTGTGTATATGAGCACATTTGAGCTCTATGACTAATAGGGCTATCGTGGGAGGGGTATGCATAAATGGAGTTCATAGTCAGCTTTATGTAGTAGATAGATGATTTTTCCCTTTTAAGTTCAAGTGGAGAGGTTCATGAAATTGATTATTTTAGAGGGGCACTAGAGGCCTTGATGGTTTCCAATGTTATTTTGAGACCTTATGTCAAGTTTCTAGAGTGGGATGGGTATAAGAGATAAAAACTCTCTCTATAGAGCTATAGGTGCATCTTTGGCATGAGGGATGGTGAGATAGATCTCATCCCATTTGATAGGATGTAGCCATAGTTTGGCTTGGTACAAGGGATCCTAGGTGCATTCTTGAGGTATAGGTAGGAAGATGCAAAGCTTTTACTTTCTAAGACACAACCCATATAGGTTTTCTTTGATCATGAAAAGTTACCAGCTAGGGCTAAGTTAGATGATGTAGGCTTGATAGATGGGTACCCAACATGGTACCAAGCACTATATGAAGTGGTTGATTTTAATGGTGATGATGATGGTAGGTAGCTAATGGATATTGACCTTGTTAGTAGAGGCCAGTGGGCATATGTACAAGGGGCTACCCTAGATGTATAGATAGTGACTACAAAGAAAGATTAGGTGTGAGTAGCACTAAATATAACATAGACTATCATGGTAACACTATAGGGTCATTTTTTAGTATCATAGGGTTAGGTGGCTAAAGTGATAGGTGAGAGGGATTAGGCTCGAGCAACACTAGCCTTGGTTACCAAGGAGAGACTCATTGAGATATACCAAAGGAAGGGACACAACACCTTCATGACCATTAGGTATTATCCCCATGGCGTGGTATGTATCCATTATGGAGGAGATACTCTACTAAAAGGCCATAATCATAATAAATTATCTTGATGAGCCCTAATGGGGGGAGTACATAGCTAGTTTGGTAGGTGGTGTGATCAAAAAGATGCTAGGTTAGTGGGATACTTCTATAGGGAGACATGTATGTACATCAAGAGGATAAACACTAGGAGGAAAAAATGCCCTAGGAGATAGTGGTGCCTCAAGGGCATAGTTATGAGATATTACATTTTGTTGTATATCATTTTGATACCAACCTACGAGATGATGTAGTGAAATGTATATTTTGAGAGAGAGACATGCATATTTTTGTATACATTATGATGTTACTGATAATAAACTCACAATTTATAGATATGATCATTATATATTGTTCATTGTTTATGGTTACCTTTATTTTCTATGATGTGATGTTCATATTGATCATTGATGATGTTATATTGATTATGGTTATGATGTGGATATTGGTAGGCTCATGATGGCATTGATATGAATTCACATTTTCTATGTATGTGATGAGATGCCTTTTATTTATGTTCATGATGATGCATATGAAATTTATGGTTATGATGATGTTTATTCATGCTAAAATGTGATGAGCATATACTTCCTTATTTAGATTTAGACATGTAGTGGACATGGTTTATTGTTTTATTGTTCATAGATGGTATGATGTTAATATGATCTTCATGGTTATGGTTCTGTTTATGAATATGGTTTATGCTAATGAAGTCTATTTTTTTAAATATATATGATCTAATATGGGTATGATTATGGTCATTATTCTCAAGCTAAAACACATAAAGGAAGTTGAACAACACTAGATGAGAGAAAGAGGAGATAATCAAGAAAAAAAATCTAAGTGAATATATCAACTAGCTATGAGAGGATAAGAAGAGGACATGATGCTTTTTATTTGGAAAGGATAAAAACAAACCATGGTTGGATTGGATTAAGGAACATAATCCCTTTGAATTCTTTGAATTAGCATTCACTAGTTGGTTAGAAAGGTGTCTTGTTCACATGATGTCAAGTGAGCTCAAAATCCCTTGATTATAGTGTAAAAAGGGGGATGGATGAAAATGGGACCTTCATGAGAGACTAGCATGCCTCTTTTGGAGGTTAGCAAAGAGTTAGCATAAACAATTCTATGTCATATAAGGTGTAGATTGATTTATGTGAGAAGTATACTCATGAAATTTTACTATAGCTTTCAAAATTATTTTGCTTATGAGAGATGATTATAGCTTTCCAAATTCATTTTCTTTTTTTAATGCTTGATAAAGGGTCTTTTTCTTATTTTGTCCTTCTATGGGAGGGTTGGGGAAATTGATTGATGTAAGAAGCTTCCAATAAATTTCTATGCCTTGAAAAATGCTTTACCCAACCATCTTTCAAGCGAGTGGTTTGAGTTTGTGTGATTTGTTTAATGCCTTTGATAGCTATCCTTCAAGGGAGAAGTCTACCTTAATCCAAGCAATTTTGATATTTTTTTAGTAACTATCCTTCAAAGGAGTAGCTTATGAATGCTAGGATTGACCCATGATTAGTTTTGGTCATGACATTACCTTTTCTCATTTGATTCTACTTGGCATAGACCTATTTATATAGGATTAAAATTTGACATTCATGAAGGCAAAAATAAAAGCACAAGAAGGTTGATTAGATGTAAAGAGGTTTAGGTGACAATGATAATGGGAATCTATCCTATAAAAGGGGTGTAAAGTACCATGAGAATTATGCCATGGATAGATCAGTGGTACCCATTGTTAAATATTAGGCCATGATTATGATGGATAATCACATGATATAATTTTAATCAATTACACCTAAAATAGGGAGATGAATGCGGTTTAAAATTGAGGGATGAGCTTGTTGACCATTTTTGGTGTAACAGGCCAAAAAATCAGTCCCCTTCTTCCTCTACTATTTTAGGCCAATTCATTTTTTGATTTTGCACAAGTCCAGGAATTTTCTATGGACTCTGTAGGTCTATTTCTATAGACTCTGCAGGTCTATTTCTATAGACTCTATAGGTCTATTGTTGTAGACTCTATCGGTATGGAATTTCTACAGACTCTATAGGGATTGATTTTCTATGGACTCTGTAGGTCTTTTTCTATGGACTCCATAGAGCTTGGGTTTTTATGGACTCAACAGTGGGTTTTTCTATGAATTCGATAGGTGTAAACTTTTGATAGATGAAGAACCAATTTAGAGGTTGCAAGGTTTTACAAAGCTTCTTCAGAATCTTGTTTGAATAAATTCATAAGGGAAGAGAGCTAATATGGTTTAGAAGACACTTTTACTTAAGGTTGGAAGAGTGGTTCAATGACATAATCTTTCCAAGAGTTAGCATCTCTGAAACATTGAATTAGTTCGATGCTTGGTTCAATCACTTGGTTCAATCGACGAGTTCAATGCTTGGTTTAATTACTTGGTTCAATTGGTGAGTTCAATGCTTGGTTCAATCGGTGAGTTTAATGCTTGGTTTAATCACTTGGTTCAATCAATAGGTTTAATTCTTGGTTCAATCACTTGGTTTAATCAGTGAGTTCAACGCTTGGTTCAATGGCTTGGTTCAATCAACGAGTTCAACCTTTGGTTCAATCAGTGGGTTCAACACTGGGTTCAATCACAGGTTCAATCACTCAGTTCACTGTAGAAGGTTCAAAAGCTCAGTGTGTAGTGTTGAACTATTGAACCATTGAACAATTTTTGGTTTAATTAGTCAGTTGAATGACTTGGTTCAAGGGAGGCACTAATTTAAGAAGTTACTCTAGAAGGTGATACACTACTCACAAATTGATTATTAGGAGGTGAAAATGGCTAATGGTGCGACCCATTTTTATTCATTTTGCATTAATGAGTAGACAAACCATGTAATCACCTTGAAGGAGTGGTTTGGCAAGTAGACAAATGGTGTGGATCATAATTTCTCATTGATGTTTAAGTGGGTTGCTCATCCCAATTATAAGAGGTGCACATGGGTCATTTGTAAAAAAGGGTGCCAAAAGGCCTCCTTATTTCCTCTATATATTGTAGACTTGTCATTTTGGGAAAAGGATCTTTCACATTTGTAAGGCAAAGCCCTAGCAAATTTTCACTTGAAATCAATAAATGCATTTTTACCTCTATTCTGGTTAGATATCTCTGTGTGCCTGAGTGTTAGTTTATGTTAAGTCATTACTTCTTAATGCTTCCATAGGTTTAACACTAACACACCTAGTGTCTATCAGGTGCCATTCTTATAGGTGACAAGGAGAGCTATATTTGGAAGTGTAGAGATAGAAGAAGCTACTATACAATGTGCCTTTCCACAGTACCTTTGGTGAGTCTCTATTTTCTGTGTTCCATTAAAGCCTCCCTATTAAGCTTCTTGTAACTTAGTCCTTTTGCTAGTATGAAGTGTACGTATGTGTTTGTATGGCTTCAAGTGTGAGTGTGAGTAGGTCAAATTATTTGATGCATCACCTCTTTTAGAGTAGTTTGTTTTCTTGTAACCCTTCTCCCTTTTCACCCCCCATTATATACCTATATATCTATATTAGCACTAATTGGAATAAATTAGATGCATCAAAGGGAGATAGCCCTTACCTAGAGACTCTCCCCTCTAGCTTCACTAGTCCCACAGATGAGAGATGAGTTTCCATTTTGATGTGTGGAAGGTAGGAGCTCAACCTCTTGCCCTGGGTGCAATCCACTACATCAACAATTTTTGGCACACCTAATGGGACTCAATTTTTTACACTCAATAAAGTTTCAAGATTGATGCTAGTCCTATTACAACAAATCAACTATTTTCAACATTTAGTGACTCCACTAGTAAAACTTCATTTTTTAATCAAAGACTAGTTTAACTTCCTATGCCTAAAGTCACCACACGGTTTGCTTCTAAGGGTGTTCCTTTGGACTTCATTGATTTGCCTTTGAACTTAGCAAAAATACTAAGGTTTGAGAGGACCCATCCTTATTCAACACACCACCTTCCAAGACCTATTGTAAGGAACACATATGCAGTAGGGATGCAGTTACATCCCATCATAGCCATGGCATTACCCTTATGACTTTTCATGGTTAGGGCCCCTTGAATCTCTAATGTTATGACCCAATTATAAGCACAACCCTCAAAAGTGTCCCTTCTTTTGATGGAGAGGCACCCATTATAGTCATCAAAAACATCAAAAATATTACTAACCTCTGTAATATCCATAATGTCACTGTGGAAAATATTCGATCAGATTGCTAGTATTATCTCTCAAGGGCAAAACTCTTGATTGGTATGGGAGTTTTACTATAAATTAAATTAGTTATTGGAATGAATTGGGCACTCATTTTATAGACCATTTTGGGGAAAAGAGTGATCACCTCTCACTTGCTGAGCAATTGACTACCATGAAAAGGGCCCCACATGAATACATGTAGGATTTCAATGCTCAATTTTAGAAGACATGGGATAGAATCCCCATTTTGGTAAAACCTAATCCTAGCTATGCTTTCCTATATTCCTTAAGAGCATTGAATAATGATATCACTATTATGATACAATCCATGGGAGGACATGTGATGTTTACTACCTATGAAATAGCTATAACAACTAAAAATTGCTTAGTACAGGCTGGGAAAATAGCTCCTAGACTCCATATACCACTTTTCCCTAAAATGCTACCTCTAATTCAAACCATTACTCCCATAAAGAAACTAGCTACTGCTCTATCCAATGAGCTTCATGAAGTTAAGAGTTTATAGCAAAGTATGTCAAATGAACTTATGGCTCTTAAAAGATAACAAGCTCAAAACAACCAACCAAACCAAGGATACTAGCAGTATGGTCAAGTTCCTAGACCCCCTTTTCAAAATTACAATCAAGGATAGGGTCAGCTTACTTAGACCAGACCCTTTCAAAGCTACAACCCAAGTGCCCCTTCATCATTTAAGGTCATGGTACACTTTCAAAACAATTTAGTGCAGGAACAACCAAGTTGTTCGACCATGGGATATGGTCAGGAGCAAGTTATTTATACAAATGAGATGATGGGTTATTGCCCAAATGTGCAAGAAAATTAGGCAGCCACCCATTCCCAAGTCTTTGAGGCTCTAATGCAACCTGACACGAGTATCAGTTAGGGCCAACCTGATTCTACCCTTGTGAATCATCTGGAAAGAGAATTCTATTTAGTTAATTATGTGGGCACTACAAACAAGTAGGCTAACTGTGTTGTAGCCAACACAAGATTCAAAATAAGGTCAATGGAAGAATCTCAAGATACTGCCCAAATGTCAAAAACATCTTCTTCATCACATACAAATCAAAAAGTCCCAAATTTTAGACCGTTGATTGTTCCTCTAGCTCCTTGACTTGCCCCTTAGGCTATACATAATTCCAAAGAAATTTTGAAGGAGGGCAACCCTCGAGTCAATGTGGTTGACTAGATGAAGAAGCTAACATGAACATTTCTTTGTGAGGTTTGCTATCAATACTAGGGCAAAAAGATATGCTGTAAAAGGAATCACATGAGCTAGATGAGTAGGCTATCCCAACAAGAGATGACAACATTTTGATGACGAATGGACATCCTTTCACCTCAGGTCAGACCCAAAAGGGAGAGAAGGATATTCCTTTTTTATGTGTCCTTTGGTCATAAGAGATTTCTTGGTGCATAATTGCATCATTGATAGAGGAGCAAGCACCTCAGTGATGCCCAAATGAATAGTTGACAAGATAGGCTTGAAATACAAAGAAATGACCAAGGGAGTCTTACAGCTAGATGGAACCCCATTAAAGACAATTGGGGTGGTAAGAGGTTTGAGCTTGATGCTGTATTCTTGCCTAAATTTCTTAGTTCTTCATGATGTGGTAGTGGTAGATGTCCCTCCCTACTTTGCCATCTGCTTATCCAAGGATTTTACATCCAAGATAGGTGGCTACTTAACAATAAATTGGTCTTATCTAGTTTTTAATACCAAGTATGGGACTAAAGTCAAGATTGAATCCAAACCACTCCATAAAGATCATCTGGAACCTTACTCACTCAAGGTGGCAAATGTCAGCTATGCCATCATTGACTAAGAAGAGTTCTAAGTAGACCAATCTCCATCCTCTACCCTTGAAGGAGTTGGAGACCTACTCTTAGGTGAATGGGGAAGTGACAATTTCGAGCATGATCCCTAAAAATTCATAGAGGAGGTAGGCCTTGGAATTTATTGCATGCATGAAGAGGGTAATTTTGTACCAAATCTAATGAAGGCCAACTAGGAAAGTTCAAGTCTATGGCAGCTCTTCTTTGATGGTTCAAGGAGTAAGTTGGGAGCTGGTGGTGGAGCGATACTAGTCTCTCCTTCAAAAGAGAGGTATTTTTTAGCCTTCTAGTTCTAATTTTCCTTGTAATGTTGTGGAATATGAATCCCTCATCCATAGCTTGGAGTGGCCCATACATAATCACTCAGTGCAAGTAGCATAATGCATTCCAACTCTCCACATTGGATGGTAAAGAATTGTATATCCCAATTAATGGGATACATCTTAAGTATTACCACTGAGCCCCTTCTCCATCGTGTATATATTTCCCTTATTTTTCTCCTATTTTCCCTAAGTGCTTTCTTCACATGTTAGTAGTTTTCCTAGCTTTGTGTGTGTTTTCATTTCCTTTTGAGGTAAATCTTCATGATTGGTTCTAGATTTGTCAGAGCTATTGCTGATCTTTAAGTTACAATCTGATCCCATGCCCAATGGATTTTGAGGCAATTGGATTCTAAGCATAGTAAGCATGTTTCCCCTAGGAGTCACCAATTTGTTGACCATTTTTAGTGTAACAAGCCTAATAATTTGTCCACTTCTTCCTCTATTATTTCAGGCTAATTTATTTTTTGATTTTACACAAGTCTAGGAATTTTCTATAGACTATGCAGGTCTATTTCTATAGACTCTACAAGGATGGAATTTCTATAGACTCTATAGGGATTGATTTTCTATAGACTCTAGAGGTATTTTTCTATGGACTCTATAGAGCTTAGGTTTTTACAAACTTAGCCATGGGTTTTTCTACAAAATCTGTATGTGTAAACTTTTGATAGATGAAGAACCACTTCAGAGGTTACAAGGTTTTACAAAGCTTCTTCAGACTCTTGTCTAAAGAAATTCATAATGGAAGAGAGATAAAATGGTTTAGAAGACAACTTTCCTTAAGGTTGGAAGACTAGTTCAATGACATAATCTTTCAAAGAGTTAGCACCTTTGAACCATTGAACTAGTTCAATGCTTGGTTCAATCACTTGGTTCAATCGGTGAGTTCAACACTTGGTTCAGTTGATGGGTTCAACACTTGGTTCAATCAAGGAGTTTAATTCTTGGTTCAATCGATGAGTTCAACCTTTGGTTAAATTGGTGGGTTCAATATTGGGTTCAATCACGGGTTCAATCACTTAGTTTAATCACTTGGTTCACATGAAAAGTTCAAAGGCTTGGTGTGCAGTGTTGAACTATTGAACCATTTTTGGTTCAATCAGTCAATTTAATGGCTTATTTTAATGGAGGTGCCAATTTAAGAAGTTACTCCAATAAGTGATATAGTGCTCATAAAGTGATTATTAGGAGGTACAAATGGCTAGCGATGTGACCCATTTTTCTTCATTTTGAATTAATAAGTACACAAACTACATAGTCACCTTAAAGGAGTGGTCTTACAAGTAGACACATAGTGTGGCTCATAATTTATCATTGATTTTTAAGTGGCTTGCTCATCCCAATGATAGGGGTGCACATGGGTCATTTGTAAAAAAGGGTGCCAAAAGGCCTCTTTCTTTCCTCTATATATTGTAGACTTGTCATTTTGGGAAAAAGATCCTTCACATTTATAAGGTGAATCCCTAGCAAATTTTCACCTAAAATAAATAAATGCATTTTTACCTCTATTCTAGTTAGATATCTTTGTGTGTGCCTGAGTGCCAGTTTGTGTTTAGTCATTACTTGTTAATGCTTCCACAAGTTTAACACCAACACACCTAGTGTCTATAAGGTGTCATTCTTGTAAGTGACAAGGAGAGCTATATTTAGAAGTTTAGATATAAAAGAAGGTACTATATAATGTGCCTTTCAATAGCACCTTTGATGAGTCTCTATTTTCTATGTGTTCCATCAAAGCCTCCCTATTAAGCTTCTTGCAACCTAGTCCTTCTGCTAGTATGAAGTGTACGTATGTGTTTGTCTAGCTTCAAGTGTGAGTGTGAGTAGGTCAAATTATATGGTGCATCTCCTCTTTTAGACTAGTTTGTTTTCTTGTAATCCTTCTTCCTTTTCACCCCCATTATATATCTATATATTTTTATTAACACTTATTGGAACAACTTAGATACATCAAAGGGAGCTATCCCTTACCTAGAGACTCTCCCCTCTAGCTTCACCAATCCCACAGGTGAGAGGGGAGTTTCCATTTTGATGTGTGGAAGGCAGGATCTTGGCCTCCTACCCTTGGTGTAATCCACTCCATCAATAGAGCTTAAGTTAGACAAAAGGTGATTTTGATCTTCCTTAACAAAAGAAAGGACATAGATGTAAAGCATTGTAGGGATCATGTTATGGGTTTCCCTTAAGAGAGGATAAAAAGTGAGCTCATGATCCATACTTATCAGTTATGATATAAGGTTAAATCTAATTGAAAGCAAACTTGCCCCACTTATGTTTATCCATATTGGTGACATGCTTATTTTATTATAGAATAAGGTCACCAATATTGAATTCTTGCACTTGAAGGTGTTTTTTATAAGCACATTTGATGTGTTCTTGATAGACATGAATATGCATAAGGGCCACTAAATGATGCTTATTAAGTAGATCATGCTAGGCTAAATGGTGTTGATGATAATCACCTTCAAAAATGAGATCCTATAAGGATATGCAAAGAGAGGTAATTTGGACTTCAAGAGGCAAGACAACCTCTACTCCAAAAACTAGAGAGAAATGGGTAGCACACATAAGGGTTCAAATTCTAGTTTTATATGCCCATAAGGTGAAGGGGATATGAAAATGACAATCCTAACTAGATGCATTGACCAATTTAGTTACTATATTTTTAATAATTTTGTTAGAGGCTTCTACCTATCCATTCACTTGAGGATGATAGGGTGAGGAGAAACTTAAGTTGATGTTGAATGTATCACAAAGACCCTAGATTTTTTTATTTTTAAAATATTTACCACTGTCAGTGATAATTTTGTGAGGAACATCAAAACTATAGATGATGTGATGGTTGATAAAGTCCATAATATTTTAAGCTTTGGTTGAGATAAGAGGAATAGTCTCTACCCATTTAATAAAATACTCAATCACAGTGATTATAAAATGATGTCACCATGAAGAATGGGAATTAATTTAACCAAAAATGTCTAGACCCCATTGTGAGAAGGGCTATAAATCTATGGATACATAAAGACTATAGCTAGGTGTGTGGGGTAAATTGGCATGTTATTGACACTTAACACACTTTTTCACGTAATCACAGTAGTCTTTGTTAAGGGTAAGATATTAATAGCCAAGGTGATGGATGCATTTAGCCATAATGAGGCCACTAAAGTGTCCCCCATAGATCCCATCATGCATTTTCTTGATAGCATGAGAAGCTTTTTGAGTGCGTAAATAATGAGAGAGGAGGCCATAAAAGATATATTTATAAATAATTCCCCCTAGTATGGTATAATATAAGGTACACTAGATAAATTCTCTTTGAGCATTCCTAGAAAGACCAAAAATAATGATGGCATGGTTGATTTAGTCAAAGGTATATTGATACCAAAGATTAGGTTGGGTCTTCTTCACATTAAATATGTTATCAGAATCTAGTTTAACATAATAAGGATAGGAAAGTATATCGATACTGATAGATACTTTAGAGTTAGAGGATGCAAATGGGATTTTAGAGGTAAAAAAAGCCATGGTGTCATCAAATAGTTGTTTGTACTAATGTAAGACATCATTATTACATTGGTGAGAGCTATTGACTTGATTGACCACTAGTTGAGAGTCACCATAGATGTTGATTATTTTAACTCCCAAGGCTAACATAGTTTAAAGGCCTATGACTAGGGCTTCATATTTAACCATATTATTAGTACATTAAAAATATATCTTGAAGGATAATGGAAAAGGTTAACCATAAAGGGGGATAAGGATGATACTAGCTCTCCCATCATGTTGACACTTTATTCTATCAAAGAAAATGGTCACTTGATAGGTGAAGTTATCCTAAGAGAGGGTTGAGATGGAGTCATAAGGGAACTTAAGAGAAGGGGGTTATTTATCTACTAATGGTGTGTTGACCTATTGGTCAGCAATGAGTTTCTATTTAATTGAATTCTACTAAAGATTCTCAAGGTCAAACTCAGCTAAAAGCATGAGATATTTGGCCATATATTGTTTTTGATATGGATTGTAGTGCATATACTTAAGTGGGTTGGTGTTGGTTATGACATAGGTCTTGTGGTTGAGAAGGTAGTGGTGAAGTTTGGTGGCCATGAAAACTAGAACTAGGCAAAGTTTCTTAATATGGGTGTATCAAGTTTCATACTATAAAAGTATGCAAATGATGTAGTATATAGCTTGATCTTTTTGTTGTTCATCCCAATGAGTAAGATTTGCCCCTAGGGATTGATTAATGGTATAGATATAAAGGTAGAAAGTTTGATAATCCTTGGGAGGGGTTATCATAGGTGGAGACAAAATGTACTCTTTGAGTGAATCAAAGGCCTTTTGGTAGTCATCATTCCCATTGAAATATACATCCTTATTTATGAGGTGATGAAAGGGTTGGCATCAGTCCAAGAGCTAAGACATAAATCATTGAATTGATTGGAGCTTCCCCTATAAAATATGGAGTTGCTTGAGGTTGATTTGAGGAAACATGTCTAATATGGATATTATTTTGGTAGGATCAACATTGATTCCCTGAAGGGAGAAAATAAAGACAAGGAGTTTTCCTAATAAGACCCTAAAAATGGAATTCTTGGGGTTAAGGCAGACATGATAATGGATGAGTCACTGAAAGATAATTTTAAGAATGGCCAAATGATATTTACAACATTTGGATTTTCAATAAAGTCATCCACATAGTCCTCAATGATTTTTTGGATAAGGTACTAGAAAATGTAATTCATAGCATGTTAATCAGTTATACCAATATTATTTAGTCTAAAAGGCTTGACCTTATAGCCAAAGTTCCCTTATGGGGTGATAAAGGTGGTTTTGTGTTGATCTTTATGGGTAATTAGGATCTGATTATAACTCAAGAATCCATCCATGAAAGACATCTCAAGGCCGAATGTAATATTATCTAGTTTATGTTTGGTAGAGGAAAGTCATATTTTAAGAAAGCAAGGTTTAGGTCATGAATGCTTATACAAATACATAGTCCCCTTGTGGATTTGAGGATAGGTTATGAAATTTGAGACCCATTGAGGGTAATCAATGGGTTGAATGAAATTTATGGATAAGAGATGTTGAAGCTCTTCTTTGATGAGAGGGGCTATGTGAGGGTGCATTCATCAAAAAATTTACTTAATGGACTTGGCATCATAGTTGGTGTTGATGTTATGGGTAGTGGTAGAGGGGTTAAGTTTTGGCATATCATTGTAAGACTAAGAAAATTCTATGATGTGGTCTTATAAAAAGGATGGGAAGTCCAAATATTTTCAAAATTAATCAATTGGCTAATTGTAACAATGTAGATGTTGTTCAAAGTGCCCAAGTTGATATCCATGGTATATTCTTTCAACATTGTCAAAGTCTCAAGAGGTAGAGATTTGTGGATAGAAGAATATGGTGGATCAAGGTAGGTGAGAATGCAATCATCATCTTGACAATAAATGGTATTAATAGTAGAGAGTCATCTACTATCATCTCAATTTGGGTTATGGGGATGGTTATGGTCACCTTATCAATTTGATATGTTAGGGGTCTAAGGTTAATCATGTTGATCAAAAAATGCTAGGTGGGATGATGTCATCATCCTCACACTTAGTGGAGAAGAGATTGGTGAGGAAGGTATGTCTTCCTTAACAATGGTGGTGGTACGTACTTTGGATTTCTTTATGGGTAGAATGAAGCTAATTCCATGTTTCTCATGAGGTTTTATAGTCTTAATTAAAATCAACTATGTGGGTCATGCTCATATCATCCAAGACCAAATCCCTTCGAAGCATAACTATAGAAGTATGTCTTGGTAAACTGAAGTTAATCCAAGTAGGCAAAACTAGAGGTGAATGGTCAAGGTTAAAAGGAGGTGGCCAAAGAGCCAAGGGGTTTATCAATTCCCCCATAGATGAAATGGGTTTGATAATTTGAAGGTTCAAGGGGAATAAAATATCTAATATTAGGGTCATACATAGGTTGTTTCTTATGTTTCCCATACTCTTGAGGAGTAGGGAATTCATCAAGGGTTAGGAGGAGATATTCCTCAAGTGAAAGATGTTGGAATGTAGATTCAAAGTGGTATATGGTGGGGGTTTTATCTAAGGGGATTAATGAGCTAGTAGATGAATCATTGGTTGAAAGAGATGTGGATTCATCCTTCATGTTTGATGGATTGTCTTTGGCTAATCAGGGTGTGCTAGATGGGGGTAAGATGACATCATTGGGTTGATAAGTCATGTTGCATGATAGAAATGGACTTAGGTTAACTTTTATGGTGATAACCTAACCTTCATTCTCAAATTTTATGTAAGGATGAAGCTTAGAGGGTACAAAACTGATGGAGTGGATCTAAGGTTATCCTAGTAAAACATTATATTGAAATTAACCTTCCACTACATAGAAGTGTTTAGGGAGTGTGTGACATCCTAAATAGATATGAAGGACAATTGTTCTTAGAGTAATGGCCATGGTGTCATTGATGGATTGAAGGATGGCTAAGGTTTTGGACATGAAATTATTTTGTAGTTTAAGTTGATCATAGGCATGAGAGGAGATGATATTAATACTAGATCTCACATCAATTATAACCTATTTGATGTGGGTCTAGTTGATGTAGGTAGTGATGAAAAAATGGGGGATCTAGGTTATCAAGGTAGATAGAAGGTATTTTTGAATCCTTAAAGGTAACAAGGTTATAAATTTGGAGAACACCAACAAAGACTACTAGAGGTTCAGGGTTTTTAGGTTGGACCTCTATTGACTCCAATGCCTACATCATTACTTGGTGATGATGAGGTGAGGTAGAAATAAATTTATATAAGTTCATATTTTTGAGGGTTCAGTGACGTTGTTTGAGAACCACTCTTTTGATTGATTTGTAGGGGTTATATTGAGAGGTACCTAAGATAAATACCTTGGGTTTGGCTAAAGGTAAAGGTTCTTGAATTTGATTTAGTTGGGAGGTGGAACATGGGTGTGTCCAAGGGATGGATGATTTTGTCTTCCCCTTATCCTTTTGTTTAACATGTGATTGGGTGACTACATGGATAGTATGGATAGAGGGAAGAGTTGGGGTAGGCAATTGGATTAGTTCCTAATCAATATAAGGTGAGAGTGGAAGAGTAGGTGGGTATTGGGTATTGGTTGTTGTTTATTGGATTGGTATTAGGTTCATGGGAGGTTCATATGATAATATATTATCCTCATCATAGAGCTACTAGATTATAGTTTGGAGAGCTTTGAATTTCTTTATGTCATGCTTGTGTGTCCTATGATAGGATCAGACTTGGTGGTCATTATACCATACTATTTTTGGACCAAGAGGGTTAAATGGTCTAATAGGTTGTAAGGTCAAGCAAGAAGCTTCCAATAGCCTTTGGAAAATACCTGAGTAAGACATACCTAAAGGTGGTGATGGTTGAGAGGTTTTGTCCTTGGTTAGTGGGATGGAAGTCTTTTTAGAAACAATCTTAGTGGTAGAGGTCTTGGATAAGGTGGAATTCATAATGGGTGATTTTGGCTTAGGTAAGGAAGTTGATTAGTTATAGGTAGGATATGCCAAGGTAGCTAGGTTGATTATTGATGGCTCAGCAATGATGGGAAATTTAGAAAGCAAGAGTGACAAGGTAACTAAAAGTGGTGGTTATATTTTGGTTAAAACCATTGGCTTTCTAATCAAAGTATAAGGATGAGGCCTCAATATATAGGGAAAGGTTGATGTGGGTAAAATTTTGTCCTTCTTGTATTTTACCACTTCTACATCTTTGGTTGATTTGGTTTGGTGCTTGGTTTGTGGTTCTGTTGAAGTTAACTCCATTTTCAATGATTAATGATTAAAGCTCTACATAGGGAAGATGCCAAGATTTAATTGGTTTTGCTAAAGTGATAGATGATTATTTGGTTATTTGATATTTGGTTGCTTTGGATGCTTGAGAAATGTTTGGGTTGGTAAAGGGTTTTATTGGTTTAGTTGATAAGATAGGGGTTGGATAATAGAAGTGGTGGGTTGGTCCAGCAATGAAGTGGTTGGAGGTTCCTATTTGGTGATGTAAGGGAGCCTTAATTATTTCAAAATGTGGCTTGATCCATGTCAAGTTTAGAGACAAAATCCAATCTTTAAACTAATATATAAAACGGTTTATAGATTGGTCTTATTCCTTGAGTAGTGGAATCAAAAGATAAACCCATAGGTTGAGGAATGGGAATAGTTACCTTTGTCCTTTTACTTAATCAAAGAATGCAAGATTTAGATGGGTGATTCATCTATGGGAAGTATAGATATGGCGTTTTATTCCTTGGGAATAATATTCAAAAGGGAAGTGACTTGTCTGGTGGTTGAGGGAGGAAGTGAAGTGGTGATGGTTGCTTGCTTTGGTATGTCATTTGAAGGAGGGGTTGATGACTCCACTACCTCAATAAGTGGAGGAAGTGAAAATCTTACTTTTGTGGTTTGAGTCTCCAAAGAAGGATAAGGTAAATCCACTATCTCAATATGTGGAGAGGAGGAAGAATAGGTATATGGGGTGGTAGGTTTTTCTATAATGAGCATGTCAAGAACCATTTTGATGGTATGGGCATCATGATAAGACTCACTCTATTTATCTCATTTTTAGTAGGTTCATGATTGGGAAAAGGTTATTTAAAATGTCAAGGGATTGGTTTAGAGGTGCATTGGGGTTGTCCAACACAATCTCCCCCTTGTCAATGAGGGTTTAGACAATGTTTTTGAAGGTATTATACAAATAACATCATGCCCCACAACAAGATGGAAAGCACATATGTCATTCTCATTATACGGGTTAGGTGTAAGATGAGAAGAATCAAATTGTTAATGGGGTCTAATGGGAGGAAGATATATGATATTATCTTTCAACAACTTCTCTAGGACTAAAGCATAAGATTCCCCAAGTAGAGTAAATTACTTCTAATTGTTTTAGTTTTAGTTTAAAATGTTTTTTAAGGAGTTAGAAGAGTTTGGTTGATTAACAAATAGTGGAGGAGTATTCTTAAAGATAACTGCATTCTTAATTCCATTATTTTTGGCACTAGTGTTTGTTTGGTTGCTTGGTTTAGAAGAAAAGGCCTCATTGGATTTGTAGGTAGCATTTTTGTTTTCTAGCTTTAAATTTCCTTCATTGATGGCTCTATTTTCTATCTTATGTGCCATGGTAAAATATTTGTCAATGTTCTAAATCTTTGAACATGTAATGTAGAAGATATTTATTTGGCACATGCTAAATAAAAAAATTATATTAGTTTGGGTTTAGGTAAAGAGAAATAAAGTTGATTGATTAGGCTTTTCCAATGGCTTACAAAATTAGAAATATATTCATCATCAAATTTATAGATAGTGTAAATGTCAGTGATTGGAACTTTATTGGAGATGTTTATTGAAAACTAATCTAAAAACTTTTGGGCTAGCTGGCTGAAAGAGAAGAAAGAATGTTTGGTTACAGAACTATACCAATCTAATTTTGGACTAGACAGGGACATGGTGAAGGTATAAAGAAGGAGAGCATCATTGTAAGAAATCAAATAGCATTAATTCTTAAATGTCTTAAGGTGTTGTCGGAGGTCCTCATCACTTTGAAATTTAGTAAATTTTGGGAAATCCTACTACGGAGGATATGGTCTTATAAGGACAAATGGGTGAATGGGTTTGTTGTAGATCTGGTCATATGATAAGATGTTATGCTCACTAGAGATGGATGACTCTAAAGTAGTCATTTTATTCGTGAGCATTTTCATTAGATCTATTTGGGGTTATGTGCTTAAAAAGTTGTGAGGTGAATATTACTGTTATGGTTGGGTGATATATTGATAACTGGTAAAAGTTTAAGGAGCTACCACATATTAGTATGTAGACATAGGTGGTTGCATGGATGCTATGTAGAGGTAGGTGGATGTAGGTGGTTGGGTAATGGGTAGAGGTACATGACCTTTTGGGTTATGGATGTAACCCAGGTTGGGTGTGATGGGAAATTGTTGAGAGGTTAAGGTAGGTTGGCTAGGATTTGTGGTTAGGTTTGTAACTAAAGGAAATTTGGTGACCTTTGTACTAATTGGTGGTAAGGTAGATGTTATAGACACCACAAGATTTTAAAGTAAAGTAGTGACCAATGGATTGGGGCTAGCTAAAGGAAGGTTGGTAATACTATTATTAGGTACTCCCATGGTGAGGGGAGTATATATGGTTAATGGTTGGTTTGCTAATATGGTAGAGGAGTTGTTGGTGGGGGTAGAAGGCATAAGGGTGTTGGTAGGTTGGTTTTCCATAGTATTATCAAAGTTATTATTGGTAGAGGAATGTGCTTTGGTAGTTAATGGTTGGGTGGTAACTATGGTAATAAAATAATTCCCCACAAGGTGGGAAGGCATGTCATAAGGTGGGTCCATAGGTGTAATTGAAGTAGGGGTATGGTGAGGTATGGTGCTGAGATAACACTAAAGGGCCACATGATTGTTATCTAAGAAGGTGGAAAAGTATGTATCTCCTTGGGAAAATACTATAGGGATAGAAGGACTTCTTGAAGGGTGAGGAGAGTCATTTATTTTAGATACATTCTCCATGGGCGATGAGGTAGAATAGATTGATTGCTTTGGTGATGGGTTTTGTTTTACTAGGTTCTTTTGCTGTTGGCGAGTTAGGACCATGAAAGATAAGGGAGAGAAAATATAGAAATAATATCATCACTAAAATAGAGAGAAAATAAGAAATGAACAAGGAAATAAAACACACATTATAAGGTACGTTTAGTCCTAAAGTTATTTTTATCTCTTTTTTGGCTTATGCTTTAAGCTTTGTAAGAAATTGCATGACTCCATTTGGGTTGATAAAATAGGAACTAGAAAAGAAATATATGGATGGTTTTAGGTTATTTAGGCTCTTAAAAGGATTTGTATTGGCAATCAATAAATGGCTTGGTATTGGGGCCTACCCCCTCACTTCACACATTGTAATGATAAGGGTGTCTAGTGCTTAGCTAGTATATACTAATTTCCAAAGTTTATACTCAACTAGAGAGATGAGTTGGTTATCCCCTTGGTAATGACCTCTAATTAAGATCATTGGAAAAGATTAAGGTGGCTGCTAGGTGATGAAATATTAGTTGGGACTTATGTTAAGTTTTTTTTTTTTTGATTAATGTAGGTGGTTTGGTTTGTATGTGTGATACAAGTGATTATATGATTGAATTACTTTTCTTTAATTTAACTAAGTGAGATAAACATGAAAGTAACCAATTGATGTAGTTGATTTTTAAACCCAAAATAAATTTTAATTTCATTTATGAGCATAAAATAAAGAGAAGAGTATGTAGATGTAAGCCAAAAAAACCCAAATAGAGACTCAAAGTTCCCACTGGGCATGTTAGAATGTTTTAAAGAATTTTAGCTTATGTTTTAGGGAAGGAAGATGAAAGAAACTAGATACGAGTATGGTTGAAAAACCTATTTGGTTATGTGCATGTTGAAACAAATGATTTTAGAGAGCTCCTATTTGGATTCAGAGGAATGACTTATAAACAACACAACACTAAAGTAAATGCTTGGTTAGATAGATAATTGGGTGGATTGCCTAGTGCTAACTAGATCCTTGAAGCAAGATCTTCCTCAGTGGTTATCAATCCATATGTTTTAATCAATTAAGTTAAAAAATTGAAAGATAAAGTACTTGAATAAATCATAGAAGATATTGTAATTAAGTACAAGAAATAATTGATAAAGAAATTGACTAATTATAGAAATAAGTGGATCAATACTAATGCTAAATAGTTTGAGTATGGTTAATAAAATACATTAGGGATCTGTGAATAGGTAGAGATAAGGAAAGTTAGATTTAGTTAAGGGTAAATGGATGAAAATATCTTGTTGTTATTTTATCACATAGTGACCATCAATGGTTGAGGTGACCATTGGTGGTTAGGGTAAGCATTAATGGTTGAGTCAACTATTAGTGGTTGGGACAAACCATCGATGGTTAGGGTGACCATTGATGGTTACTATGGGTTGGGTCTATGTAATAAAAAGGAGTTTGGATGAGTCTATAGAATAATATTTTGAGAGAATGGTTTGATCTTGGCTAGTTATGAAGTAAAATAAAGTGATTTAATAATTATATATAGATTCTTAGCTTGTCAGTAGTTAATTGGCTAAATAGTTGAGGTAAATTGCTAATAAACTCATTAATAGAGTCTGGCATGATTTCAACATAATAATAGTACTTAGATATTAGATAATGGATGATAACACTTCATCTTTATGTCATGATGGATACATTGTTATATTGTTGGAAGAATACCTATAAAGAAAATTTGGATACAAAATCTCTTGATAGTTATGGGATTGATCCTTTCTCACCTCTTGCTCCTCTCTTTTTATAGGCAAATGGAAGAGGTGGAAGTATGTTAATAAGAGGTCCACCTTGATATCTAATTTTAACTCTTACATGCATGTGCTCACACACTAATTAGGCAATCTAATTGTATAAAAATAATTTAGAGTGACATTACTACTTAGTTGGTTCAAATTGTAGATTGTGACCATCGATGGTTAAGGTGACAGTCAATGGTTAGGGTGACTATCGATGGTCAAGGGTCAAAGGTTAGTTGGGTTAAAAATGTGGGTTAATCCATTAGGTTAAACTAACTTGGGTTAGGTGGGTTGTTAGTTGAAAGATCAAGATTGGGACTAAGGGGGTCTGGGCCAGTCTAGGAGAGTTATGCCATTTGAAATCATCATGTGCAAATTTATGGTGTCTAAAACTACCTCAACCTTAACTTCTTAGAATAAAATATCTGATATATGAGATCATCAAGTCTATGATCACCATATTTTAACACATTTAGATGTGATTCAACCTTTGGTTTAGCTCTTGATTATTTTTCAAGCATAAACATACTTTCCTTGGATTCATAAGACTCCTACATGACTATAATTTCTTGGACAATACCTTCACCAAGGTCCTTTATGAATGTATACATTTAGACAATAAATTGATGATAATCCTCATTCATAACATGTCACTCATCTTAAATCTTTATCAAACACTCAACAACCTGCTCATTAGGTTTATCAACTATCCTAACATCAAACATGTAATTCTTTGGAGGAGGAATAACCTTACCTAGCTATTAAAACTCTTGACTTATGGCATTAAACCTTTACCATAATTCATCTTCTTCCTCATGAATAACATCTTCAATGGATGCTTCATCAATTTTACACATAATTACATGGTTAATCTCATCATAATGATCTATCATGATCTTTAATCTATCATCATCATATAATTGAATCAAATAGTTACTTTTAGTTTCTTGTGAGAAAGAATGCTCAACACTTGATTTAACTTGCTAAAATGCTCCTTCATGGATGATATAGGTGCCAAGTTCCATTTGATTAAAATAATTTTATGGATCATGTTCATAATAATTTGCACCATACTCATCTAGGAAAAAGTTATATATGCCTTCAATCTTGGAATAAGTACCATCATCTACAATAGACTATTCTTTCTCAACAATGATATAACTCAAGTTGGAGTTTCCTTCTACATAGGGTTCAATGTGGAAACTAGAAAGTGGTTGAGTTGTTATGGTCACATTTATTCCATATCATATCCTGAAGGCTAAGAAATACCAATCAATTGAGAGGTAGCCTCTTACCTTGGTTGTGAAATCTCTTCAAAGGCATATTGTAAAGTGTGTAGGTAAGTCAATAACCACAATGTTTTGGAGGATGGGTAAACTTGGGAAATCATGGAAAAAAACCTTCAACCCTTGGATCAATCCTTATAACTTGGTAGGTGTAACAAATAAATAAAAAACTCCTTTACTATGTGGTTCATACTTTAGGCCTAATTTATTACCTACAACTTTGGGCATCACTTATGTGTTATCTCCATTATGAACTATATAGTTATAGACAAACTTATCCCCCATAGTGAGAGTGAGGTATAAGGGTGGAGGATTATTATAATTAGTAGAGGGTTCCATAATGTAATTAGGAGCATTGGTAATAACAACATGAACATGACCATGACTTGATGATGGAGGACTATCATGGATAATGGATAACTATTTTTACAAATGTTTTTTTGTATAGGCATATGAAGGGCATCCCAAAGAGAGATATATGTCTTAGAACTTTTCAATGAGTATAATATGTTTATAGAATAATTACTTACCTTTTATTGTGTCCTTGGAACCAAAGAAGTGTTTGTATCTTGAGGAATTAAATCACTTTGAGTAGACCTTCTTATAGAGTAATTTTTAGTCTACATTGTATTTAAATTTTGGGTTGAGCACTACAATTTTGGTCCTCAAATGTAGCATCAGAGTTTTGGTTCAACACAGGAGGAAGATCCATTTTGCATGTGTCAAGCATCGTCATCTAGGGCACCTTCTTTATGATATGTGAGTTGGCTGGAATGTGCCACATGTTTCATATCGGCTCAGTGAATGTGCCAAGTGACAATGTCTATGGTTGCATATCAACACCTAGGTTTTATCTCTTTGTGGTGGGAATTCCAAAAGGCTAAGTATCAAAGTTAGGTAGAATGCATGAAGTTTTAGCAGCATAAGGCCCTAGTATTATATTTCTAAAATTGATAGAAGCTACCACATATCCTGACTGATAGAAGCAAAAGTCACCACGTGGTGACATTCAAAATATGTTTGGTTCAATACCTTGGTTCATTTTAGTTTGACAAGAAATAGGTCCAATAGCAAGGCTAAATGATGACAGGAATGCAAACATCAAAATTTTTAGCAAAGGAATCATCAAAGTGAAGGAATAAGTGGGAAAGGCCACATGTCAACTTCTACGTGACCCTCAAAGACCCTACAAGAAAGTGGATGCCACCACGTGTTCTCAGTTGCCTTAGTAGAGTGTGACAAGTGTCTGCATCTGAGGCTTTAGGTTCCTTTTAAGCTTCAAGATAAGCCTCTCTTGAAGTGCAATAGAAGTTGCCAAGCATCAACATCGGTGTGTTTCTCCTATTGGGTTCAATAGAAAATTGTGGTGGGCCTCGAGTGTGACTTCAAAATCCTATAGAAGCTACCAAGTGTCACCATCCATAGGAGTCTAATATGTGTCCTGAATGATACTACAACATAAGAGAAGTAGGGAGAGTCACATGTCTTCAATGAATCAGGTGGAAAGTGCCAAGTGTTATCTTTTGATGCCTTCTAAGTAGTAAAAGAGGATTTTTAGGAAATTGACTAAGTTTCCTCTCCCATTTCAAAATAATAGAGTGTTTCATGTATCTATTGCCAAAAACAAAATGGAGGGAAAACCGGTGGGAGTTAAGTCAAATAGATGGAACATTGCATCAGGTAGATTTTTGGAGCCCCCCATAGCATTGAAGGCACCATTTGTTTGTCCCCTATGAGCAAGTGATAGAGAAGATTGCGTGAAAAAAGGGAGTAATCAAAGGAGACACCTAAGGCTATATAATAAGGATTGTAAAATCTAGAAAAGGGGGAAGATTTCTGATAGTTTAGACTTCTTGTAATTTCAACCAGTAATATCATTGCTCTTTTCTTGATTTCCTAAAGTTGTAAAAGTTGATATAATCATGCATGTTTATGTGCCCTTTATGTGGCTAAATGAATTAAGGAAATTTAAGCTCCATGCCTTGGTTGGTGTTACCTGTGTCATTTACACAGTAGTCTATGCTGTAGATTTGCTAGTGTTGTGATTGGAAATGTTATTTGCTTTTGTCTCATTTTCTAGAATTTGAAGTTCTACATAATTGTGCATGACTTCTGCACCTCTTATGTGACTGAAGGGTTCTATTAAGAAGATTGAACACTATGCCTTTGTTGACAATTCATGTATCTCAGCAAAAGACTCCCCTATTGTGAGCCTCTTTTTTTATTATTCCAATCATTTACATTGATCATGCACCTATCTACTCTTAAATGTAATTGAATCATAAATAGTTTCTCTATGCTCAGGTTAGGATTAGGATTACACTCAGGCACATCGCCATAGTTCGGTTTCAATTCTTGCATTTGCATTTCTATTTAGTCTCCTATCCCTTTTCTCTAATACTTGATACAAAAGAAGAGACTAGCTTCTCTAAAATTTGGAGGTTGTTTCAAGCCACATCATCCCATAGCTTGAAAATTCCCATTGTTGTTGATTAAAATCAAGCATAATTTTAAGGCATCAACACTTCCCACATTTAAATTTGGAAGAGGTATAGGAGTATTAGGGATGGCCATCCTTGTAGTCATTCCATTATACCTTATAGGAGGACTATATGAACTAGTAGGCACACCATTAACATCTCTTAAATCCTTATTTTTATCTCTAGTGTTATCTTCAATTGAATTTCCTTGATTGAGAACATAGGTGTCTTCAACTAGGAAGTTGGTGAAATGTACTCCTTAAGGATTCCACCCTTCACTTATTTTAATTAGGACTTCATATTATATTAATAGTAAAGGAGTGACTCCTTAATTTAGAAACTATATATTACTCTCCACCTTAATTAAAATCCATGAATTGGTTTTGTTTCCACTCTTCTTTTTGGATTAGATTCTTATGCACTAGTACCATTTCTCTTTTACGAAAGGTTGAAGTAGGATTATATGCACTAGTAGGTCTATTGAAATTACGTTTCCCTTGACCTCTCCCTTTCCCATATGGTTGAACATATTAATTATGATATGGGTAAGGATTTTGATGAGCACCTTGCTGAATATTATGTTGCCTTATTTAACCTTCTAAGGGTTCATATATTTCCTTCCAATCAATTGTATCTTCTACCTTTTCTAGAGAAGTCCTTGAATTGGTGTTGGAATTTAGAACTTGTTAAAAACTTGGCGTATCAATATGAGTATTAAGAAATATAGGCATAAAAACTTTTTGAGGTAACTTTCTTATTTGAATGAGGAAATTCTTATCTCTAATGTCAAGGTCATATGCCTCAAGTATATTGAAACCACCCATAGATTATAGTTGATGGTTATGTCAATGCTAATAGAACTCACATATGTAAGAAACATAAAGCTAACAAGTGGTCTCATGGTATAAGGAAACCTATACCAAGTCTTTTGAAATCTCTCATTAAAATCATGAATTACCTCCTTGGGGGATCTATGGATCACATTGAGTTGGTGGATGAGTGAAGTGTGGTCACTCTTGTCCTAAAACCTTGATGTTAATATCACTCCAAAATCAACCCATGTTGTCATGCAACCACTGGGAAAATTCATATACCAATCAAGTGCTTTCCCTCTAAGGAACATAACAAGGATTCTAATGGAAATATTAACCTCAATGACATTGTGATAACTATAAAAGTTTTATATATCCCTAATGTGTTCACTACGTGTGATATGGTCTTCAACATTAAATGTAAGAACACTCTTTGTAGTATTAGGGGGAATTTCATCATAGTCATAAAGATAAATTATATTTTTAGTGTTAAAGGATGGGAAGGCATGATTCCTAGCGATGTTTTCTTAAAGTTTCTCCTCACTCTCTTGGTCTTCTTGGCTAGAAACATCTTCTTACTATTGACAGGGAAGAATAGGTTGAGGGTATTAAACCTCAAGAGGAGGTTTAGGTTGAAGAGGTGGATTAATAGGATTGAAAAATATACCTTAAGATGACCTATTAATGACCATGAAGTATTATCAAAAATATAATACAAAATAATGTTATAAAACTAGATTTTAACTTGAATAGAGTTGTCAAATGATAATTAACACACAATATGCATATGATGTTATCAAGACCAACATTCACCTTGACAAGTTGTCTTTAGGATAATGGTCCCACTAGGCATGCCATAATTATTGGAACCAAATATCACACCCTATAGGATATTTTTCAAGCCTACTCTAATATTTGGTCAAGATTTGAATACCTCTAGGCTTGTGGGCTGCCTATAGTAGAGGTAAACCTCTAGATTTAAGGATTAGATCCCTAGTTTGACCTTTGATTGCTTATCACCTATAATAATTGATTTCTTGTGTGACAAGGGGTATAAATATGCATAAAATTAAACAATTATAAGTGGGTGATATACCATAAGGATCTCCACAAGATCATTATACTGTTTCACTAAGACACAAGACCTACAACACTACCTTCAAAGTACTAAGATGTTCTAACATTTGTATTTCAATATAGAGGTAATATGCATGAGGATACTCAAGGTAAATGGACTATAGGTCAGATTTAAGACACTAAAATAAATTTAACACATTAATGAATCCAAGCACACTAGTTACACTCCATATGAATTGTTAAAATTAGAACTTATTGAAAGAAACATGAAAGGACAAAGAGAAGACAAGGATAACTATTTATCACTAGACCTCACCATACATCACTTTACACACTTATTAAATATGTTTTAAAATCAAAAATATATTTAATTTATCATTAAAATTCAAAGTAAAACATCAAACTAGTTGGGATTCACCATACATGGTATGGAATTATAAAACAAGAGTTAAAATGGATAGTACTTATAGAATGTGTGAGAGGAGAGACAGATGGATATCAAAGGTTATAATTCCACTTGTCAAGGCATGAGAATAAATTATGTTTTATAGAATTATAGTATGTAAAAAAATAATTTAAGATCTCTTTGGCTAAATGTCCCTTCAAGGCATGAAAATTCCTCAAATCTAGTGTAGGACCCTTCAACTGGCGTCTTTAAAACTATCTTCATCATTGGATTCTCTTGAGCACTCCATAGAAAACTAGGAATAATTTCCACATGTACACTATGATATGGGTTTTAATAAAAATGTCCAACATGTATTGGATGTGTTCCTAACCATTGATATTCTTCTAAATAAGTGTTCTCACTTCCTCCAGTCACCGTGATCCTTCATTCCTTCATTCCTCACAATTATTATTCAAGTGACCTTAAATTTTAAAATATAATCCACAAATTGGATGGTATGAAGCCTATAAAGATTCCTCATATCCATAAATCCATTAGGTAGACATTAAAAAGAGTCCCAATTTAAGTTATCACCTTTTCACTTGGTGATCACCTTCCATTCACTATGCTAGTTTGGACTACTAGAACTAAAGGTGATTATAGAGGTACTTATGTGATTTTATGAAGTAATAAAGGAGAATGAGGATTCATTATTTCACTCTTTATCCCCTAAATTTATTACCATATTTAAACACTCTTATACATCTATAAACCATCAGAATCTATTAAGAAAACTAGTTTTATACACTGTTCGTACAAGTAGGGTAGAAACAACTTGATGGGAAAGAGAATAAGGGAGTCCTCTACAAGTTCCAATAAATTTCCAAGTCATACTATCTCATTTTTAGTCCTTTTCATCTTTTTCTTTCCCATCGAGTCATTAACAAGGGTTATGGAGGGTTTTAAGTAGTTTTGACTCTTAGCATTTGTTCATAAAAGTTTGACATTAAATCCTTAGAAAAATTCCACTTGAACCTTGTTAGGACCATATTTAACATCCCATAACTCCTCAAGTATCTATACTAAACATTTTTAAATGTATTAGCTTCCAAAGTTGCCTTCTTGAGCTCTTCCCTATAATGTATGCAAGCCTAAAGTAAAAAAGATCATGTTCAACCAAACTATGATGAATGTCTACAAGATAATGGTTCTCACAGACTTCTTATATCTTCATGAGTAAAATAAAATTTATTTAGATTATAATCTAGATATATAAGTGGTGATAACCCTTTAATTGGGATTTAGGCCTAGTTAAGGCCTAATAGGCCTAATTGTACTTATGTGGGTTTAGGCCACCATATTTGGCCTCTAGCACCTATGAGGACTTATTAATTTTCATTAATGTTAACCAAAAATTTTATACCTATCCTTTCAATTTATAATCTTACTTCACATCTTCTTCTCATCATTCTCATATCTTGCTTGCAAACCTTACTACTTAAGAGTGCCCTCTATCTATAATATAATAGAGGGCACATCCCTTATTATCTAAGGAAAAAATGGTATGAGAGGATTTTAAAAGTAACAGGGATCCTTTGTATAAATTTTTAGGGTTGTATTACACTTTTATCATCTCTAAACATCATAAAACTTAAGGCAGACTTATGTAGCACTCACTGTGTGTAGGGTTGGTGTATTGACTGCAAGTTGTATGTTAAAACCTTCCATGATTTGTTTCCTTGATATAGGAAACTCATGAGATGGTATATCACTATTTTGATTTTAATTTCAAACTTTTTCAGCATCAAAACCTTATCTAAATACTTAAATGTATACCTCCCATTTGGATAGGCCCAGTTGGCAAGTTATGTGACTATGTTGTTTTCTTAGAAAATGTCACACATGTAGGTGTATACTACAACATTAGACCTAGTGTCATTGATCTTAGACCTTATTGAATTAATTTATGATAATATCATATATTAAATTATATATAATATCCCTTAATTAGGACTAACACACCCATTGTTGTGTTTAACTTGCATTATCACCCTAAAATCAATTTGTAGATGTTTATTATAAGAACAAAAGAGGTCTTGTATTTTGTGATATGATTTGAGACCCCATACTTCAAATCTTGTCAACATTAATTGAACCAGTAATGCCATTTAAATTCCAAATAACTATTTGTATTCAAAGTTACACCTCCACTAGGTCCTATATCACCATACAACCATTTGGGACTGAAAATATTGTAGATAACACTTTCATCTACAATGAGAGAATGTTCAAGATGAAGGATTCATCTACAATACATCTTAGGACCAAACACTCAGTTTCCTTGATCAAGACCTTACTCTTAGGTCTAATATTCATGATGGAATACATAGTATTGTGTATACCTTAGTATAAATTACCATGAAAGGATAAAAAATAAGGCATTATCTCTATTTTAGAGATTTTAAGGTAACACGTTTCTTAAATGGTTATCACAAATTATGGACATGATTCTCAAATTTGTATAATAGTTTTGGACCACCTAATGGTTTTTATGACATTTTATAACTCATAAAACTTATATTAAGGTCTCAAACATGTTTTTTTACTAGCACTTCAATACTCAATCCTTTGTATAAGCTGCTTGTAGATGCATATGTAAGACATAGGGTAGTGAAAGTGAGATATTGAAAATATGCATAGTGGATGGACCTATAATTAATCTTAGGCATCCCTAATGTATTATAATTGATTATTTATATCTTTAAGGACATTAAACTTATTTTAATGTCTTCATTTTAACATGATTAGTCTCTTATGGGGCATCTTTAAGTATACATCAGTAGTATATGTGATTGTGAAAGGATGATATAAGAGCATATGCATGATGACTTGGTTGTTTTAAATAATATCAAACCATTTTCATGATTTAAAATTGATTATGAACACCTCAAGGAACCTCTCACCACTTCACCATGACTATTCAAGGAGACCAAGGATTGCCTATAAGTGGATGTTATAGGATAGTTGACTATGTAACATACATGACTATGTTATTGGTCACTACATGACCTTGAGACCATATATTCAAAATAAGGTATTTATCACCATTAAGTGAAATATCAAGTATTAACATGTCAACTTACATTTTCATTTATATGAAAGTCAAACTGAGATGCAAGATCCTACAATTGATGAAATTATCTGTAGACTCCATAGTGTCTCTCAACTAGTAATTTGAGATGTTTGTGCTCTTATATTTCATCCCAAATGTGAAAAAACATGTTAATAATCATGTTAATAGGATTTTAATTCACCTTAGGACCATGCACAATACTTGGTTTGTATGTACTATCTCAAATAAGGAGGAAACCTCTAGGGTATGGGGATAAACATACAAAAAGAAGCACTCAACATATTAAAATTGGTTCATAAAGAATAGGAAACCAATAGTTGAAATACTACCATGAAATTTAACTTGACTAATTTTATTATCATCCCTCAGAGGCATCTGATCTAATTCTTGTCCTACTGGCCTTACCATGAGAACAATTGTTGACCAATTTTGCATGCTAAGAAGAGTGATGGAGGTGTAAAACTATTCTAGGGAAATTTTGAGAGTTAAAAAGTAGATAAAATGTATAATTGAAATAATTTAATCTTAATATTCATTTCATAACTTTCTAGAGATGCCAAAACACTTGCATAGGTCATATAATTTCCTAAACTCTCCCTTTTTCAACTATTTATTGATCTAAATTAGGAGCCTACACATTTTTAGCTTTATATTTCCACATATGATATAAATCTAACATATAGGAATTTTAAAGGAACTTTGATACACTTTTGTGCTTATTAAAACCATACAACTCTCATAAATGACTCTAAATAGTGACATGAAATGACTTTGGACTAATTTTGACTATGACCAAGGTTAATAACATATAAAATGACATCAAATAAGAACATAACACACCCTATAATATATTTTAATACCCTTATATAATTTTTTTTACTATATGGGGTTGATATATTTTTAATTGTGGTCAAAATAGTTAACATGACCTCCATAAGATCTCCTTTTATTCAATAATCTGAGCCAATTCATGAAGAATGATGTTTGCCTTTATCTTATTCATGTACTCAACAATATTGTATCCTCTTTTTATTTATTCCTCCCTATTTTTATTTTTATCCTTTCCTTTTGGGGGAGGTGGATTGTTATTATCCTTTGAATTCAAGGAAATAATTACATTATTTAGAGGAGTTGATGTAGTAAGGGGTTGTTTGTTACTAAAATTATAATTACTCCTTTGGAACTACTAAAAAGAATATATCACATCAAATTTGTATTATAGAACATTATAATATTCACTTTGGAAGGGAAAATAATGAGTTTTAAATACCATGGCCATAATTGAGGAACTAGTATCATGTGGGAACTCTGGTGGGTTATTCATTAAATATTGCCTCATCATCTCTCTTTGGAAGATTTAAAATGTTGTAGAGAACTCAACATAGTCAATCTCACCATTATGTGATGTGTTATTAACCCTACACTAATTGGGTATAATTCTATCCACTATGTTGATTTTTAGGAACTTATTGGCTTGTTGTTGTTCTACATTACTTGTAGGCTTGTTGAAAGGTTTGTTATATCTTTGAAATCCAAAATTCAAATTATTTTTCAAAGCTATGGCATTTCCTATATTCCTCTATAAATTAAATAAATCATTGCTTATATTTTGAATCATACTCTATATAGAATCCAATTCTTATTTCATAGAGTCCACACCTTTGGAAATTATGGTATTAAATGGGAGTGAATGTTGACTGTGATGTTGACCATTCAATTGTGTAGAGTTGTTTAAGAAGCCATAATTTTGATTATGTGTTGTGTCATAGAAGGTAGTGCATACAACTAATTATGTTTGAATTATAAAACATTCTAATTCACATGAGGCATTGGATTTAAAGTTAAGAAACCAACATTGAGGCTAGGGGTGCCAGGTATTTATGATTTTTTTTGTCTTTTAATATTGATCACTTATTCATAGACTAGTGATAGAGTGTTAAAAACAACTCTTCAAAAAAATACTAAAATAATTTTATCCATGGCATTCTTGTATAATTTGAATGATAGTGCTATTGGTATTTTATATCAAATACTTAACGAAGTGTATATAATCTAAAACCTTGCATTAAAATCTTGGATTGGCTCATTGGGTTCCCACTTCATACTGAAGAAAAGATGATATACCACACTTGGAATGGTAATTTGTCCAAGTTAGGCAATAAAAGTGCTTTGACATGAGTTACATTAACTAATTTCTCTTGAAGATTAAGGAATCAATCATAAGCAACACCTTGTAATATAAATGGGAAAATCCTACATGCAACATCTTCATTAGTAACATCCATTAATATTAAAATATATTTTAAAGACTTGATATGTTATTATGTGGTTCTTACTCCTAAATGGGTGAAATAAGGTAAATACTTATCCATATTCCTTGGTAAATCATGCACATCTTCTTAGACTACAATGGTAGATTCAACTAACCAAGGTTGATCCATAAGAAGATTAATGGGGTAGAGTTTTCTCACTAGAGAAGGTATCCTAACATGGGATATGGTGGAGATAATTGATACAAATCTAATCCTTTAATGGATCGATAAAGGAAAAAGCAAAAGACTAGTTTGGGATCTAGACATGTTACTCTCTTGGGTGTCTCTAGTGGAATTCAGACATAGGGGAACACTTGTTATATTGAAAGGCACACATTGGTTATGGCCCTCATAAAGTTAGATTTCTCTTTCATGTTGATATATTTTTACTTCATAGTAATAATTTAATGAGGTAACCTCTAATGTTTTAGGATCTCAATGGAGATAAACTCCACTTTAGGGCACAAGTTGTATGTTTGGTTTGAATAACTTGTGTGTGAATGGAGGAATTAATCTTAGAAAAAAAGACAAAATCTAGGTGAGTTGGATTGATATCACCTATGGTAAAGTGGGTAGACCTTAAAAGAAAATTGAAAAGAGGGAAGGTAAGGTAGTAAATAAGGCTCTATGATTTCAACGGGATTAATTTCATGTTGATCTCTTCGTGGATAAGTGTCTTACTACCAATGATTGTATCTAGTAGCTATTTCACATGCACATGTAAGCATAGTAGGGAATTTTAGGGAAGAAATGCTATAATAAAATATAAGGTCTTAGCTAAAGATTGGTTCTATTTAGAGTAGTTATTTCACACCATTATTCATAAGATTTTAGCTCAATACAGGGAGGTTTATAAGGTAATTATTTTTCACACATAAAAGGATATATCAAAAAATAACTTATGAAAACGTATATAATTGAAATAATAAACCTATTTTCATAAAATTAATTATATTTGATAATTATCCAATATATATTACACATCTTCAATAAATATACACCATAAGTAATAACAAGGAATTTTTCAAAGATTTTTCACACTTCAAATTACTGAATTATTCAAACATGAAATTAAAACTAATTAATTACATATAGTTGGAAAGGAATAATATTAACACAATTACATGACAATCAAAAATACTTCTTCATGTATTGATATTTTTCCAACCCATGAATACAAGAGGATTACAAGAATAAATATATTTGGGGATGGGTGACCTCCTCCTCTAAATCCATTCAAGAATCTAAAATTACATGTTAATGATAATTAGGAAATTTTTTAGAATTAATTAAATTTATTCTTGTATTTATAAACTTAGAGGAAATTAAGTCCTTTGAAAATGGACTTACTCTTACTAAGACATGCAACATGTGCATGCTTACAAAATTATTTAATTGACTAATATGCATCCTAGTTACATTGTTAATTTATATGTAAAGATACATATAAAAATGAAATAAATAAACTAATGATTACTTGTATATGGATCCTATATGGTTTAACTAATAGTCATTTGAGGGACTGTAGTGAAAGGCATGGTTGAACTAGAAAATCTAGCTATATCCTAATTCTTTGCTTCCAACTCCTGGTAGTGTTTGTACCCAATACTATGTTATAAACTTATTATATCCATATACAAAAGTGAGTTTTTATTCACCTTGGTAACTTGTGATAGTAATAATTCATGTTCTACCTTGGTGTCTTTGAATTCCACTCAAAATATATCCAACTCATTTACCTTTTTTTTAGCAAAGCCCATCTCTTGTTCAATTTACTATAGTGTACATCCCTTAAGAATTTGCTAAAAATGAGCTAAATTTTACTATAGTAACTAAGAAAAATTATCCCTAATTATAAATTTACTAAAATAATCAAGGGCCTGGGAAAGTTTAAACTTGTCCAAAAATTGTAGAAATTACTTTTTCTATTCTACCAATTTAGGAGTCAAGTCTTGCACACTTGATACCCACTCCTTGGCTTCTAATGTCCTAATGACCACCATATTTAGGTCACTGGTTATATATAATGGTGCATTAAAACAAAGTATCTAAAATATTTATTGGCTGTATAAAATATAAGTAAATTAAAATTATTTTCATCTTCTTTCAATGAATTAAATAATTTGATCATTTCACCTATATGAGTGGATAATTCATCCCTCATAAAACCAATAGTCTCAAAATATTTATAAATTATTAGAGTAACATTTTTTACATCACCTTCAATTTACCTATGAACATGAACAATTTACTGATATTCCCTTACCTACTCAATTTATTGTTGTAATTCTTGCATGGGCCACTTTTTGCACTCATGAAGTTCTAACAATCTCTTTGTGTTTTCTTTAGGTAAGCCTTGAAATATTAATTATATGGATTTTGAACAAGTATCCTATTATTTCTCCTTGATAATAAAAATACATCCATCCTTCCCAAATAGAGGCATAGGATTAACAACATAAGTTGTCTTTTTCTTCCTAGATTTGGCAATGCAAGTAATGAAAGTAGCTTGAGTTGTGGTGGAGGAAAGAATATATAATCCAAATTGAGTAGAAGATACATGTAATTTGGAACTATAAATGGCTCCCATCATTTTCTAAAAATTTAATTTTTAAAACTGAGGGGAGTAGGGGAGATTAAAACTAAAATAATGGATGAAGAGGCAGAAACAATGGGACAAATAATGACAATAGGATAAGTGAGATAACCCTAATAGTATAAGTAATGGTACTGGTAGGGATGATAATAACACTATATAAATAAGGATTGAAAATTCCAATATAAAATTATAAATAATAGGATCCAAAGAAACAAAAGTGAAATAAACTAAAAAAACCATAAGGACCAAAGAAATAATGGGCATTGAAGAAACAAAAGGAACTAGGGAAATCACATGGGCAACATCCTCACCTAATTTTTATATATTTATTTATGATTTCCCTTTTATTCCTTAGACTTAAGATATTTTCATTATGAAAATCCTCATCCTCATCTTCATGCTTAGGATCTTCTTGCATTGATGTCTTGACAACTATACCCATAGGGTCCCTTAGAGCTCTAAGATTCCTTTCGTAGCATTTTTTTTAATTTTTAGCCAAAGGATGAGCCTATTGAGTGGAAGTCATTTTAAAACCCACACTTGAAGTAATTAAATCTAAGGATAAAATAGGGAGGATAAAATATTCAAAATTAAAAGAGTCAATATAGATTGGTTCCTCAACTCTCCCAACTAAACTTATGGTAATAGGAATTTGTTCCACCTATTGTTTTATCTTAAAAGTTGTCAATATAATTGGTGGTGTCTGAGATGGACTTTTTTGTGAGGACCTTGATGCTATAGGGACCTCCTCCACACCCTACTCCTATTTTAATATTTTCATCACCATGGGTGATGTCCTAGAGGAGGTTCCTTAGTCTTTAGGTTGTTAAGAATATTGGGAGGTCTACTAATATGTACTTGACCATCCATCAAGAGGGAGCCTAGTGTGTGCCTTTGACATTGTTATAAAGGGATTTACTTGAATATATCTCAAAACTTCCTCTATCAATCTAGTTGATTTTTATCTTTCTAGAACCTCAACATCATATTTCACATTAAAAAATATGAAATCATGCTTGAACAGTTCATGTTGGTAAGGGATACCAAGGATTTGGATGTGCTTTTGGATTAGGCTATGAGGATCCCAATACCTATGTGGAAAAGTATCCATTAAATATTACTCTCTAACTTTTATAACTTATCCAAAATTTTCTATGATAGTATAAAACATCTGACCAATCATCAAGGAGTAACCATGAAACATAAATTTCTTATTTTTCTTCAAATATTCATCCATGTTCCACAATAGCTAGTAGGCAATCTCTTGTTCATCCACTTTTTTGGGAGCATACCTTGGGAGATGCAAAGGATAAAGTTTTTCCCCCTTAACCATGATCATTTTTTATTCAAGTTAGAGCCATTAATCTCCCCTTAGCCCTAATGTTTTTCTAATGTTGTCTAATACTCTGAGTATGGGTTCCTCAAGAATTGCCATTCATATTTGAGGGTGAACATTATCATCAACGTTAACTATGTTCCTCATATATTAATAGATATGGAGGAAATAAAAAGAAACACATACCTAATTTTCAATAAAGTTTAGGGATGGGCTTAAGAGAAATCCATTGTGCATGTAGATAGTACCCATGACTATGTCTATAAAATAACACATCATATAAAAATGTATATGAAAAGGCTTATTGTCTTTCTTGGACATTTTCTCCTATATTTTTATGTTGATTATTTATCCTAGAGTAAAATATATCTCTAAGGTCATCAATATATCAAACAATGAAACCCATTCCAAGTGAAGGAATTGGATACTATAGTGACCATATAACCTATTCAATAAGGTTATTCCAATTTATAACCCCATTTAAAATTTGGTGATAGGTACTGGATCTTGGATTTGAGAGTGACCATATCTACTAAAATGATCTACTTATTGAGTGTGTTATAAATTTTTGTCATTTTCTTCTTCAATTCAACCCTATGTCCATCAAAAGTGGCATCTACAATAGGCATCTATAGGTACCTCTAGATATAATCCTCTGACATGCAAGTGGAAACTATATTATGGCTTAGGTGGTGTAGGAGACCATTGCATGTCACCTTTCCTATGAAAAATAGGACCTTCAATAAGTTGATATAAGTCATCACCTCAGGCTTGAACACTACAAAATATAGCTATTAAAGTTTTAATGGTAGAAATTCTACCAGTAGTTTATGTTGTGGGGTTTTTAAAGCCTCTTCATGTGAATAGGCATTTATGTCCTCAATCATATCCTAGAGAGATGAATAGTTGTCATATTTATTTTTGAACACTATAGGATTGAAGGTGGTACCTGTATACTTTATAGAGTCTTTGATAGATAATTTATAAGGTGGTGTCACTCTCTTGAATATCTTAGATTAAGAAGCCAATTTTGTCTATTTCAATAATATAGTTATATCCTTCAATTCAAAATTTTATCAATTTATGGAAATAATTAATGCAAGAACATAGATAACTAGGGTTTTGAATTATCTTTTGAATATAAATTCAATTGAGATCTATAGTAATCAATAGTTAGATGTCTCTTTAGAATTTACTCATATAGCATTGAGTATTGAACTTTAAGTCTAGTTCATGTGACATTAATATCCAATGTCTATAGGCTTATTTTACTTGTTTAATTCAATCTTTGTCACCTCACTTTGGTAAATATGTCATGTAGGATTTATATAGGTTTAGAGAAATTACACATTATATTTGATGAGGTCACCAATTGCTTACTTATATAGCCTACTCCATGCTTAGTATATGTCTTTTCTTATGTACTTTCCATAACTTTCCATGGCCTATGCAAATAAATGAATGAAGTTGTGACTTTGTATGTTCATTGATATGTGTGTGTGTGTGTGTGTGTGTATTACACATCTATATATGTGTGTGTGTGTGTGTGTGTGTGTGTGTGTATTACACACATATATGTATATATATACATATACATATATATATATATATATATATATATATATATATATATATATATATATATATATATATATATATCTGTGTGTGTGTGTAATATACATACATACACACACACACACATGTATGTGTGTATATGTATGTATGTATATATATATATATATATATATATATATATATATATATATATATATATATTCATGCAAGAACATAGATAACTAGGGTTTTGAATTATCTTTTGAATATAAATTCACTTGAGATCTATAGTAATCAATAGTTAGATGTCTCTTTAGAATTGACTAATATAGCATTGAGTATTGAACTTTAAGTCTAGTTCATGTGACATTAATATCCAATGTTTGTAGGCTTATTTTACTTGTTTAATTCAAAATTTATCACCTCACTTTGGTAAATATGTCATGTAAGATTTATATAGGTTTAGATAAATTTCACATTATAGTTGATGAGGTCACCAATTACTTACTTATATAGCCTACTCCATGCTTAGTATGTGTCTTTTCTTATGTAATTTCCATAACTTTCCATGGCCTATGCAAATAAATGAACGAAGTTGTGATTTTGTATGTTCATTGATATATATATATATATATATATATATATATATATATATGAATGTGGTACCTATATACTCTATAGAGTCTTTGATAGATAATTTAGAAGGTGGTATCACTCTCTTGAATATCTTAGATGAAGAAGCCATTGTTGTCTAGTTCAATAATATAGTTATATCCTTCAATTCAAAATTTTATCACTTTATGTAAATAATTAATGCAAGAACATAGATAACTAGGGTTTTGAATTATCTTTTGAATATAAATTCAATTTAGATCTATAGTAATCAATAGTTAGATGTCTCTTTAGAATTCACTCATATAGCATTGAGTATTGAACTTTAAGTCTAGTTCATGTGACATTAATATCCAATGTCTATAGGCTTATTTTACTTGTTTAATTCAAACTTTGTAACCTCACTTTGGTAAATATGTCATGTAGGATTTATATAAGTTTAGAGAAATTTCACATTATAGTTGATGAGGTCACCAATTTCTTACTTATATAGCCTACTCCATGCTTAGTATATGTCTTTTCTTATGTAATTTCCATAAATTTCCATGGCCTATGAAAATAAATGAATGAAGTTGTGATTTTGTATGTTCATATATATATATATATATATACATACATATATGTATATATATGTACATATATACACACATATATATGTATGTATGTATATATGTATATACATATATATATATGTATGTATGTATATATATACATATATAGATACATATATGAATATATATGTACATATATATACATATATATATATATATATATACATATACATATATGTATGTATGTATATATGTGTGTGTGTGTGTGTGTGTGTGTGTGTTATGTTATGAATTATTGAAGATTTTCCTTGATTGAATTATATTAGTGTGACTTTATCTAATAAACATTTGAAGGGTCATGAAATGATGCAAGATCTTGATAATCCATAGCTACTATAGGATTCCAGTAGCAACAATAGGTCTCACTTACAGGTTGCCCATAGCCACTACAAAGTGTCTATAGAAACTATAGGCTTGACTTATAGGTTGCCTATAGCCACTATAGAATACCCATAATAACTATAGGGTTCACCTATAGGTTTATTGAAACCACTATAGAGTGCTCTTAGCAACTAAAGTATCACCTAAAGGTTTCGTGTAGCTACTACAGAGTGACTATATCCACTATACAAAATAGAGTCATTATTGAGGAGATCTTGTAAACACATCTAGCTGTCTTAGCGAACCAAATGGATGATTAATAAGAATCATAGTTTTTGTATAGATTCCATACATGTAAGGAGACATTGGATGTGTTGCTAAAGATGAGAAAAGACAAGGATAATGAGAAGAGACAAAAGACATAAAATAGCAAAGCAATCTACCTTTTCTTTAACCTAGTCAATCCTAAAATAACTATGGTTACCAACTATTTGAAGGTTGACTAGCATAATTTATAAAGCATTTGTATTTTTCCTAGTTTGGTGTCTTTGGTTAAGAGTTAATAAACTGCCTTCTATATTTAAAGGTAGAACCTAGATCAGACTAGGAGTTTGATAATTTTGATAAGGTAATAGAAAATATTTTTAAACTATAGCATTTATATTCAGAATTGAGTAATGAGAATGTTGAATTTGTAATAAGTTTGTGGATTCTATTAGAGAGGGATTGGAGATCAATTATGAATAAGTAAGGGCCCCCTCATAACAAACTACTTTCAAGATCCTAACCCTCTCTAATTTTAGTGTGTTGTGTAAGTTGATTTTATTGTTAAGTCTGATTATATAGGTGTGATGCATGTATGATACATAGGTGTGGAATAGTTATGTAATTCTATCATAGTAGTTTCATAATATATCTATCTAGTAAGTTAAACATAAGTTCATTGTACTACAAATAGAGAAGCAAGTTGATTTTTGAATCAGTAATGCATATACAATGTTGACACCCTTGAAAATAGTATACACCCTAGGTTGATAAATAATGTATAATTAGACTCATGAATCTATTAATCACTGGGTAATTATTTTGCATAAAATATTAGTTTAGTTGTTAAGGAGGGTGTCAATTATTATTTTATAAAATCAATCATTATTTTTTAAAAATTGGTTAATGAATAGTTCTACCCAACTAGACAAGTTGAGTGAGGACACTACAGTGTCTTATGCTAGATGTCTAAGTTCTTAGACATATATTTCTATTCGGGTAAGTTGAGTGAGGGCACTATGATGTCTTATGCCTAATGTCTAAGTTTTTATAAGTAAATGGTGCATAATTTATCCAATTCATGTTTCTAGAATTTATTTCCTATAAGAGTGATTTATTATTTGTAAAGTATGCTTTTAGTTTTCCTTATTTCATTTCCTATTTATAGGATTATTTTTCTACTTTCATTTCCTATTTTCCAAGATAGTTTTCATGCTTTCATTTCCCACTATCTAGTATATTTATTTATTCTCTCAATAGATAACATTTACTACTTTCTAAAAGTAGCATTTCAATTCTTATTATTTTGATTCAAGAAGTCCTTTATTTTTATATTATTTTTAAAGATTGGTTTGAAACAACCCCCTTAAAAAAATAAAAATGGAAAAAACTAACTCTATGTAGGAAGGGATATGAAAAATAAAGGAGTGGCATAACATTAATGTAGAAATAAAGAGATTCTCAAGGGAGATTCTTATGAAACAAGCCTTAAGATATTGCTAGGTAAGAACCACAAACACCTACAACAACTAATAATCTTGTTGAATAATATACCATATTCCAAAAGTCCCTTGAAGAAGAGAACATTACAAACCAAAGGAAGCAACTTGTAGAAGAAGCATTATTGGCTCTAAGAAAGGGAATAGAAGTAGAGAAAGCATTAGCTAAGTTGGTAAGAAGAAATGAATGAGAGGAACTACATGACCCAGACACTTTGAAGAGTAACATGTTTATAAAATTTTATCAAGGTTTTCTTGATCAAATCAAAGGAATCTCAAGAGAATCTTTAAACACTTCATCCAGTAAAAAAATTGAGAATCAATTGACAAACATTTATTATCATGCTGACCAAGGGATTGACATAGAATTTTAAGATGAGATCCTAAGTACCTTTGGTATCCATATCAAAAGAAGAGCCATCATGAGTAGAGAAGGAGACTTTGTGATTGACAATGGGACTCCAGACAGTTACTTTTGAATTTCCTATTCTAGATGCAACAAGCATAACACAAATGAAAAACATTCTACCCTCAACCTTTCCTAATTTTAGAGGTACATTATTAGAAGACCTAGACACATTCTTGTTCAAATTTGATATCTTCTATAGAATCTATGACTACAAGCAATATGCACAAAAATTTAAACTTTTTCCAACTAATCTCAAAGCCTCAACACTTTGCTATTTTATGGGACTCTAGTAATTTGGTCCACACTTGGGAGGACATGAAAAATAAGTTTTTGGCCAAGTATCAAGAATATGGAAGAGGAAAAATTTATTAAAGAAATGACATCTTCAGGATGACTCAAGTGGGGGATGAATCATTGGACTGTGTTGAATGGTTCATGTTTTGTGTACAAAATTTCAAGCAAAGTACACTTGGAGAAGAACCTTTAAAACTCATCTTCCTGAAAGGAGTCCAATAAGACTATCTAAAATCCCTAAACCTAATGAGTGGAGGGGATATTTCTCGACTACCATTATCAGATATAAAAGAGACAAGAAAGAATTATTCTAGATCTGGCATAAACAAAGTCTAGGGTAGCAAGCTCCCATTGGTAGCTAAAAATGGCCTATCAAAAGCTAGGGTTACTAACTTATTACAAGACATGAAACAAGATATCATTAACCATTTGGACACCCAACTAGATAGTATGCACTTAAGACAAAAGCAAGTAACTTTTGATCAAGCCGTGACCATTTACTATCCAAACTATAAGAATAAAAAGGCTGATTGTAAATGTCATGAAGTTAAGGCTAAAGTAGCTCACATAATAGCTAAAGAACCAAATGTAGTAGAGCTACATGCTATAAGAGGAGATAATGACTAGGTTTTATATGTTACACAAAAAAATCCATGGGTTCAACAACCACCTTATCAAGGTATAAGACAAAATCCACCTTTTTCAAATTCTACCTCTTTTAAATCACAATTTTCAAATGCCACTCCTAATTGGACTAGTCCTTTGATGAACATTCCACCTCCTAATTCTAGCTAGCATCCACTTAAGAAAAGCTACCCCACCACCTCTTAGAAACCTTCACAAAATATATCCTCATCTTAGATGTAAACTTGGCAACCACCCTAAGGCCTACCCTTCACAAACTAGTGACAATATCCCTAAAGACCTGATCAACCATGAGAAGTCTCTCTAGAAGGATTCCTTCCACAATAATAACAATAACCTCCTATTCTTATACCAAATACATAAGTTACACATAAGCCTAACTAGCTACCTACTAAACTTATATAGAATCTTGTAAATAAGCTAGTATAATCCACATTCAGTACTGAGCCTATTTAATACCTAGCATACACAGTGAACATCAATGAAGTTCACATCCATGCAGGGAAAGTTATACCACCTCCAATACCACCCATAATAAGGGATTTAGATGATGAAACTTGAGAAGAACATACTAACCACTTCCATCACCACAAGAACTCTCTAAACTTATAAATAAAGTTGTTGATGAAATGACCCCACCATTTCTAAAATGGCTCATCTTTCAACACCATACAATTAAACTTGAGTTTGACTTCATGGGATAGCTGAAGAACCTTTGTGTCAAAATCCCTCTATTCTAGACCATCAAGGATGTACCCATATATTACAAAGATTTTAGAGACCTTTGTCTATGAAAAATAGGAAGGAAGAAAAAATATCCCAATACTATGCATGTGATTGGCCAGTTAACAGACATCATATTAGGAAACACCCTATTAAAGAAATATTTAGATCAAGGATGCTTGGTAGTAATAATCTAGATCCATGACTAGTAGTTGTTAACACATTGATAGACTTAGGGGCTGTAATAAATGTAATGACAACTAAAACTATGAACAAACTATAGTTGAATAATATTCAACCCATATCTATAATGTTGTAAATGGCTGACAGGTCTATAATCAAACTAGAATGAATCATTGAATATCTTGTCATCATTATAGATTCTTGAGAGTATCTTACAAATTTTATTATGAGACAACCTAAGTATAATTTGGGTGGATATCCTCTTATCTTAGTATGACATTGTCTTTTCATAGTTGATGCCTTCATTAGCTATATATCTAGTAACATGATGATTTCCAATGGTAACAACACTAAGAAGTTGGTCCTTTATCTCTTAGCACAAATAGTTTTTACACCTAAGCATTTGTTATGGGATGAATAAAAAATGAGGCATATCAACCTTCCTTGATTCCTATATTTATCATAGACCATGCATGCACATTGGATAATCAAGAGGAAGATACCATTCTCTTCAATGTTATTCAGCATAATTACCAAACTCCTACATATCTCAATTACTTGCAATGTGTTGAGTGCCTATTTTCAAACTTCTTGGAATTGGATAATTTTGATGCATCTATACATAAAATATTAGACCATATACTACCTCATAGCTATATCCAAACTAGATCCATTAACAATATGGAAATAACTAAAGCACTCTCATAGAAAATTGAAATCACTCCAAGAAAAACATTGATTATTAATAACAAGTTGGAGTTAAATGAGGAAAATCACCTAGTAATCATGTAGCATGCAAACCAATGTGATTTTTTATGGGATTATGAGGATATGCAAGGAATAATACCAAAAACATGCACATATAATATCTACATCAAAAAAGAGTGCCAACCAATTAGACAACCACAATGTAGGATGAATCTAGCTCTTCAAGAAATAGTCAATAGAGAATTATAAAAAAAATTGGCTACTGGAATTATATATCCCATCTCAAATAGTGAATGGGTGTCACATTTGGTAATTATACCAAATAAAAATGGAGAATGGCTTGTATTCATTGATTACAGGGAACTCAACATAATAACTAGGAAGGATCACTTTCCTCTAACCTTCGTTAACCAAGTGTTAGACACACTAGTAGGGAAGAACTATTTTGCCTTTCTAGATGGCTTTAGTGGTTAAAACTAGATTAAAATTGCTCTTGAAGACTAGGAAAATACCACATTTACTTGTTCTTGGTGTACTTATGTTTACATTGTATTACCCTTTGGGCTATGTAATGCTCCTACAACATTCTAGAGAGTTATCCTAAGTATCTTTGTAGGCATGGCCAATGAATGTGTAGAAATCTATATGGATGACTTCACTATCTATGGAGAGACATTTGATGAATGACTTAACAACCTACAAAAAGTATTACAATTATATTAAGATTACTATCTGTCTATTAGCCATAAGAAATATTACATGCTTATGATATAAGGAATTATCTTAGGCCACCATATATCTACTGAAGGAATTAATATTTACCCTACAAAATCAGCATCATAAAAAATTAGCCTGTTCCTCACAAATAGAAATATGTTAGGAGTTTTTTGGGACATGGTAGTTACTACAAGAGATTCATCAATAATTTGAGCAGAGTTGAAACACCATTGTTTACCCTTCTCGCTAAAGATAATGAATTCCTTTAGACTTTTACCTATGATATAGCCTTCAAATAATTGAAGGAATTATTGACCACTACCTCTATTCTACATGGTCCTGATTATAATCTATCCTTCCATATTCACATATATGCTTCAGATACTACCCTAAGAGTTATGCTTAGCCAAAAATAAGAAGCACTCAATTATGCCATATATTTTATAAGTAAAAACTTAAAAGTAGTAGAATTAAATTACATAGTTATTTAAAAAGAGTTCTTAACAATAGTTTATGCTATCAACAAGTTCCATCACTACATCACAAGGTATCAAGTCTTTGTTCATATAGACCATACAACCATTTGGTACCTTAAGAACAAACCAATTATTATATCTAGAGTGATAAGATGGTTTCTCTTATTATAGGAATTTGATATCACCATTGTAGATAAGCATGGCAAGGATAATGTAGTGGCTAACTTCTTATCATGCCTATAATTCCCTGAAGAGCATACCATAGTGGATGAATCATTTCTAGGTGAACACCTAGTTTCTCTCACCCTTACCGCACCCTAGTATGTTGATATTGATAACTTGTAATAGGGTTACTTCCATAACACTTCATCCCCAAACAAAAGCAACCATTGATTCACAAAAATGTCAGATATTCATGGTTGTCTGGATTCCTTTTCTATACTAGGACTACCTCTATCATCAGAGGATGTCTTAAATAATACAAAGTTATAAATATCATGATGAACCCTATGGAGGACACTTTGTAGCCAAGTATAGAATAGTTAAAATTTTAAATACAGGGTACTATTAGACCTCAATCCATAAAGATGCAATAAGATATGCTACTAAATGTGATAGATGTCAATGTATGGGAAGACCCACATGTTAAGAAGAAATGCCTTTGTAGCCTCAGATGGTGCTTAAACCATTTGAAAAGTGGGGCCTAGACTTTATAGGATCTTTTGATCTAAAATCCAACAATAAAAAGTACATCCTTATTTGTACTACCTATGTCACTAAATGAGTGGAAGTAAAGGCTCTTACACATGCCAAGGATGAGAAGGTAGCAACTTTACTCTATGAATAAATATTCATCACGTATGGTATAAGATCATAAATAGTCAGTAATCAAGGACCCCAATTCACTGTTAATTTAATTACTATCTTTGTCTAACAATATGAGATTAGGTATAATAAATCAACTCCATATCATCTAGAGTCTAATTGGTAGGTGGAAGTCACAAATAAGGAGTTATAAATATTTTGACAAAGCTTATTAGTCTATCTCATAAGGATTGGGAGGCTAGGCTTCTTGAATCTATGTGGGCTTACCAAATCACATGGAAGACCACTACATGCTTCATTCCATATGAGTTGGTCTATAGAAAGAAACCTATCTTTCCAATTGAATTTGAGCACAAGAGCCTATGGATATGACTATAATTTAGGATGGATATATCTAAAACCCAAAAAGAAAGACTTCTATATTTGAATTCCTTAGTTGAATATAGACAATAGGTATTATATAACATAGAGCTTATACAACAATAGTAGATTAGATGGAATTATAGGTACATTAAGACCAAGTAGTTAAATAAAATAGATTAGGCCCTTATTTTTAACTCCAATTACAAGGATCACAAGGAAAAACTCCAGACCATATGGCTTGGTCCTTTTGAGATTGAGCATGTTTATGCCAATGGTTTAGTACAACTCCATAGCATTGATCTTGTAAGATTTCACCTAATGGTCAATGGCCATAGACTTAAGTTTTACAAAAAAACCACTCACTTAGGAAGAGATTACCAGTCACATACTCTAGTAATTACAAGATGGATACAATGACGTACTAGATAGACATGTTATCTCACCAAATAAAGGGAATAATAATCTACAATTAGATGAAGAAGGAAAGGAGGACATCCTTTCCCTACTCTGGTATGATGAATAAAAATTTCAACTAGTCTTTGACCAATCATCCTTCTAAATGACTTGATAAGGACCTTGAATAAACATTCTACTATAATTTGTAGTTAGAGCTAAAAAAAATCGATAATGAAAACCCATTTTTGGGCATTATTTGTAACTTTTAGGTAGAAAACTAGCCTATTGGTAGCCCGGATCTATAAAAAGGGCCTAAGTAGAAAACCAACTTACTATCTATTTAGAGTTAAAAACAAAAATAAATGAAAAAGGGAAAGTAATAAAAGAAGTAGAGAGAGGGTAATCCCTCAAATTCTAACTATTCACATCAACACAAGTTTTCTCTAGTTGCTATGAGTATTTTTGTAGCTACTATGGGCACCTTATACATAGTTGGATATCACTTTGAATCTTTTTATGGGAACTTTTGTAGTTTTTATAAGTACCCTCTCATGCCTATTCTCACTTTTCTATAGAACATGCAAGATAGATCATCTTATAGCTCTCACCTATGGCTTGGCTATTGGCTTTTGGGAATTGCATAAAAGTCATAAAATAACCTCATGGAGGAATGAAGGAGGATTGGGGTATAAAATATCATATATGTTACCTAAAACTACACTTGAATACCAATATATAGAGCCAAAACAAATCATATAACTTCCATTTCCATGTGGAAGTGTTGTAGACCAAAATTTATGCCTACAGGGACACCTATGATTCATTTTCCTTTTTTGGTCATTTTATGAAGACCATTTAATTATGTTGACCAATGAGATCTCATATATTTTTGGCACATGGGTTCCATGTTTTAAGACCCTATTTATTACTACAACTAATCCCACCAAGCATAAAACCTCTAGGGCATAAGCAATATCTAGACACTTATTAGTTGGTTCATGTAGATGAAGGTCACAAGGTAGTAATGACCTTAGATACCTACTCATAATCTTCCAACCCATCACTTGGATCACTTATATTTTCAATTGTCACCTTATGGTATGAAAGCAATCATTTATCCTCCAAGTCTTAGACCCTTACTCCATGTAGAGTATTATCTATCACATGCACATGATCTACAGGCATCATCAATGCCTAACCACTGGTGATATCCAAATCACTTAAAAAAGGGTCCACTTCATTCTAGTTCTAACTACCATCCCAATCATTGCATTTTTTAATCACTCAAATGAAAATATTTTCATTCCAACACATGTGTGACTCTTTAGGTGTCACATTAAGAATACAATTATTAAAAGGTATGCCATATCTTTCATCATTAAAACTATCTTCATTATTATAATATAAAAAGTATGTTATTAATAAATCATATTCAATTATGACTTTAGTCATTCATTAAAAATTATATCACATCACCTCTAAATTCACACTTCTACTACTTATGATGACTAATCTCATCTCATACTTTCTACTCATTCCACATCACCTAAGGACATGTGACAACTCAAGTGGTAGGAGAATGTTATGGGTTAAAACATCACATGCCATAAGAACCCTTGAGATACCATAAATTGCAAACTAAAACCTCACATCTACCATTATTGAGCCAAACCATGCAACCAACAAATTCATATTTTCTAATCATGAACCAAACCCTACAACCTATAAACCCCACATTTGCCATTATATAACAAACCCTTAATTTGTTGTAGGTAGATTTATATAGGTCTAAAGAGTGTTAAACTAACTATTGGTTGAAGGGAGTGATAGAAAAGTTACAATTTTAGGGTCAATCATATAGAGAGAGCTCATAGACCATAGGCACTTATAGAGAGACCAAGTCAATTGGGATGTCTTCCATAGAGCTAGTTAGACCACCTATTTTTAATGATTGCAAAATTTTTAGAGCCTCTTACTAGGGAATTTGTAGGATCTTTTGATGGAAACCAAGCCACTATATGTGGAATTACATTTCTAGTTAATGAGACCTTGGTGAGCCAAGCAACTGGGCTACCAACATAGAAGAAAATTGGTAGGAAAGGCTTAGCCTATCTATACAATGGAAAGAGATAGCATCATATATATTAGGTATATGACCTGTGAGGGAAGGAATTCCCTCATTTACACTCTATAATTCAAATAATTGAAGGCATAGTATAGTTATTAATGTTCTAAATTTCTTATGAAATATTTTGAAAAGAATCCAAAGAATATCATAAGGGCATTGAAATAACCCTATCTCACCACTATCTAATATGGCTTGTAATTAAACAAAGAGTAGATTTTGTCAGACCTAACCTCACTTGGGATCAATTTTTGGCCCCAAAAAATATTGCACCCCAATAAGAAGAGGGCACTGATGAGAAGGAATCCCCTAAGCGACAACCCTAACAAAATATTTAGGAAGATGTTGAGGACATTAGTGTTACTAGTCAGCCTATAGCAACTAAAGGTCCATCTGAGTCTATTATGGGAAAGAAGAAGAGGTAAATATTGGTCTTATTCCCTTTTAACATAAAGGATGAAATACCACAACATCATGTCCCTTCTCCCATTATTTCTTCACCTCAGATTGATTCCTACCACACTATCTCCTACTTAATAAGAAGTTCCCCTATCAACTGATACATAAGAAAAATAAACTCCATCAGTCACCCCTCCTATAAATAAAATGAAAACCAAGGGGAAGAAACCCGTGGTGTCAAAAAGAAGGAGATCTCCTCTTGGGAGATCTCAAAGGATGAAGAAATAAAATACCACTACAACCTCCTTAACCATAGATATCAATAATGATGAAGAACCAAGGAAAGATCCTAGGATTAATAAAACCTTTGATGTATTTGAAATATATGAATGGTCTATTGATGAAGGATTTTCTAAGATAGAAGAAGAATAATGATCACATCTCCCATATAGATTTACTAAGGAGGACATTTATCTCGTTAGAAGCATTGGATACATAGAGGAAGAATTGAGCGAGGCAAAGTAGCATACAAGAGAAGAAGAATTGGTTAAGGAAGAGGTTATGGAAAAAGGAAGAGAATTAGAAATTTTTTCTCATGATCATGAGTTCCAAACATTAGAACAAGCTATGGAGGAAATATATAGACTTAAGAATGAGATAACAAATTTGAAAGTAAAATGAGGCATTGAAATGTTTATGGGAGAAATAGAGTTTACAGCATGCTCTAGGGATAAAGAGAAGATAGAGGAGGAACCTATAGCTAAATTTATGGATGAACCTATATCATCCTCATTAACCTTGGCCATATAAGCCCTTGTAATAGAGTATGATATAGCTTTGGTACCCTTATATCATGTATTTCCTCCATTACCCACTACACCAACACCTACTATAGAATAAGTGATTGTTGTGGATCTTTTAGCTATCATACCTATAGAAACTGATGATCTCATACATTTTCTTCAGGAACAATTTGGTGATAATGATGTTAAATACAAGTAATTCATTTAAATATTTCAAGTATATGTTGAATCTAGAGAACAAAAAGTGGACATAGAAGAAAAAATGAAATAACTAAAGCTAGGGTCAAGTAACTGAAAGAAAAGGTTAACAAAATGCATAAAATCAATAAAATGCTAATGGAGTGTAGACGCCTTCGAGGGTGTATGTTGTATACTTGGAAGAAAAGTGGTTGAAATTTAGGTATGATAGGATTTATAATTATCAATCTTATATGGTATATGACCCAAGATCTTTCTTTAATTACTATATACATGTTTATCCTAATATTCATGCTTGGATAAGTGAATTATATATTCACCAATATGTTATTCCTAGTGATACAAAATGGAATCCCAACATCTATTTAGGGGATGCCCTATTAAATGCACTTTCTTTATATGTTTTGAATGAAATTAGAAGAAGAAAATAAAGGGAAGAATATCAAGAAAAGGATAAAGAAGCCACCTTGATGATCAGGGGTGAATCCAAAGATTCAAATGTTGTAATGAAAGAATGGATCTCATTTATGAGCACAAATGCTCCACAAGAATGGGTTGTTAGAAAGTAGGTGGAAGTCCAAAACCACTAATTGAGTCTCATAGAAGGAGATGGAAGGAAATTCTAGTTGTTTTCTCTTATATATGGGAATAAATCTTAGATGCTTTGAAAAGAAAGGAATCCTCACTCTCCTTATAACCTTAGAGAGGCCATCTATAGACTACACTTATATATTTAACTTGTTATAAAATGGAGGATACAATGGCTAGGGTTGATGTTTTAACCACTTATATTCTAGTTCCAAATTCTTGAGTGGTAGGGAAATGTTCTAACTAATAGAGAGAGAAAAGAAAAGATGGGAAGATATTGAGAATGCTAAGGGTTTATACCTATTTAAAGGAAAAAGCTATTCTGAACTCCTAGACTTTAGGACATTCTATGGTTTTAGAATATAACCAAGTCTTACTTAAGGTTAAACAAGAGGTTAAGTAGGGGGAGTGATGAGGAAACCAATTGCTTACTTCTATATCCTCATCCATGCTTAGTATATATCTTTTCTTATGTAATTTACATAACTTTCCATGTCTTATGAAAATGAATGAATGAAGCTATGATTTTGTATGTTCATTGATATATATGTGGTATGTTATGAATTATTGATTATTTTCTTTGATTGAATTATATTGTTGTGACTTTATCTAACAAATATTTGAATGGTCATGAAAGGATATAGGATCTTGCTAATCCATAGTTATTATAGGATACCCGTATCAATTATAGGCCTCATCTATAGGTTTCCCATAGCCACTATAGAGTGCTCATAGTAACTATAGGCTTCACCTATAGGTTGCCTATAACCACTAAAAAATACTTGTAGAGAATGTATGCTTCACTTATAGATTTCATGAAGTCACGATAGAGTATCCATAATAACTGAAGGTTTCACTTATAGGTTCCTTATAGCTACTATAGAGTGCCTACAACCACTATGAAAAATAAAGTCATTTTTTAGGAGATCTTATAGACATATCTAGCTATCTTGGGGAACCAAATGAATGATTAAGAAGAATAATAGTTGTTTTATGCATTTCCTACATGCAAAGAGACATTGGATGTGTTTTAAAAGATGAGAAAAGACAAGGATAGTGAGAAGAGATAAAAGAGATAAAATAATAAAATAGTCTACCTTGTCTTTAACCCAGTCAATTCTAAAATAATTAACTATGGTTACCAACCACTTGAAGGTTAACTAGGGTAGTTTGTAAAGCATTTATATTTTTTCCTTTTTTGGTGTCTTTGGTTAAGAGTCAATAAAATGCCTTTTGTATTTAAATGTAAAACCTAGATCAGACTAGGAGTTAGATAGTTTTGATAAGGTAATAGCATAAGATTTTAAACTATAGCATTTGTACTCAAAATTGAGTAATGAGAAAGTTGAATTTGTAATAATTTTGTGAATTATCTCAAGGAGGGATTGGAGCTCAGTTTTGAATGAAGAAGGCCCCCCTCAGAATGAGTTATTGTGAAGATCCTAACCCTCCTTAATTTTAGTGTGTTATGTTAGTTGATTTTATTGTTAAGTCTGATTATGTAGGTGTAATGCATGTATGGTACATAACTATGGAATAGTTATATAATTCTATCACAACAATTTCATAATATATCTATCTGGTAAATTTAGTATAAATTTGTTATATTAAAACTAGAGAAGAAAGTTGATTTTTGAATCAGTAATGCATATATAGTGCTGACACTCTTGAAAAGTGTATTCACCTTGTTTTTATAATTAATGTTTAATCAGACTCATGAATCTAGTGATCACTAGGTAATTAATCTACACAATAGTAGTCTTGGATAAATGTCAACTTGTCACCACTTTCACATAAAATTAATTATTCCACATAGCATGTCTTCAAAAGTTAGGTGTTAAGATTTATATTGGGACTCGACAAGATAATTATTATGAAATTATGAATATGCAAAATATGAAGGCTTTAATAAAAAAAATATCAAACAAACTCTTTGAATAACAAAACTTATTAATACATATTCCAAACATAACCTCTAAAAACCACTTAAAAAATGTAAATTCTAAATAAAACTTTAGAAATGTATAGTATTTTAAGGTAGATTTATGACAAAGATGCAAACAAAAGTTTCAAAGACCCAAAGTGAAAAAATATAGATGTTGAAAACTAGCTTCTTAAACATAAGTTCTAAAAAAAATATGTGAAGAAGAAAACTGCTAAAGTCCATGACCAGTGAAAAACAATATTCTATAACATGAATAGTGAAGTGTAGAATATGTGTTGTAAAAACAAGTTATGCAAGACTGAAATTTAAAAGTTTGTATATGTCAAAGTACATGACAAATTTTTTGATGAACAAAAATTTGTGAATAGAAATTTTGAATACCTAAACATGTTAAATACATGACTTGTAAAGTGATAAATACATGAAATCTGAATACAAAATCATGTATATATGCATAAAATTTTGACCACCACTAATATGTTAATCTAAATAAAACACACTATAAAAACTTGGATAACAAATAAATGTGAAATGCATTTGTATTACTTAGTAGTCATTCATACAAAAATTATTAAAGTTTGAGCCTATTGAATACACATATAACTTTTGACGAAAAAGTATTTTTCAAAATAGAACTAGATATTTCAAATTTATAATGGGTCCCAACCTAGAAAAAAGTTGGTATGTGTTGAATTAAAAAAAAATTATTCCATAGCCTTTTAGTTATGGAAATGAATAGATTCATCATTTATTAATGGATATTGCATTTTATTTATTATTAAAATTTATTTTATTTATTACTATCTTGATTTTTAGGAATACTCCTCTATTCAATTTCCATAATTTTTTATTAGCTTTCAATTCTAGTTCTATTAGCTCTAATAAACTATAGATAACATTACATGATTTAAGAGATTCACTACTTATATGTCATCAAATTCATGGTTTATATCAATGCAAAATAGTAAATCTTATCACATATCATAAAATCACTTCCATTATTTCCAGGTATTTTGCATCTTTTACCATCAAAAGAATCCCAAGATATAAAAATGCTATCGTGAACTATCTTGCTTACTCAACCTATATTTTTCTTTCTCACTAGGAAATTAATCTAAGCTCCTCATACACATGAATAAACATCCATACATTATATCACCTAACAATGTATTTCTTATTTTCCATTATATCAAGATAATCATTATTCTAAAAAATTAATGGTACAAATATACCATCTAATTCATTGAACATCATACTTATGCTACTGAAGCTATTTCTCATGAAAATATTAGAATCCATAAGCAAGCCTAAAAATGTGTATTTAGACATAAAATTATCTATTATTATATTGTTGAAGGTACCCTACTCTACTTTATTACTCAATATGAAGTTCATTTGTCTCCTTAAGCTAGCACATGGGGGAATTTTTCCATAGTCCCCTCCACTTCTACTTGGCCATTGTATCAAAGAGTCTACAGTTGACAAACACCTATATATGGGATACTATTGGATCACCCTTGAAAAATACATCACATTAGAGAGTAAGCATAATTATTTACAAATTCATGATTATCTTATACATTATCCTTTATCCAAGAGTTATACTATTGAATCTAATTGCCTATTCTCTATGTGGGGATTAAATCTCATCATCAAATTACCTCAGTTATAAAATTTACATATATTCATCATCACTTCCATATAGTAATTTGACAAGTGGTAGAAGTCATGACCCATATAAATGTCACTGATATAATTATCTCAAAATTAATTCTTAGTCAAATAAAAAGATAATTTTGGAATTCCTCACCTCATAATTTATAACAATAGTAAAAAGTTAAAAAATAAAGACATGATGCAATTATATACAAAATTGAAAAATACACACAAATTATCCGCACCCTATCACACTCAATGCAATGTCTAATCTGAGTCACCCAATGAAATTATTAATAAGATATTGTAATATATTATTATATAATCCCATTTGGATTGGCATCTCAAAATTCATACTGAGCTTTGGTTGTATTGTACTACCATCTATACTACCACTTGGGCAACTCTATTTTATTTAGTTTGTGATTCAAGATTACATTACAACTAGAAATAGAGTTACCTTATTTATTCATCTCTCTTCATGACATCATTATTGATAAATAGCTTAATGAATATCTCATTCATGATTTATACCTACTTGATGAACACCACATGTGCGATTTACATCACAACCATCAATAATTTTTTTTTTATAGCTAAACAACATAATAATAAAGTAAAAGTTCATACTTTCAATGTTAGAGAGTTAGTATTAAAACTAGATTACACCCATGATAAATAGTGAAATTACACCAAAAATGGTGTTTCATACCTAGTAAAATAAATTCTTGGAACTATAACTTAAACATGACAAAAAATGAAGGACATATCTTCAAATAACTTACCAATGCTTATTTCTTGAAAAATAATTTTATTAAATTAATGTCTTCCTTAGTTTCATTTTCTATATGATTTTCCCTTTCCTATACATATTACTTAAATGTTTATAGCTAGTTTATATATATTTTAAAGCTAAAATTTCTTGTAGGTTCTAATTTGACTCTTTTTTCAACTTATAATTATTTCTTTTACACACTTCTAGGCTTTCCTTTAAATTAGCCTTCATAGTTATCTTTGGTTCTTAGGCTTTTTTCTTACGCTTATTATTTTTTCATATTTTTAGTTTAATTATATTACCTATGGAATACAAATTAAATTTCCTCACAAATGCCCATCCTCTTACTTTATCTAATCAACCATTATTTCCCTTGAATTTATTTGGTTTATTTTATTGGTACATATACCCTTTCAAGTTTTAATTTTCATGGTAAGACCTTAGGATTCAAGAGTGCCTCTTTGTAAATGATCATCATTGTTTATTTGAATATAAATATTTATTTTATCCTAACCTTATCTAGGTGTCTCCTTAGATAGATAACCAAATGTTTAATAGTGGTGTTTTATTAGCTTAGATTTAGACATATTATCTTGTGGTAAACCTATACTAGTTTATATTCAAGTCTCATACCTACCTGTCATTGTACCATCTCCATTACACTTTTTTTATTGGATAAACCCATTCATTATATGATCCTTTCCACCATTAATTATTTTTAATTTCTTTTCAATATCACTAATATTGGTTTTGAGATTGCACTATTTTCTATGTTACAAGTCTAGGACTCTTTAGACACCATGCTCATTAAGTTCTCCTCTCTAATGACTAAGTGTAAGTTCTATTGTCATTGTCATATTTAGAACCAATGTTTGGTTTTTACAAATCCATATGGATGAGGAAAATATAAAAATCCAATATATTTTAATCCATATCATAATAAAAATCAATGTTAAAAAGGAAATCAAATCTTAAAATTTAGATCACATCAATATACATGATATTTTTGACATACCTCCTATTCAAAGTCCAATATCAAACTCCATAGTCAGCATCTTGATATATTTTAGGTATATTGGGGTGTGATAGGAAAATATATTTGGGTAGGAAGTCACACTTTACATATCATCTTAGTTTTGTGTGCCACCTACTTTCTTAGAAAAGTACACAACTTTTATAGTAGACTAAAAACTCTATGTGATGTTTTGAGGAGTGGGGAACACATTATGGAAAGCAAGAATTTATTTTCTTCTTATGTATGATAGTTTTCGTGGGATGAGTTTTTTTTCTTCATTAGTTATCCTAGGCCTATCTTTACTAGTTATGGTAATCTAGGGCCATTGATGTTTAAAACTCTCAGTTTTTCCAACATGATTAAAGTGTATTGTTTCTGGAAATACCATGTTGTCACCTTAGTGATGCCCTATCTTCCCTCCCTGTATTTATTTTCCTTATCAGTATGGTGTTTTTAAAATTTATTTCATCTTATTTTAGTATTATTTTCCATATATTTCAAACATTGTAGTAATATCATAGTTTTAGATTTTTATATTTACAATAGAAGATGAATATTTGGGTTCCTATGAGATGTATTTGTTATTTCCTTATCTCTCTATGAATTTTCTTAGTTATGTTGATGATCTTGAGTTTTATTTCCAAATTTTGTGACCCATTCAATCCCATTTTCCCCTTTCATGATTTCATGTTTCACATATTATTTTTGAACTTGGTTTGTTACTTTTCTTACATTAAATCTTATATCATAAATTATTTATATGTGTCCTTTTTTTATTACATATAATTTATTATATTAATTTGGATACATTTTTGTGTTTTTCGGTTGTAAGTAGCCTTGATGTTTTTGCTTACTAATTTTCCTTCATTTTTATCTCATCCTTGGATATTTTGGTTCTATATATATTAAATATAAATTATATATCATGTTTGTCTTGTACACTTGGTAAAGACCTATCATGCATTACCCTTCAATTACAAGATCTTTCACTATTGAAAGGCTTATGTTCACTATCTCTTTTTGAAAACTTGCTTATCTCTTAGTATAAACACTATTATTTTGATGAAAATGGCCTATATACTATGAAAATTTATATAAACCTCATCATTATTCTTCTATTTAATTTTTGGACCTATAACTACTTTCTAGCCCCTTAGACACTTGCATCCAATCTAGACAATTATGTCAATACAAGTGTCCCATTTTAAACTAAGTGTCTGATTACCATAATTAATCCAGTTTTCAAATTAAATATATTATTATGGTTATCATAAGTTATATAGTGTGATATATTTACAAAAATGATTGTTATATATACAATAACAACCATCACTCACTCCTCACTAAATAACCTTGTAAAAATAAAGAACTCATAAGTTAACTTATAAAAAAACTAAATCAAGAATTCAAGCGAGAAAATATAAACTATTCGTCCTAATTTTAATATAAATAATATGATAATTATCCCCATAGGTTTTAAGTTTTTAATCAACAATCCATGAGCCATATTTTTTAAATTACAAGCTACGTCCTTCTATATACTTTATTATTACACATTGCATCATTATACACATATAGGATAACACGTAAGGGAAAACTGAATAAGTTTTAGGACCTATTCATAATATTTTTTGTGCATTAAGTTACCATTAATAGAGGGGTTCTTAGGGCAACTCAACACTATGTGCCCACTAACCCATTTTCCCTAAAGTCACTCCAAGTGTGAGGAAACTAGGTTTTCATCATTTGAAAAAGAGTGACATTCTTAAAAGAATGAGCAGGAGATACATAAGATCCACAAGATCAATCCAAGAGAAAGAACCCACAACAAATAACTTGTAAATAATATCAAAGAATAAAATAAATTTCTCACACCAAAAAATAGGTGATAATCCTATAAATTCTATATAATCTCTCTTTTTTTCTCATAGATTGTAAAGTATATCTAATACAAATATTTTATTTCATGACAATAAACTATTTTTTTGTGATTACAAAATAGAGAAAACAAACTATTCATTTTCACATACTACGAACAAATATATTGTTGAGAGATTATCAACAATAAAATAAATTAACCTAGGAAAATAAAATTAACCCTAGGTAATAAATAACTTACCCTATTAACCCTAGGTTAGCTTAAATATTCATTATTCCAACACACTCCCTTAAGTGAAACATAGGGATAATGACAAACAAAGACGGATCCCAGCTACTAGGCCTGATAAGGTACCCATGTACAAACCAGTAAAAATATATGAAAAAATAAAGAAAGGAAGGAATTCATGGTAAATCCCCCCAAAGACAACTTCCTTCACCCCAAGCATCACTCATAACTAAAGCTAATGAGGAGAATCCAAAGGTTTAGTGAAGATGTCTGCAATCTGCTCAGTTGTAGGCACAAACTCCAAAAAAAGAACTCCATCCTAAATAAGATGTCAAATGAAGTACACATGAATATCAATGTGTTTTGTCCACTAATTCTCAATAAGATTGTGTGAAATATCAATCACACTTTGGTTGTCACACCAAAGAGTAGTAGGACCCTACTGTGTGAAGCCAAACTCTCTAAGCAACTATCGAAGCCAAAGTGTCTCCTAACTAGCTTTGACAGCACCTCGATACTCAACCTTAGTAGAGGAAAATGAAATAACAGTTTGATTTTTACATGCCCAAACAACTGGACCTAAACCAAGTGTGAAATCAAATCCACAAGTGGACTTGCGAGTGTGAACATCACTAGCCCAATCAGTGTCAGTATATCCAACAAGCTGTGTAGAACTCTATGGTGTGTAATGTATACCAAAGTTAGTGGTGCCCTGAATGTAGTGAAAAATACACTTAGATTCTTGCCAATGACTCTCATGAGGCTCATGTGAGAACTAAGAGACAAGGTTCACAGTAAATGTGATGTTGGGATGGGTATGAATTAGGTATAAAAGACTACCGACAAGTTGCCTATAGAAATTTGGATCAATAAGAGGAGTCATACAAGTGGCAGACAACACAATACTTGACTAATATGGAGTGGGGGAAGGCTTACAATTATCCATGCCAAATTGATGAATAATATCTATAGCATACTTCTATTGTCTAATAGAGATGCCCTCAGAAGACTAAAAAACTTGAAGACCAAGAAAATAATGTAGAAGTCCTAGATCTATCATATCAAACCTATCTGCCAACTTGTCCTTGATGTCATGTATCAAAGAATCTAAACTACCCTTAAGTATGAGGTCATCAACAAACAAAACCAAAATGACAAGCTCCTCACCTTGCTTTAGGATGTATACATTGTGATCTGACTCATAATGAATAAAACTAGGACTGAAAAGAAAACTATCCATATTCTTGTACCAAGCTCTAGGAGCTTGTTTGAGGCCATAGAGAGAATGATGGAGTCTATAAACCAATGATGAGCATTGCACAAATCTTGGAGGCTACTCCATATAGATCTCCTCATGGAGATCACCATGCAAGAAAGCACTCTTCACATCCATCTAAAAAATTGACCAAGAATGTGAAGCAGCAAGAGAGAGTACAAGCTGAATAGAATCCATCTTATCTACAGGGGCAAAGGTCTCACAGTAATCAGCGCCTTCAACTTGTGAAAAACCCTTAGCTACTAATCTAGCTTTGTACTTATCTACTGATCCATCTATAGCATATTTGGTCCTCTAGACTCATTTACATTTTACATGTTTTCTTCCCTTAAGATGAGGGACAAGATCCCAAGTATCATTCTTCATCAATGAAGGATACTCATCATACATTGCAACGTCCCACTTGAGTATACCAATGGCCTAAAAAAAAACACTGGATCATCTGTACAAGCTTGTCCCAAAAGAGTAACACCAGATGTTTGTGAGTGAGTGCAATGAGAATCAGATGGATCACCAATAAAAGAACTAGCTCCCTGTAGAGTGATATTTTCCCACTTGGGTAAAGCTGTTGAAGAAGATGGTTGTGGTGGTTGAACAAGTGCAACATCATCATCATCAACAATAGAAATCAAATCCTCACTATCCTTAGTAGAAGGAGGAGGAGAAGAAGACCTAGATGTACACTCTTATGGAGTGGGTAGCTCATCAACCTGAACATCCTATTGAAACAACACATCATGTGTGATAAGATCAAAAAGATGGTAGGATTTTACATCTTCATAATAGCCAAAAAAAATGAGTGGTTGGCTTTTCTTCTCTAATGCTTTGGGTTTGTCATCAGGAACAAATGCCCATGATTGACTCCCAAAGATGCAAAAATCTAAAACATCAAGCTTGATCCCAGACCAAGCTTATTCAGGTGTCATATTTTTCATAGCTTTGTGAGGCATATGGTTTTGAATGTAGCTTGCACAATTTACAACTTCAGCCCAATATTATAGACCCAAATTTTTAGAGTGAATCATACAATTAGCCATCTCTTTCAATGTTTGATTCTTCCTCTCAGCTACACCATTTTGTTGAGGAGTATGTGGTATAGTGAACTAGTGTTGTACACCATGCTTGATACAAAAATCATAGAAAGCATTACTATCATATTCCCCCCATTATCAGTGTGTATCTTTTTAAGAGGAAGAGATGACTATTTTTCAACAAAGGTTTTGAAAGCCTTAAAAGTCTCAAAAACATTGCTTTTCAACTTGAGAAAATATACCCAAGTTTTATGAGTGAAATCATCAATGAATGTGAGTACATATTTAGCCCCTACAAAAGAATGAGTTGTAAAATCGATCAAATCACTATGAACCAACCCTAAGGGTGCATTTTCATGTGTGGCCTTACCAATTGGAAATGGATCTTGGTGTTGTTTACTAACTAGACAACCAGGACACACCCCATAAATACATGAGACCTTAGGAAGGCCTTTTACAAGATGTTTTGTACTCATTTGTTGCATATATCCATAACTCAAATGTCCTAATATCTCATGCCAAAATTTGTTGAGATTATTACCGTGTGCTATAAGTGAAGAACCAAAAGACACAAAAGACTCAAACTTATCAAAAGTATAGAGTCTTGTAATATGGTCTACTGTACCTGTAGTAACTATCTCACTAGGATCATTACATTATCTTATTAAAAAATCATGTGAAGTAAACTCCATAGTTTTACCAATATAAGAATTACATATTTGATATATAGAGAGAAGATTAGAAGAGATTTGGGGTATAAGCAATACATTGTTAAAACATCCATCTTGTTTGTCAACAGTACCAGATCCCAAAACTTCAATCTGTGAGGAGTTACTCATAACAATATGTGATGTACTAAAATTTGTAAGAGAACACAATAGATCCTTAGAATGTGTGAGATGGTGAGAAACACCTGCGTAAAAAATCCATTGATCATGACATGAAGATATAGCCCTGGCTAAGAGTGCTTTCCCTTTTCCTGTAGGAGAAGTGGAAGGAGATGGAGATGGAATGGAAATTTTGTGTTGTCTGATCGCTGCCTCTAATTCTTCCATCTTCTTAAAACATCTAATTTCATCATGATTAGGACCACCAAAAAAAATACATGGACCAAATGTTTTCTTCTTTTGCTTAAAGGACTTTTTGGTCTTAGTAGATCTAAAATAATGAGGTGTTTGGGTAGTGGACTCTAGAGGGTTATATGAAGGTGTTTGCTTTTGTTTAGACTTAGGTGAATGTTTTCCTTTAGAAGAATTAGCAACTAGAGCATGACTAGGACTAGGTAGAGCATCTAAGTCCATTAATTTTGTTTGCTCCCTAGTCAATCTTTCACAAAAAACTTCAAAGGAAGGCCATTTGAATTCATCACCTAATGTATCTATCATAGTATAAAAAGTAGAGGAAAAAACACTATATGGTCCTTTCAACTTTAAAAAAATTAGGAAAATGCACTCCTGATCACTTTTATCCTTGTCACCATCTTCCAACTGTGACATTACAAATTTGAATTTTGCCAATAATTCATCTATTGAAGGGAAATTTGATAGAGAGTACTCAATTATACATCTAATTACAAAATTTTAAACTCATTAACTTTGACAAATAGGTTTTGAAATTTTTCCCATATCTCTTTTGGCATTGTAGCATCTATAATGTGAAATTGAAGCTTATCTGAGACATTGAGGCAAATCAATCCAAGAGCTTCATCTTGCTTACAACCATATGCATATTTGTATTTTTCAGTGGTGAATGCCACAGGTGTTGTTTTATATAAAATTCTCTATAATCCCTTTGATTGAAGGAGTTGTTGCATTTTTAGCTTCCAAACATGGTAGTTTGTGGAGTTTAGGGGTTCAAACAATTGGGATTCCATTCCTAAAGAAGATGATGACATTTAAAAGAAAAACCTAGACATTCATTTTTTCTCAAAACACCCCTCCCATTACAATTTAATGTCTCCTGACGAATTTTTTTTTAAGCCTTATCTTATACAAAAGTAAAAAGAAATGGCATTATGCAAAAAAAATGTAGAGGGATTTGACCCCAAGACATCCTCCATACAAATTTTTAACAAAATACCTCTATCCACTTTAGCAAAGTCAAATTTGTACATTTAAAGCTAGAGACTTGCATTTAAACCACTAAAAATTAAGAAATTAATAAAAATTAAGCCAAAATGACTCACACATGTGAGATAAATGATAAATAATCTTTGGCTTTATCAAAAATAATCTCTTATTCCAGTAAAATGTAGTGATCAATGAAATCTTTGAGGAATTTTGTAAACACTGGCCAAGGAAAAACACCTCCAAGCAAATTCAGAATTGGCTCCACAGTATCTACCGAAAGGATTATATGCCCTGATCCAAATCCATACTTCTCAGCTAGAAATGAAATCTTGGGAAGTCTACTAACACATAAAATTATCAGCTCTGATACCATGAAAGAATGAGTAGGAGATACACAGGATCCACAGGATCAATCCAGGAGAAAGAACCCACAACAAATAACATGCAAATAATACTAGAGAATAAAATAAATTTCTCACACCTAAAAAATAGGTGATAATCCTATAAATTCTCTGTATTCTCTCGTTAATATCTCTTTTTTGTCTCATATATTGTAAAGTATGTATAATACAAATAGTTTATTTCATGACAACAAACTATTTTTTTGTGATTAAAAAATAGAGAAAACAAACTATTGTTTTAACATACTATGAACTAATATATTGTTGAGAGATTCTCAACAATAAAATAAATTAACCTAGGTAAATAAAATTAACCCTAGGTAATAAATAACTTACCCTATTAACCCTAGGTAAGCTTAAATATTCATTATTCCAACAAGTTGATGCATATAATATAAAGACATCAAAGAAAATGATAAATAAAATATATAATATTCCAAGTGGTTACATATATATCTTATAAATATTTTATATTGGACACTTTTGTCTAACTTAGACACCAACATGGACATTATTATCTAGATATGATGTAATCATCTAAGGCCAAAGAGTGTAAGATTCTATAATTTGATGACTGTTATAGATTCTAAGTCCATTCCACTTATACCCTATTATATCCCACATTGGAATATTCATAGAAAACTAGTTAAGTACTCTTGTATTCAATTTATTTAAATATTAATCAATAATTATGCTTTATATTTTAGACATATTTTAGTATTATAAATTCAATATATTGTTTATCTGAGATTACAAATTAATTAGCTTGCTATAGATATGGTTATCATAATTTTCCTTATTCATTTGTATATTCTTAACCCTATTATATACTTATACCATCCAAACTTAGGGTTAAACATTTGGTGAACCTTACATTTGGTCTCAAAACACTAGAATTGATTTAGGGTTTCCTATTTTTTTGATTTTTAATTTCAAAATATTAAAAATTTAAAAATTATATTTCCATTATTATACTTATGTTCAATATGGATGTATTTATAGGCCATTTTCCCTCTAATTTATAATTACATTTTGTGTTTTCTATTGTGACTACTTAATAAAACATGTCATCCAATAGAATAAATGAATCCATCAATATAATGAAAGTGTTTTGAAATGAAAGCAATATTTATTCTCTCTTTCTAACTCTTTTTTTTAATAAAATAGAGCTAGTATCCTAATGCCAATGTGAATGCTCTCAACCATTTGTTCCACCTACCTCTTATTTAAGTGACAACTACCATTCCATAGCGATTATTCACCCACAACTTAAATTGGATTATGTGGTCCATGTTATCACTACATGAAAATGTAAATGTGAACAACCTCATTCACCACCTATTAATATAAAATAGGTGCCTCTTAATCCTAAATTTTTTATTAAATATAATGGTTATGATCTTATTGAACAATTTAGAAACATGAATGTTAGGATCTCAATATTTAAACTTCTAAATCAATCCACCATATATAAGGATATCCTATATGAAGGACTATGTGATACTTAGATACCAAGTGATTTAATATTGTCTACTTTTGAGGATATTATACAAGATATAATCCACAATGTAATTGTTTTTACCTTTGATTAAAAATATTTGCCCTCAAAGTATTTCATTGATCAATACTTTCCCTTATCAATGTAAATTAATATAAATAATAAATGAAATATAAAATATCCATATGCAATAAATATCAATGACATATAATGATGTTATTGAACAAATGTCACTCTTAGACTCGCTACACAAGTTACCACCATACAAGGGTATTTTTTTGGAATATTAAATATGGAAACCTTACTAGATAATGTAGAGCCACCATATGTGTCCTTCATGTTGAAATATATTAAATGAATCAATCATAATATTTATACTTAAAAAATGGAGTAACATATCCACATAGTAATGAAATTAGTTTTCATAATTGTTTTCACATACTAGTTCATTCAAAAAAACTGCATAGGTTGTAATAAAATCTATAGCACTAGATAATAAAATATCACATAAACCTAATCGATTCATCTTCTCCACTACAGCAAGGATAAAAATTGCATGCTTAATTGAATCTTCAACTTTGTTACTTATGAATATTATGGAGTGTCACCTCGTATCTTTCCCTCTCCTGAAGAGTTTGATATGAGTGAACCTCTACAAAAAGGATATGATTATAGTACATATTATGACAACAAATAGAACCTCATGAATTCTAGTAATCAATGTTATAACTTGAAGTATAAAATTTAAGACCAATTTGATAACCATCAACTTAAATTTGATGATCTTATCATATATTCAAATTTATAACCTAGTGATCATTTGAACTATAATTTGTTTAGTGATCCATTACAAGATCATTATTGTAGACACCAAAATCATGTCTAATCCTTGGTCATCCTCTCCCCCTTGGTCCCCTTCGTCCACTTTGACACTCCTAACCCCCACACACTTATTAATTTAAAATAATTAGCTATTTTAAATTAATGACATTCCTTCACTCTCTCTCCCTTACCACCTCACCTCTCCTAGGATGCCTACCCTTGGATGCCTCCCATCACCCATGACCCATTTATGATCCCCATTTCATTCTCCCACATTCATTTAGACACCTTTGACCATTTCTTCCCCCAACCCGTTGACCTGGTAGTTGGGAAAATGGACAAAAGGCTATTTTTAGCCTTTTTTCCCACCTTCTAGCCACCGACATCGGTCAGTATTCGATCGATGTCAGTGGTTTTGCCAGCATCAATTGCCTTCAAAGCTACATTCAGCATCCCAAATGCAAGATCTTCAAACTTTCAATTTGCTCCTTCGACCTTCAATCATCTGACCTTTCAATCTACAACAATTTGATCCTTCAATCCTTCCAATCTGCTAGACCTCTCACTCTCTCTCTCTCTCATAGGTCTTCTACACTAACCACAACAACAACAAGTCTTTTGCACTAGCTATATCAATAACAGGTCTTCCACACTTATAGCATCAACAACACTCCTTCAGAAAACCACAAGTAAGTATTCCTTTTGTGTTTTCATTATGTTTTCTAGTTATTGCTTCTAAGTGCTATGAACTAGACTCAGCCATCATCAACCAGACTATCAACCAGACCAGAATCCTTATCTTCCTTCTTCATCCCAATCCTTTATCTAGTCCCTCTTTCAAACCTTATTTGACTCCCCTAAAACTCCACACAGACTCTCAGACTGCCTTAGACAAACCCAGACTCCTTCTCAGACCCATCCATAGACCATAAACCCATCCAGACCCTATCCAAGACCATTGCCCCGACCGACACCAGCCACCAGGCCCACTATCTCCATCAACATTGGTAGACTAACTGACGTCAGCAGACCTTGACAATCGATGTCAGTAGACTAACCAATGCTAGCGACTGTGCCAGACCGACATCAGCATTCAGGTAAGCATTTGCTTCTATTTCTATTTCAGTCTTTTATCATTCTGCTTTTTATCAGACATTCTTTAATCAATCAGTGGGCTATCATCCCTCCAAGAAGTCTTTACACTTCTGGGATCAGGATTTTGCTTGGCATCCCACCATCTATCGATCTAATAACTTCTATGTTTAAGTCTCTTTCTTCTACAGGTGTCATCCTCCATAGCCAAAGAGGAGTCCCTATGTCATCTAGATAATGGTGCATAGACCTCATCTGGGTATCTTCTAACCCTAGACCATTTCTTAGTTTCCTATTCCTTTTTGAATGTGAAAGTGAAAATCGTATAGAAACATTCTAGCATGCTCGGTGGGACCCTAGGGTCTTCCTTGGGTTCTTTTCATTTATTTTCATATAGGTGCATTAGGTTTCTCCTTGCATCTCTTCCTCTATGTCTTCCAAAAGACACTATCAACAAGCTTAAAAAGAATCATTCTTGTTCTTTCCTTTCTTGCATCTTAGACTAGTCAAGATCATACTCTTCAACCTCTTCTCACTTGTATGCATACAAACTAACATTTCAATTTGGGCTTAAAACACATTGCATTTCATTTCTTCTTGACTGCATACTTAGCTCTCACATCTAGTAATTAAAAAATGAATCATGAATAAAGCATATGCCAGTTATGTTACACGACCAGATCACTTGCACAAAATTAAACATCTAAACTCACCTGAGACAAGGCCCGACTGGGATTTCATCACCCAACGGATACCTTACCCATCTTGGCAATCCCACTTGGACTTCACTACCAAGGGGAAAGCCCACTCTATTCTCTGGTAGAGGATAATCTCTAGGAGAAGTATATACTAGCTAAGCGAGACCAGCTTATCATTGGGCTCGTGAAGTGAGGGGAGCTTACTCCTTAGCACCAGGCCATGTACAGAACCTAACACAGACTCTTGAGCACCATAACAAACCTAAAACCAACTTTAGACTACCTCTTCTAGGACCCATTCTAACAGCCAACTTCCTAAACACATTCTAAGGCATAAGCCACCAAGACTCTAAAAGTTTATTCTTAGGATTTAACGTTTAGGGTCTGCTTGTCTTTTTCTTTTTTGTTCTTATCTAGTTGTTTGAGCTAGTGAGGACATTTTTTCTTACCTTGAATGGTTTTGACAAGTAGTCAAACCATGACTCTTGTTGACCACGTGAGGCAACAATCCCTTCCACCTTTGACTCCTATGCCTAGTCCTCTAATGGAGTATCATTCAGAGACCGAACAAACTCCTACCCTACCAACTTCGACTCAGCCATCCACTATCCCCGAAGGGGACCAAAACTTTGCAAGGTTCCTTGACCTCAATGTCAAGGCCCTTCAACACTATCTCGCAAGAAACCAAATGCGAGACCTTTCAGGTGAAGCGGCGATGACATTAACACCATCCACTACCTAGCCTTTTATGACTTAGACTATTGCCTCAATCATTAACCTGACCATGGCCAATACACAAAGTTTGGCCTCCCCATCTATTTTTGGACTGACCTCCATCAGGGTTTCATTAACCCCTCAACCACAAACTATTTAACCAAACTCTACCCCTTCCCAAAACCTATTTGGCTCCATCCCACCTCCTCTTGCCCCCGTTAACACCATGTTGGCCACTCATCCTTTGGCTAGTGTTGCCACCCCTCAACCACCTCTGGCAACATCAAGACAAGTCATGCCTTTTACCTTCACGACACAACCACCCCTAGCTTCAAATTTTGTCCCAATGACTAGTCATCAGTACGTTGTGCCTATACAAGTGCAACCGACTACGTCATATGCCTCTTCTAGCACCTTCCAAGCACCTTACAACCAAGGGGGCACCCATCCCGCCAATCTATTAGCTGATCTCATCAAGATGCTGATGGACAAGATGTCTAGTCTTGAGGCATCTATTTTTGGTTCAAGCAATGTCCTTTCATATGACCAAATTTGCAACAAACCCATTCATCCCTCCATCCCAATCTAACTATATCCCAATCAGTGGGAGCTTCCTAAGTTTACTCATTTCTAGAGTAAGGAAGACCCACAACAACATCTACGAGCATTCAGACATGCTTGTTATCTTATAGCCCATGATGATGCATTGTTATTATGCACGTTCCCCATGTCGCTTTCTGGCCCTGCCCTTGACTGGTATAGCTCTCTTACCAGACATTCTATCTTTTCATTCACCTAGCTTGCCCAATTATTCCTTAACCACTTTTTGATCAATATCACCAACAAAGTCTCAATCACAGACCTCAACTCTATCAAGCAATTTGACGATGAATCGATAGTCAATTTTGTCGCCCGTTGGAGAGGCTTGATCAACCAACTCTCCTTCTCTTTGCCTCAACCTCAGCTCATCAAGATCTTTTCTCGAGCATGTGCTAGGCACATCTCATCCACCTTGTGAGTTTAGACATTTCGCACTTTCGACGAAGCTTTCACTATGGCCTGAAAGCTTGAACTTTGCACTATTAAAGAAGATAAGGTCAAATTGTGTAATACCAATGCAAAAGTCGATGACCCTTCTTCTTCCAGACTTTCTTCTTCCCACTTCAAGTCCAAAGGAGTGGCCAACATTGTGGTCATTAGATCACCATCTTCAACAACAACCAACCAACCTCAACCTTCCACATCACAAAGCATCACCAAACAATTCCAACAATGGTACATACAGTGTTCATACACCCCAATTAGAGAGTCATACGCTTTCGTGTTGGAAAAATTCATCAAGCAGGGGGTCCTCAATCTACCTCCAGTTTAACCACCTCAATTCGACCCTTCAAAATCCCTCCTTACATGGTATAGGGAGAACAAATTTTGTCACTATCACCGTGTCTAAGGCCATGACATTAACAACTACCAAACCTTCAAGAACATTGTCTAAGACATGATAGACGTGGGGGATCTTGTTTTGGATAACCCAAATGCCCCACCTAATCAACACATCAACATCTTTAAACAACCTTTCTCTAATCATCTTGCTAATCAAAATAATGTCTAGACCATGATCAATGACCCCCAAGTCCATAATATATGCACCGTCAACACTATCTCTCCTCTTGTCCCTGACCAACCTCTTTCACAAGATAAAGAACATTCTTCTCCTATTAGTCCTCCATTGACCTCTCTTATAGTGGAGGACACTTCAACCATGCCTACACCATTAAGCCCACCTTTGTCCTTCTTCCTACCAATGGAGGACCCTACCCTTCCTACTCCTTAAATGTAAATAGAAGGCATGATCATACCTGCCCTCTGTCCTCTTGAGGAGCCACATTCTCCTATTTATTCTCTACTAAGAGAAGAACCAATCTCTTCACCCACTTCAACCAAAGAAGACCCATTCATGGTCTCCTCTTGCCTTTTACTTGAGATCACTACATCTCATTCATCTCCATCCACATCTAAGCCCAAACCTGCACAGACATCCATCATGCCCAAAGAGACTAAATCTCCCGACATTCGGCCCATATCTAACCTTGCCTCACACAATAGTGGCCCTCAACCCAAACCAAAGAAGGCTACTAGACCACACCAGAGAGTTCCTCCCCCACCTTCATCATTACCTTCAATCTTGGGCCCACATTCGTCCACCCTGATAGGAGTGCTTCCTACTCCCATACCTCATAGAGGCAATTCACCTCCATCATCCCTTTTACCCATCAAACATATATCTCCTCCAAATCATCCAATGCCTCTCATCACAAAAGTGCCATCTACACATCTGGCTACATTGCCAAACAAAAAGATGGTATGACTAATGCCTCCATCAACTCCTCTAAGACCAAAGTCATCAACCCCCGTTGCAACAAAACATGCAGACCCATTAGTAGGTTCTTATACTTTGATACTACAATAACTTTTATAGTCTTCTCACATCAATCTCCCACCTCTTAAGCCATATCAATCTCTTAGACCAAAACCACCCTGGTTTGATGACACTCAAATTTGTGCATATCATTGCACACCTGGGCATGACACTGAGCATTATTGTGCCCTCAAGGTTGTCATTCACCAATATTTGGAGAAAGACACCCTTCTTCTTGACCATATTATCAACAAACCTTCAACATCATCCCTTACCTCTTAAACCTCCTCACCATCAAACTCATCAACTCTTGGATTAAAACCATCTTGGTTTGACAACACTAAATTTTGTCACTATCACCACAAACCTGGACATGACACTAAGCATTATTTTACTCTTAAAGCTATCACTCATCAACACCTAAAAAATGATACCCTTCTCATTAAGGATCCTCTTGACCTCCCCTTTGACACATCATCGACATCATCACATGCCCCCCAACATCATCACCTAAATCAGGATCTCCATGCCAGACTATGGTCCCTTTACTACCTTTGACCCCATTATTCAAAATCAACATAGTCAATGTGACCACCAGTGCACTAACCCAATAGGATAAAGGGAAAAGACATGTTTCTATCCCTTGGACATATCCATCTATCAAACCTTTACCATAACCAAAACCCAAGATTACTATCTTGGGCGCATCTCGACCAACATCTCCAAAGCCAATCCCTGACTCTATGGTGAAACACCTTCACCACATGACCCCTGTGAAGATGTCTTTGTATGATCTCATTCAAAGCTCTCCACAACATCATCAAACCTTCATCACAGCCTTACAATCAATGGAGGTCCAGCCTGATGACCCCCAACCACTGACCACTTTAATCAAATCATTACCAACCATCTATCAAACATTCCCCCTAGTAACTAGGGGAATTCAACCTTATACTAACTATCCTGACCTCGACCAGACGTCAACTAGACATCAACCAAACAATGACCAAGCCTCAACCAAGCATCGACCAAGCATCAACTAAACATTGACCAATCAGCAATCAAGCATCAACCAGCTTCTTAATCATCTTCACATCTAGCATCAAATCAACACGTGAACAATTTGGAAAGAGACAAATAGGGAAAATTTTCTCCTAATTGACTTGGACCTCATCATAACACACAAGCATGGACCAGGGACTTATCAGAACCTGAGCCCTTTATGCCTTTCATCTACAACCATTCTACTATTAGTCGAGTACTTGATCACTTGACGTTTAACTTGAGCTCATCCCTTGAGCAATCCCTGTCATCGTCATTCCTATTCCTTTCAACCATTTTTCCCAACATTAGTCAACCCCTTTTTGTCAAGCATGAATGCTTTGTCCTAATAAAAGGGAACCCTTAAACCTTTAGAGGCTTGTCCATGGCTAAAAACTTTAGTCAACCAAAACATATCAAAATGGGATACCTAACATATCAAAGGTCATAAAACTCTAAATGTAGACTGCACCCTCGAAGGATAGCTACATAATTGCTATATTTACTAGACTGCTCCCGTAAAGGATAGCCAGGCCAAAGTCATTATCAAAAGCATATAAAGCAAAGTATAGACCACTCCCTCGAAGGATGTTATTCCTAAATCTTGCTATAGACAACACTCTTTCTAAAGCTTCCTGCATCGATCAACTTCACATATATGACCACCAAGCAAAGCAACATCCCTACGTGGACTTCTTGCATCGATCAGGCCACCAAAAAAAACAAATTGACTGACAAACTATTAAGCCATGGACTTGCCTATAGTCATTCTTGGGTCACCTATAAAAGGGGCAAGGTTATTCCTATCCAAAAAGGGTTACCCCATCCTCTCATATCACATAATATTACTTATCACCCCCAAACATACTCAATGGATTTTGAGCTCACTTAACATCAAGTGATTCAAGTACTTCTCTAACATCATCCACTGGTCAATGATGTAATGCATGAATGGGGCTCTTGGTTCTAACGACCCCTATCTATGCTATCCTTCTAGTCATTGTCAATGAAAGAGCAATGCGCCTTTCACTTCCTTCTTACACCTTGGTCACAACCAACCCAACCAAACCAATTCAAACTAGACCAAACCAACAACATGACATCATGGCATCACAACATCATCATCATCATCATCATAATCCATTTCACATAGTTTCTATGGAAACCAATACACATGGAAACTATCAACCAGACACAATTTATGTTAAGCATAAACCATTACTTGTTGAAGCATAAATAGACCTCAATTTATTTTTAGCATACATCCATCACGAATATGGAAAATTGCTAGGGATGAAAGACCCCTCAACCAATGTTGCAGAATACACCATCACACAATATGGAAAAGGCTGTGACATCATCTTATCCTCATCATTTCGACACATGGCCAAACCAACCTATCAACCTCTTTGACCTCCAGATCGAACTACATTAGTCTGAGGCCCTAAGACTAGGGCTATGTAGGTAGCACTCAAATGACCTAACATCTTCTGGGGTTAGCTCGGCCACCTCTATTTGTTCATCTCCCTAATGGACAAACCATCTTTCCTTTGACCTTGACTCAACCTGACCAAACCAACTCATCAACCAACTTCTCAACCAACCTAAACTACATTGGTCTGAGGCCCTAAGACTAGGGCTATGTAGGTAGCACTTAGTTGACATGATGTCTTCTAAGGTTAGCTTGACCACATCCATTTATTCATCTATCTGATGGACAAACCCTTTTTTCCCTTTAACCTCAACTCACCCTAACCAAAACAATCATCAACCAACTTGTCAATCAACCTGAACTACATTGGTCTGAGGCCCTAAGACTGGGGCTATGTAGGCAACACTCAGATGACATGATGTTTTATGGGGTTAGCTCGGCCACCTCTATTTATTCATCTATCTGATGGACAAACCATTTTCTCTTTGACCATGGCTTGACCTCATCCAAAACCAATCCATAACTTTGACCCTTCTTACCTTTTAGGGAGAGCTACATTGGCTTAAGGCCCTTTCAGTAGGGGCTATGTAGGCAACACTCAGTCTTTTGAGGTTAGCTCAACCACATTCCTTTGTCCATCCATTCATTCGAACAACTATCTATCTCAACCTCAACCTCGACCCATGACATTGGAGGTCATGCCTATCTCGTTCGACCATGACCACCTCCAAGATGACTTTGCCTTGGTTGTTTTTGCATTTATGCTACCTCACGACTAGTTAACAAATTGTCTACAGACCACATTTTGACCCTCACAAGTATAGGATTGCAAGCTGGTTGATCCCCACTACTTGTGACATTTTCATGTTTCTAGGAGCACTTTTTGAGCCTAGGATACCTAAAACACGATGACCTATGGAGCTTTAGCTTAGATTAAATAACCTGATCAGCTACGACCAAATGCTGGGGCCTAGTTATTTCAATTTTGGCACTCTTCGACCCTTAACCTGTGACAATTTAACCTGACCATCTCGTGAAGTGGTATGCATGCAATCACTACTATTGCAGTGTTTACACTCACTCTTTTCATCCTCTCTCTATCAAATTGGCACTTGACATCAGGTCCCCTTCCCTCGACTCCTGCTTTGAGGGGGAATACCTCATCTCACATCTGGTTCAACCTACTCATATTTTTGTCTTGCAGTTCATTCAAATAACCAACAAGACAAAATCAACTTTATCCCATACCTGGGGCAACCAACTCCTATTTTTGTCTTGCAGTTCATCCAAAACAACTAACAAGACAAAAAGGGGAAAATGTAGACACTGAAATTATGTCTACTCCTTGGTCATCCTCTCCCCCTTCATCTCCTTCATCCACTTTGACACTCCTAACCCCCACAGACTTATTAATTTAAAATAATTAGCTATTTTAAATTAATGACATTCCTTCACTCTCTCTCCATTGCCACCTCACCTCTCCTAGGATGCCTACCCTTGGATGCCTCCCATCACCCATGACCCATTTATGACCCCCATTTTATTCTCCCACATCCATTTAGCCACCTTTGATCATTTCTTCCCCTGACCTACTGACCCAGTAGTTGGGAAAATGGACAAAAGGCTATTTTTAGCCTTTCTACCCACCTTCCAGCCACTGACATCAGTCAGTAGTCAGCCGATGTTGGTGGTTTTGCTAGTGTCAGTTGCATTCAAAGCTGCATTCAGCACCCCAAATGCAGGATCTTCAATCTTTCAATCCACTCCTTCGACCTTCAATCATCTAACCTTTCAATCTATAACAATCTGATCCTTCAATCCTTCCAATCCACCAGACCTCTCACTCTCTCTCTCTCACAGGGCTTCTACACTAGCTATATCAATAACAGGTCTTCCACACTCACAACATCAACAACAAGGACATTAGTGGGATTAACAACACTCCTTCAACAAACCATAGGAAAGTATTCCTTTTGTGTTTTCATTATGTTTTCTAGTTATTGCTTCTAAGTGCTATGAAATAGACTCGGCCATCATCAACCAGACTATCAACCAGACCATAATCCTTATCTTTCTTCTTCATCCCAATCCTTTATCTGGTCCCTCTTTCAAACCTTATTTGACTCCCCTAAAACTCCACACAAACTCTTAGATTGCCTTAGACAAACCTAGACTCCTTCTCAGACTCGTCCACAGACCATAAACCCGTCTAGACCCTATCCAAGATCATTCCCCCGACCGATGCCAGCCACCGAGCCCACTATTTCCACCAATGTCGGCACACTAACCGATGTTGGCAGACCTTGACAACCAACATTAGTAGACTAACCGATGCTGGTGACTGTGCCAGACTGACAGCAGCATTTAGGTAAGCATTTGCTTCTATTTTTGTTTCAGTCTTTAATCATTTTAGTCTTTTATCATTCTTCTTTTTATCAGACATTGTTTAATCAATCAGTGGGCTTTCATCCCTCCAAGAAGTCTTTACACTTTTGGGATCAAGATTTTACGTAGCAGCCCACCATCTATCGATCTAACAACTTCTGTGTTTAAGTCTCTTTCTTTTGCAGGTGTCATCCTCCATAGCCAAAGAGGAGTCTGTACATTGTCTGGATAATGGTGTGTAGACCTCATCTAGGTATCTTCTAACCCTAGACCATTTCTTAGTTTCTTATTCCTTTTTGAATGTGAAAGCAAAAATTGTATAGAAACAGTTATTATAAGAATATGAAATTATAAGTGGCATATAATTCAAATCCAATATAGGTACCTCAAATTGAGTAAATAAAAAACATCCATGCTAACAAAATATATCAATTATATTATTAATGGGTTGTGCTTACTTTTGACATAACCATGTTTATCATACACAAGCAAAAATCACTTACAATATAAGATGATATAAATAACCTGGTTTTGATCTAAAAGACTTATAACATAAAGGAAGTTGGAAAGACTCATTGTGAAACATAATACTACTAATTTATTTTGAACCTAAAGTGATTCAAATAAGGGTTTTGGTTATGCCAAAAAAATCTCAGTATGCATTCATGGAAAGAGCCCTTCAATTATACCAAATATAAGAAAAAAATGACCAAAATTAAAAAGGTATTTCCTTTTTACATGAGGAAAACTTGATCCATATTCTACATGATGGTAATAATTCTTACACCTCAAAATTAAATCATGAGGATAAATATTCCATGAACCATTTTCAATTATCCAACTATGATCCAAGTAAGGAAAATGGTCCAACCTAAGGGTAAAAAAATCAAATATTTAAAAAATAATAAAAGAAAATTAAAACATTAAAAAATCCAAAAATATTCAACATTTCCATGTTCTATTAGCTCATTGACATTCAATTTATTGGTTCGATATTGGTATATGACATATCATTTCTTTCTATATATACAAATATGTTTCATAAATTTTTAGAGTGTGATACAAACATACTCAGGGACATGATATATGAACATAAAAATGCTAGTCCTTCCCTTTACTCATGGCATTAGTACATTGGGGGCATCCTTTTCCTTGATCAAAATACACTAAGGTTACATTATTATATGATCATTTTCAATTATCATGTTTGAGATTATACACATACAAATGCCTATATCAATGCTTACATATTTCGTAGTGTACTAGATATGCTATGTACTGAACATTTTTTCTAACACATATATCTAGGGATAACTATGATATGCTTATGTTATTTGTTTATTATTCCATTTTTTCCTTTTTTGAACTTCCTTGAGCATGTTATTTGCTTACTTTTATTCACATTTTATTAATTATTTAAGAAATTGAATATGTTCCCTTAATCAGGTCCCCATTGCTTTGTGTGCCTGTTATGAGATTTGAACACATCATATTTTATTATATGTGGACATTTTAACATATATTTATATGATTTTGTAGACATTATAATAATTAATCTCCCTTAGTGTAAAATTTAAACATGCCCCTTATATGAGGTCTGAGTGGACCATTGTCTTTTACTTTGCTTTTGAGTGATCTTGTGTATGTGCTTGATTATTTTTTGAGTTATTTTTTTTACTCTATAGACATTGACATGATTTACATCATGCATATTATGAATTGATGTGATCACATACTATGTACCTCATTGATATATCTACCTAAACATGATACACCTATATGCTACATATTCCATACATAGATTATACAACTATATTATCCTTTTGTAGTAAGATTACTACTAGTTTATACTTCCCATTACCTTAAAGGGTGAGTATCAGTGGGGGTATGTCATAGAGGCATGTATTCCACATTAAAAAAAATAGATTATAGTTTCTCTACACATAAACCAATACTTAAATTCTATAGATTTAGTGGGGGCATATAATGGGAACATATCCTCCACACTTGAAAATAAATTAAATTTATCCAAATTTCAAGTTATGGGATTCAAATAAACATTTTTGGAAGCATTATATACATTGGTACCATTTTTATACCAATTTTTTTTCTCTAGACTAATATGATGTTCATATGTCATGCAAAAGAACATCTTAAATTAAAAAATCAAAATTAGTTTCATATTTCAAATACTACTATGGATTGTTATCATACCAATATGGAATTTTATGAACATTATTGAGTCAAATGTAGTACTTGGTTCACCTTTTAGCAATATTGAGGTGATTTAATGATTCAATCACACCAAGTTATATCTTATACTTGATTAAATGATCTATTTTCACCAAATTTATAGGATGGAGTGATTAAATAATTTACCCTCATCATATATATAGTTTTATTTGATTGGATCACTCACACTCACCATGTTATAAGTATGATTGGGTTTCACAGTTGAGATGAACTTAATGTTTGTGTGGTAACTCATATTTTCACCAAGGTTTGGGGTATGGTGTCTTCTAATGTATATATGTGTATGTGTGTGTGTATACATGTATAAATGTATGTATATGTATATGTGTATATATACATATCTATATATATATATACATATAAATACATATATATTTGTGTGTGCACTTGCAAGTTTCTAAAATATCCTAATCTTAACTCCAAGGCTTCATAAGAAAGAATATCTTCAAATCAAAATTCAAAAACAAAATGTGGTTACATTGATATATAGGTATACTCCTATCCTTTCTTTCTTTACTTTCAAAAATTTCAAATTCTTTTGGTTCTATATTATATGCATTTATTATGTACTTTAACATTCTTTTGGTTGTAGGTAGGTCACTAGAAAATCACTGAATTTAGGATTATACAAAGATAATGTGTTTTACACACACCCAGGTATGAATTTATTTTCCTTTAAATTCATAATTTCTTTACAATATTAAATGGGGAAATATATACACTATTTCTAAATTATATAACACATCATTATTGTACACTTGGAAAATACCTATCATAGTTGTACCCTTCAGTTATAAGACCTTCATGTATGAAATGAATTATAATGGATATTCTTCTTGTCCTAATTATTATATTATGAGCTTAGAGAAGGTAATATTACCAAAACAATTCATTACATAGTTATTTATATGAGGACATGACCAATTTGGATCTACTAAACCTAAGGTATCTCTTACTACAAAATACCAAAGCAGAGGGTTCTAAATCCTATAATAAAATGAAATTATGAAGCAACCCTAGTTAAGGATATAATACATAAAACAAATCTAATCTAGTGCTCATTAAAGTATGTGGCACAAATTGGGATAATTAATATAAAATAAAATAAAACAATGAAAGATAACTCTAATCAAGTCAATGTAGAGGTAACATAAGCAAGGAGTATAATATTCATCCTAGTACTTTATGTAATAACTAATATAACAAATAAAAGAGTAAAAGTTAGGAATAATTATCCTTAATTGAACTTGTCATGCCTCATTCTCTCCCTTGGATAATGGTGATTTATAAGAGGTTGTTGTGCATTTGTAAGGACCAAACTATATAAATTAGATATAGGTTAAAAGAATCCCAATTTACATCCAAAACTTTACCACAAGAGAAGATTATTTTCCTCTAGAGAAAAACCTTAAGCAATGACTCCTCAAGTGTATAAATATCAAAATTATGAGTTGTAAAAATGTGAAAATGAAAGTTATTCTCTTTATAAATGAATTGAAGGGGGTATTTATAGCCAATGATTGACCTTAAACCCTACCAAGAATTTAGTGAACAGGTTTGGCTAGGTTGATTTTGTTTGAAAGGAGAGATATTCATTAGGTCTTGAATTAGGTTAGCTTGGATGATGGAGTTCTATAACATGCACTCAATTCCTAGCAAGATCAACTGGGTCAACATAGTAGGAAGATGAAAAAAAGGGGGTGTATACTTAGGGGTTATTTTAGAAGGTGAATTGTTTAGGGAAGTGTATAAGTGTGTTTTAGTCAATTATGAATTTTGGTAAAAGTAAATTTTAGAGGTTTTAGGTAATGTTATAGGGACCAACAATATTACAAATAGTTAAAGGCCTACCCACCACTTTCTTAGTGTACCCTTTAAGGTGTTCACTTATAGAGATTGAAACTTAAAATGTTACTACAAGAGAGAATACATAAGCAAATTCAATGAACTCACAAATTTCAAATCCAACTATACAATTAGACAATAACTCCTATTGATATAAATTATACTGCTCATTTAAAGATACCTCACTTAAAAACCCAAAATCTTTGATCATACTACTTCCTATCAAACACAAGAAATGATTAATGATTAAACCACATCATATAAGACTACACGATTATATTTAATTAGTCAAACTACATTAACTAAAACTAAATTGAATACACCTCACCAACATCAATTTTAATTTACTTTCACTACACCTTAAAAATATTTAATTCAACATTATGCACATTTATCAAATAAAATTCAAATAGGGTATGACAAATTAGATTCTATAGTTTAACTTTCACATCTTCCATCTCAAATCCCTTTCTCATAACTCATGAGAATTTATCATTGTCATCATAAATGTCTAATTCAACTTGTATTCAAAATTAGTATCCCTCATCCCCCACATGTAGGGCAAGAAGATACCTTTCTGGGGTCTGAAGATAACATTCTTTAACAATGTGAATAAATGCCTATACATGTTAATGAAATGGTAGATACTTCCATTTCACTCAGCTTCCCTCTCTTTCCAATGATTCCCAATGACATATTGCATTGTGCAAATGATACTCCATTATTCATTATCATCCAAATAAGATATATAAAAGTTAAACATGCATTGATTAATGAATTTTAATGGACTTATATGGATTCCCTTGATCTCATTAAAACAATTGGATATTCCAAATGTAATATCAAAACTACTCAAAGTACATGTCAAGGATATGATATTTTATAAATGCCTCCTTTAGGGTGTGTTTGGCTTCCTATCACATTTCCCCCCATCACAGTACATGCCAAAGTCATGATATTTAACTTACCACTTTATTATAACCTTTTGCTTGGTTGAACATGGACACACCACTAGAGAGTAGTAGCCTTGTTAACATCCTAATGTGTTAAGTTTCAACATAATAGTGTTATATACAATATTTGAATAGACACCAATCCTTTAGATTTGAAAAATTCTAATAATGAGGTGTATTTAAAATACCTACACTGAAACCTTTACTTAACATACTATTTCATTAATAATCATGATTTAATTATCTTATCAACTCTACTAGAGGTTATAATGGTCACCCTGAATTAATAATAAATATATATGACCTAATATCTTAGAATCAAATGATGATGAACTAGATGAGATCAATTTGAAAATCAAAACTTATGAACTCTCTCTCTCTCTCTCTCTCTCTCTCTCTCTCTCTCTCTCTCTCTCTCTCTCTCTCTCTCTCCATACTCATATAATTTCACAAATACCTCCTTATATATGACCTTAATCTCATAAAAAACTAGTATTTGAAATATCAATCACTCTAAAAAGAACTAAGAACTCTATTAATCATGCATATTATACTGATAAAATCATTGATGCATGTACTATTGATATTTATAATCTTGATTACAATGATGGATATTATTTATATGATCACTTTTTAGATAGATTTTACCAAGATACAATTTTTGAGATACTTAAATATCTTTCTTCTTTACAACATTCTCTTAATTCTATTCATGTAGTTCTTTCTCTTTTTATAGTACCTAATATTAGTTATTCGTATACTAATTTCATAGGTCTGAAATGGATCAGATAGAAAAATTATTCATCTAATTACTTATGATCTTCATTAGAGTGTAATTATTAACCATGCTATGATATAACCTTACCAGTTCATTAGATGTCATGATACTTATAATTTACTTCTTCTAGAGATGTCAGCTATACTATACTAATTTGATTTGAGCTCATCTCTTGATGCAACCTAGACTAGTATTGATCTTTTTATAATTTCTCATATTTTTAATGGCATAATACATTTGCCTAAGCTTGACCCTCTATTGATATGATGGGTATATCATCCATATTGTTAGATTCATAGAGTCTTTATTCATTAGGCCAAGGATTTTCATGCACACTAACAACAAAATTTATGCTCTACTTATAACAAAATATTCAACCCTCATAGTTTTCTCCTCAACATTAGTTTTTATTTCTTGGTACATTCACACATTGTTATACTCATTTATTATAGGTTTGGTAGTACATTTATACAATTCACCTAGAGAAGACATAATCTATGAACAAGAACCTACCTCCTTATAATATAATTCTATAATACATCCCTAAATATGGGTAATTTGCTATATTTGGCATCAATGTAATAAACATCACACACACACACACACACACACACACACACACACACACACACACACACACACACACACACACACACACACACACACACACACACGTGTTGAGTATTTCAATATTACTTTCATGATTTCCCATTGCCCATGCCTTTATCAGATCAACCACATACTCCAAGACATTAAGGATAAAGGCTTAACCTTATCTGTAGCCTACAATTATTCATAGCTATAAGGATGTTCATCATAAATTATTTTCATTTATTATCCATTTAATTAAATACCCCATGAGCATCGTTCTTCTTCTAGCATACCCACTTTATTAGTAGAGATAGTGCATCATGTAGTCTATTTATAACTTTTTGCAAATATTGATGAGACTTTGATTGAAGTTAGAATGTAGTTACAAAAAGATGTATCAAATGTTATATATGATATTTTACAAAATATTTATCTATATTTATGAACACCTCATGGTGTTTCATCACATTATTTAAATAGTTTCACATGATTTAAATTTAACTTATGATAATATATTGATCACATGTTTTAATTTTCACTTTAAAATGTGTCATGGATTATCTTTAATTTTTCATTTTATTTTCTCTTATTTATCTTTAGGATGATTTATTATTATGCTTCTTATGCCATTTTTAAAAATAAGATAATTATTAATGTGACATGGTTCTAAATCCACACCCCTTTAATTTAAACACACACACACACACACACACACACACACACACACACACACACACACACACACACACACACACACACACACACACACACACACACACACACACACACACACACACACACACACACACACACACACACACACACACACACACACACACACACACACAAAACACACACACACACACACACACACACACACACACACACACACACACACACACACACACACACACACACACACACACGATTTCCATTTATCTCTTATTTTTTCCTTCATAATAAACACACATACAGTTATCCTTGAGATCACATACTTGTATATGGGTGAGCCTAATTATTTAGAAACATGAAAAAATATTTAGGTATTTTGTATCTTGTAATCAAAACCTAAATCTTATATGTGTTTGTCACAATTAATACTCATGTTTGGTTATTATTAATCTATATGGAGGAGGAATAAAAAATAGATACAAAGTTAATACTAATCATTTTAAAAAATTCAATGATAAAAAGGTAAAAATAAAAATTCAAAAGCCAAAATCACATGAAAAGAAATTAGTTATATATTACCACATCTCTTATTTTTATTTAAATCTCAAACTCCAAAATTGGCCTAATGATAGATTCGGGGTCCATTAGGGTGAAATAGGCTAGTAGGATAGGATATGAGGTCTTAAAATTATATATAAGTGATACCTACTTTCTCATGTAAGTACCCAATCTTTGTAGTAGACTGACAGCTCTATAAGGGGTCTTAAGGAATTGGGAACATGCTTGGGAAGGTAGGTCTATTTTAATTTTATTGTATATATAACCTTTATGAGATGATATTTATACTACACTTATTTGTCTACAAAGCTTTGTGTTTATTGTGAAAAAAATCCTTTAAATTTGGCATCCAATAAATTATTATCACTTACCTATTTACTTAGTATGTATCACACCTATTAAGATTTATCAAAAAAACCTATGTCATATTTTTTCCACTCCATATTTCATTATAATATTAAAAATATTAATCCCTGATAAATATTATTTTTTAGTTAATCATACTCCTTTGATTTTCCTTTTGTGAGTTCCAATATAATAATACCTTGGATAGGACCAGGCCTTCCTCACAAACATTGAATTACCATCCATTGGTATTTACCATTATTATTATTTACTTCATTAGTTTACCATTTATTAGTTGCACTGTAAGACATTGGATAAGATTACGATTTATTCACAAAGTATCCATAATTTTCACAGCATGACTCAGTCAAAAAATTAATATACTACTTCTAAACAAGAGATTTACAAAATCTACATGTCCTTCTACTTGTTATTGTGTGTCACTTATTTTTATGTCTTACACACTTCCTAACTTGTTTTAGTTTGTTTTACATTTTCATTATTTCAATCCATTTATCTATGTCTTACATGATTCCAAACATTATTTAATGTGTGCTACATTTTATACAATTATTTTCCATTTTACACACATCCCAACTTGATTTCATATGTTTTACATTTTCATTATTACAAATTACTTATTTTATGTTTTAAAATCTTTTTCAAATTGATTTAGTGTGTTTTATAAAATATATTTATTTAATTTTTACATGCTTCCCAACATGATTTAGTGTGTTTTACATTTTATTCCATTATATTATTTTATTTATGTTTTACACACTTCTTAACTTGATTTAATGTGCTTTAAATTTTCATTATTATAAATTACTAATGTTTTACATGATTTTTCAACTTAAATTAGTGTGTTTTATAAAATTATTTAATTTTCATTTTACATTCTTCTAAACATGATTTAGTGTTTTTAACATTATAATTTTCAATTAGATTAGTTAAGCAATAGATAAAGAGTGACACCAAGTTGTAATTAATGTGTTATAATCTTCCCTCTTAGCCTTCTAGGACATGTGTTGGACTAACTATTCATAAGGGTGGCATAACAGGCCTTCATGGATGTTTTGATGCCTTATTGATCATTAATCCTTCTCATGGAATTACCTAATGATTCTTAAAAGATAAAATCTTCTCAATTTACACCTGGCACCCTTGAAGATCCTATATATTTGCATTGGTCTCTTGCAATGCTTCCTCTTCTTAGAGATTTAAACTTGAGTTTCAAACTTCTTCATATTCCACCCCTTTTACCATTAGGACTTGGTAATTTAATAAAATACAAATTTTATGTCTTAAATGTCTCCAATATATTTTTTTACATTATATAATTCTTTCATTAGGTCAAGAAGCATTTGTCAAACATTTAGGATCACCTTGCAACTATAATCTACACACATATTTGACAAGAAAGTAACCAAAAGATCCTCTTTTATATGAAATCCTCAACTATCATTGTTTTCTACCTTATTTATGACCAGAAATTATCTTCAAGAGTTTTTAAAAATTGTTATAAGGGATTTTTGTAGATATTTGGACCCCAACTTACCTTCACAAGGCCCGCAACTAGGCCTCTTATGATGGATAGTAAGATTGTCCATCATAGGCTTATATTAGGTCTTGAAATATTATTTCAATCACCATAGAAAGTCTTGATACTCCTTTTTAGGTCCAAAATTCTTCTTCAAATTCCATTATAGGCCTATTCATGCTTTCACACTTATAAATAGGCTTATAACATACCCTTCTTGAAGCCACATTAGTCATATTTCTTGATTAAGGGTTATTTGGCCACTTGCATCCTATGTTATGACTTTGGAAGTTCCTTAAACGTCCATAATATGATTATAACATCTCCATTTTTTCCTCAAATACTCTTTATAACTAATTAGGAGATTTTTACCAATTTAAAACCCTATATATAAGCTTTAAAAGGAGATTTTAAAGCTCTTTTTCATATAATAGTAGTTTACACATGCCAAAAATCTACTTAGTTTGATGCCTAGGAAAGGAAAATGGGTCATACAAATGATTTAGTAGTCCTTTTAATCCATTTCTAGTGCTTATAGATATTATCTCTTCCATCGAGTCACATTTAAGGTTTAACAAGGGTTTTAGTTTCACATGGCTTCTTAAGGATAGTGCATAAAGCTGAGGAGCCTAACCATAGAAAAAATGCAAAGAATATTGAGTGGATATTCCCCTCATTCCATTATAGGCTCAGTATCCCGTGCATCTCCTCATGTGAATTCACATGTACTTTGCATTGGTGTGAATCCCATACAAGAAAATTCATTAGATTATTTTGTTTAGATTTTAAATCCCATTTTGGGATCTGTGAAACATCCCATGAGATGTTTTAATTGTTTCATGAGTGAATTTATTCTTTTGATCTATTGAAATCTACCTTAAGCTATAAACAAGGTTTTGTAGCCAATTACACTATAATGACCCTCACAGTGCTTTTACAACATTTCCTTTCCTTATCATGGATCCCAAAATTCATGAAGTTATCTTGAAACATGTCACACATCCTATAATATTATTTTATTTAAAAAATAATTAAAAACATACAATTTTTCTCAATTTCTCATACACAGGCTTGTGTGTGATCATTTAGGCCTTTTAGGCCTAACTAGCCTTCTTAACCCCTTCATTACCTCCAATCACCTTAAAAAGTATATGAATAACTTTTTAGCATTTATAATTCAAGTGAATATTTTATTTGACCTTATTATATATCTCAAGTCTTCATACAATAATCAATACACTTTCCATCAATTCACCTATAACCTGCTTGTAGGTGTTTATATACTCTTGACTAGAATATTGAAGGTGTATCTTTTATAAATGTAAATTAATTGGGTTCAACTAATATTATAATGTGTGTCATTATTATACTAACATATATAAAATATTTTAACCTTTTAATTCACATCATACATGTTCTATTTGATCATGTTGTTTTCAAATAGGTTATAGGTGTTCATTTAGGCCTTTTTGGTTGTAGGTCACCAAAATGAACTCCCTAGACTAAAAAAACATTCTTAATTTGATTTTTTACTCTTTAAAATCCTACTAAAATTTTATTTAAATCTATATCCATATTTTTTTCCTCAAAATCCTTAGCATCAAAATAATTTTTTTATCATACTACCTACTATAGGCTTATAGGTGGCTATTTGATCAAAAATATTCTCTTCTCTCTTGTTTTGTATTGTTGAATATAAAGATATGATAATAATGGAACTATAGGAATAATGGAATAATTTTAAATATCCTTTTCATCTTTACAATTTATTCCAATTACCTTAAACCTTCACTTCAAACCTTCATAGTTCTCCTTTTGGGCTCACACAATCCCTCCTATCTCACACAGTCCCTTTAAATTCAAGGTGAGTTAAGGGTCTAAGTATCATATATGTTAAATATTATTTTTTAACCTCTATGTAAATTTTTAATATTAAATTTAAGTTCAAAAAAAAAGAAGTGCATGTTGGTTTCCTATAGAAGCATGGTTGTATTTGCTTGCATTGCCTTGAATGCACTTAGACCTCCTTCTCTCACTATTGGACTGAGCATATTGGTTTCAAGTATTTTATATTTTTTGTATAAGTAAATAAGAAACTATAATAATCATTTAATTTGTCCTATACAGCCCCTATTGATACCATTTAGTGTCAATATTGACCTACAAGTCTACAGTCATGTAGGTTCATAGTCTTTTATTTGAACATAGCTTGAAGGAAAAGACTACAAACTTTGATTCCAATGAATTCTCACTTGTAATAACTTATATTAAATTTTATGTGATATTTTAATTCTCTTTCAAGTGTATTTTACAATAAAACACACCCCTATTTTTCAAGGTTTCTCCACCATGACTGCTAGTTCAAATAGTTCCACTTTGTACATTCATAGTTTCTTACCTTTATTGAAGTTCATGAATCCAATTATTATTATAAAGGTATGATGGATATTTATTATATTTTATAAACTATTAAACATCTCATTTAATCCACTATATACACCCAAAGCACCTCACAATTCTTACAAACTTGACTATCTTGTTTAAACTAGCATATTAAGACTATTGGACACTATACCAAATATGAACATGAAGAAAATTAATAAAAATTATATTAAATGGGTCAAGGATTGTTCAAGGGACCCATAATAATCATATTAATTCATTCACTAACCTTTATAACTCTGAATTTGGATAAAAACAACCCTAGTGGGGTTTGGTATCTTCTATATGCACACTTAACATCTTAACAATTGTTCATAAAGTTAAGGAGCCTAACTAGATAAAAGAAATTAAAAAAATTATAAGGGAACTATGTTCACCACATATTTACAATATATTTTATTCCAAATTTCTCTCTCCATAAAGTAATATAAACAAATTAGTTTCATGTTTGAGGCTACCAAGAATCTCAATGGAGAAAAGAATGGGTTTTATGCCTTGTTTGACTCTATCGTTCAATTTTTTTTAATGAAATTAGGTATGGGAATACCATGGGTACCCATGTAATATTTTATACATTTTCCATCAATATAAAACCTCTGTGAAAGACCTTTAAAAACTTTTTTTTGATATTTTACATGTTCTACCTTGTGGAACTACTAGAGATGGTGAACTAAGTTACTATTCATATTTCACCAAACTTTTAGATACTTAAAGCAATGTGTCAATGTTTTCCACCTATATTTTCATGTAACTCTTTCAATATCTCTTACCTTGGCCATTATAAAATGATAAATAATTAGTTATAGACAAGTCCTAATGTTTAAAAAGAGTTATTTAATATACTTAGAGGATGTTTATAGACATGTACAACATGATGTCATTACAAAGGTGCTAGATGAATTAAAAATACCCTTATCCATGGACAAAATCTTCATATTTTATCTTTCTTAGCAAGTGTAATCTCAAAATTGGAATGAGCAATGACATTAAAGTATTTAAATACCTTAGTCTTAGCAAAATTACATTAATATCTCCAAATTACTTAAAAATAAAATGTGACCAACTTACTAGATTTATTCCTTGGTCAATCTAGTCAACTTTAAATCATTTTTGTTCTTATAAGGGTCACCACCTTACCTCCTTGAGCATGATTCTTAATTTATTTAACTTTACACTTAACCTTAACTTTTTCAAACTTAACTTAAATAATGTTAAACACATAAAGAATACCACAATGAATGACTAATGCATGAAAGGATAAAGTTACTAAAACTTGCTACTACTAGACCATCCTAAATGATATTTCAAGATAACAAGGAAGAAACACTACCTATAATACTAGGTCATTAATGACTAATACAAGACCTTAATAATGGCTATCAACAAAGTTAAGATCAACTTCATCAAAGTTTTGGATGATACCCAATCATAGTGTATAAATGGATAACATGTTTAGAGACCTATTAGTATTACATGGTTGATATGCATCTAGACTAGTGTCCTTGACAATCAATTGGGCTATGGGGTCATGAATGCAACTTGAATTTAAGGCAAATTGAAAATTAGACTTTACAACAATGTTGAAACAAAGAAAATTTGAACTAACTCAAACACATACCACACATACACACACACATGTCACAAGACACATAGAGGAAGGACAACAACCAAAATCAAACAAATAACATGTGTAATAAGCACTTAGAAAAAGCAAAGACCTATTCTACTATGTATACAATCACAAATATGACCTTAGTATCATGGTTTCAAATGTATCCCATTGATTAGGATACTTAACTCTTATCCATCTATCATTTTAAGTTGAAAGGCATTATGCTCTTTTCAACCAATGACAACATAGGGCCCACTTCGTAATGTTTCAAACTTAACATACTTACCAGGTTTGGACCTATCTTAATCCCACTTCAACACAAAATTTCCCTATTGATATGCTCTTGAAATAGCCCTCTTATCAATGGTCTTCTTTATTTGGGTTTGGTCATACTCCAAGGTATGAAAAGCATGATTTATTGTCTCCTATAAAGTCATCAATGTTAATAGAGGTTCTTGATATAATAAAACATGCTAAGGATGAGGATATCTAAGATTTATTATACTAATTAGGATAGTGTATAAAATTCATATTTATCAAAAGCATACCAAATAGAAATTATCATGTGATAGATAAATATTAAAATAAATAGAGTTTTATTAGGGTTTGCAGAGCATTTAGATAAATTTTAAATATAATTAAATAAAACATTAACCATATTAATGAAAATAAGGAATAACATAAGAATTAAAATAGGTAACCATAAGCCAAAATTCTATATTGATCTCAACAAAGGTTTATCATCTTTTTCATACAAGCATACATATTTATAGTCACTTATAGTTCTTGATTATTCACATTCTTCTCATATATTGGCACCAAAAAAGAGAGGATTGTTCATCTTTTATCCTTTTACAAGTCATGGAGGATAGAAAAAAAATACATATAGCCAACAATTTCATACATAACACATGAATATCCTAAGAATATCATGTGTAGCTTTACTTATCCATTTTATTCTCCCATCACTTTCCCAAACTTAAACTATTGTATCATCCTAAGAAAACATTGTAGGTTCATCTAACTATGTGCTGAGGTAGAAGCTAAAAAATTGGGTAGACCAGTAAGAGTCACAACAATTGCTCAAGGTACCATTTCCAATTTTCACCTCTTGCACACTACTTACTCACCCTTTCTTTTTTTCAACTAAGTAGCATAAAAACCTACCACCCTTTTGGATTTTCAATAATTTAGCATAACTAGGTGGTCAGCCTTTGAAGTTTTTTAACCATCCTAGCCTTACTTGTCTTACTACACTAATACAAAAAAATATGTTCAAAATTGTAAGAAAATTTATGCATTGCATAGGACTCAACTTGAAAGGGGTGACATTGTTGAAGAATAAAATTGGCTAACAACATCCCTATCCCTAGGCTTATCAGCCTTACACTATGCAATTTCTTGTTAGAGGCCAAATGGTAGCTTATAAATAAGAACATTTAGAATTAGGGTCACCTCATTATATAATAAAGCTACATCAGTTTTGAATGTGTACCATTCAAGAATCATTTCCTAGACCATGTAGATCAATATGTACATTGGTGCATAAAAACCAATGAGTTCCTTTAGTTATGAATCCTTAGTGGTACTCATGTCAGTCTTTGTATTACTAACCTTTATTTGAATTTTGGTGCTCAACTACATTAAATTTTCTACATGGAATTCTACTTGAAGACCTATAAATGTATTGTGCCATAGGTCTTATTTCTAGATAAATAGTTGATCATGTACATTATCCCTAGCATTGAATGATTTCTAGAGAGCAAGATTAGTTTCTTTTGTTAATGCAGTCTGACTATGTATGGTTATCATGTCTATTTAATCTATGATGAAATTTACACTAGAACTAAAAACAAAATTAACAATTTTTTGCTTCTAGTCTAGAAGACTACATACAAACTAATGGGCTTGAAGTTCTTCAATGTCAATCATGATTTGATACTCCTTTAGTAGAGTAATCAAAGTTGTGGCATCAGTCTTTAGATTGTATCTCAGAGTGCCAATTACATGAAGTTGTTAATTTGTGCACTAATATTTTATGAGCTCCAAGACTAAGGTATTGATCATGTTATAGTCAGACATCACTTAGTCCTTGATGGCTCGAGAGGCCAATTTTGGGTAGGTGTCTTTGATCATCTTTATCTCTTCATGAAGATAACCCTTGACATCCACATTATCTTCCTTTGTTTGATCATGTTATTACTCTAGGGAGGTAAAATTTTATGTGATGGACTCCTAAAAAGTTGTGTTACCCTCCATTTATTTCTTTAAAGGTAGTTAGGACACATCCAAAGAGGCCTTCTGCCTAAATCAAAGATTGGATAAAGTACTAGTGTATGTTATAGGATGTGAGCATGGTATGGTGGCTAGTGGAAGAAATAAGATAGTGTAATTAGTAGCTACTGAGGGAAAATCCCAGAGCTAAAGACCTCCTAATGGTAGCTAGGATCTTACTTGCATTATAGGTGGTTTTTCTTACTATGTTGTTACCTCAACTACTAACTTACATTGTTACATGACATCTTCAACCATTTTCCATTTGGACTCTTCCTCTTCCTCATATTTAATCCTTTTGGATCCTTATTACTTATTATTTTTCTCATCATTATCATCTTCTTTCTTTCTCTTCTCTTCTCTTCCTCTTCTATGTTTTTCTTTTTTTTGCTTCCTCTTTCTCGTTCTCCCTTATCTTGTCTTCTTTCTCTTTCTCCTTTATCTCTTATTCTTAATTCTTCCTCTATTATTATTCTTCTCTCTTATTTTATTATTATTGATTCTTCTTTTATTTTTCTTCTTCTCTCTTCTTCTCTTGTTATTGCTTATTCCTCTATTCTTTTTCTTCTCTCATATTGTCTTGTTATTGTGTAGCTTAGGCCTATGCTTGTACTACTATTATTGTAGGGATTTATCCTCCTCCTCATTATTAATTATAAAAGCTTCCTCTACTTATATTTCTTATTGGAGTGACACATCTTGTTTACCCCTTTCTTCTTTTACTTTTTTCCTTCTTTTCTCTCTCATCCTATGCTTGCTTTGCTATGTTAGATGTTTTTTAGTCTTGTTTGGCCCTCTATATGTTTTTTTACCTCATTGGCATTTTTTGTGGCCTCAACTTCTTTGGATTACTATATTAAATGAAATTTTTGTGATTATTATTTCTTTCACTTCTTTTCCTCCTTCCTAAGATTATGTTCGATTGCATGAGTGTCTTTTTCCCTAGTGGCCTATTATTCCTCTATGGTTGGCTACTCTAGTGTAATATACTCAACATATTGAGCCTATGATGATTTTGGTAAATCATTTAGTCACACCTTTTAACTTGGAACTTATTCCTTACTCCTCTCGATTATGACTAGTCTATGTTGGGGTGGTGGTGTTGAAGATTCATGAGTAGATTGCAATTCTTACATAGTAGCTATTCAAACAAATGTGCATTCCTCTAAGATAGGGGAGACTCTTGCCTACCACTATGTTATAGGCATATGCATAATTTATTAAAGTGATATCTCTAATAGGGGTTTAAATATAATGTTAGGTGTGAATTTTGGAGTAGTTAAAGATTGAAATAATTCCATTCTATGTTGGAGTTGGTCTCCTTCTCAAACTGTGTTGACAAAGATAGAAGGTGGGTAAGATGGAAGGTCCACCCAAAGATCTAATGGAACTTGTTTATGTAATTTCATTGTGCACACCACCTTCTAAAATAAAAATTATTTTTCTTCTTCTTTTTCATAGTAGTCTCCATCCATGTCAGCCACTATGACCTAGTAGACTTTCTATTCATTGGTGCCCATTTGAACGAGATCATAGGATTTGGTTATCTATGGTACCTTTAGATTATCCTTTTAGGTCATAGTGTTGTGTGTTGTTTTATTCAAGGGAGGGGACATTGAGTGAGTATTTTATTTTAACTTTCCCTTCTAATACTATGAGATAGATGTTGTCTCTAGTTGTTATGCAGTAGGAATATCTATGCTAGGCGGTATAGATTGCAAGGGAGTCACACAACTAGCTGCATACTATATTTGCTAGGCCACCTTAGCCTATGAAATATCCATTATAATGAATAAGTGGAGTGGATTTAACAATGATCACAATAGCTCTTAGATTGTGATAAAGACTCCTTTAGGTAGTAGGGTGACTGTGGTTATTTCTATCTATTTTTATTTTTCCTAGTGTTGAAAAGAAAGAAACTAGTAAGGTGGTGTGTAAAAGAATACCTACTAAATATGCACTTTTTGAAATATAAAATTTATGGGAAATCTTTATTGGATAGGGAATATGACCTAAAAATAAGAAAAAACTACCACAAAACTTGTTTGTTAGACAATTAGTTAGGTGGATTGCCTAGTGTGAGCTTCTTAGGATGCTATCAACCCACCTGCTTTAAACACTAAAGTTTGTAAATAAAATATAAATGAACTTGAATTAAATAATAGAAAACTGAAATTAAATACAATATGGTGATAGTAAATAACTAAAATTAACCCAATAAAGTTAAATGCTTTTCTTTAAAAGAGGACTAAGATAAATCAACTAATGTTGAAAATTCATTAAAGAAAGGTTGGGGTTTTGGTTTGGTGATTTGACAAGGGTCAAAATGATAGTATAGTTTAGGTTGGTAGATGGTTAGGATAATAAAAGGTAAAGGGATAAAGGTTGAGAGGGTAATAAGGAAAAGGGGTAAAAAGGGGTGAATGCATAAGATACTAAAGATGGGAAAGGGGCAAAATGGTGAAGGGAATAGAAATGGCAAAGGGATAAAAGTGAAGATGGTAAAGAAAATATAAAGGGGTTATAATAAAGAAATAAGAGGATAAAGGATTAGGTTTATAATTAAATAAAAAAGAGTCCAAAGGGAATAGAAAATAAGAAATTGAAATTACAAAACAACATAAATTACCTTAAGATGGAAGATGGTTGTTGATGTTGATGTTGTTGAAGAAGCCTTGAAATTATTTTGTTAGAGTTATATTGTTTTGACCTTTTCTACTCTAAGATGAGTGACCTCCAAACCTATAATATTAATGTTTCTACCAAAGACCAAATTAACCATGCTTAAAGGATACGTGGGTACTTATAGCATTTGTTGTCAAGAAACATTCCAAAGAAGTGGAATAATGAAGCATGCCACCATTTTCTAAGTGGGATCATAAATGAGAAAGGGGATAAGGGTGGTGGGAATCCCAGCTTGTTGGTTTGTCTCCCACCTTGAACATGAGTCCAATTTTGAGTGGAAATCATGCACATGAGCCAAAATGAGGCCAAAAGACTTTCCACCAAGCTAATTTGTCTTTTGGCTAAGTGCCCCATGAATTTTGGCACCATTCTCCATGTGGGTGCATGGGTGAATCAAATGATAAGGGTGGTGGGAATTTTTTGTCTCCCACCTTGCACATGAGTCCAAGTTTGAGTGGAAATCATGCACATGGGTCTAAATGAGGGAAAAGGACTTTCTACCAAGCTAATTTGTCTCTTGGATAAGTGCCCCATGAATTTTATAACCACCTTTATGCATGAGGACAAAAAACATGTTAAATGATGGACCCATAGGGAAAAATTCACCATACTTCAAAAGAGGGGACCTTTGGTGCTTAATGATGTCATTAGGTACCTTAGAGGAGGGTCCCAGGTAGGGTATGATGTCCCACTTTAAGCCACCTCAATTCTAATCCATGCCACTTGCCATATCACCTTCCATATCACTTTCCACTCACTTGCCATGTCATCATGAATAATGACAATGGGCCTCATAGTGAATAGTAATTTTGATGTTACTTTCAAATAGTACTTTTGAATATTACTATGTGAATAGTGATAGGATAATAGTGATTTGGTTAGGTTAAGAGGGGTTGGCTAAGGGTTAAGAAGGTTTGGGATGTTTTAGGGAGCCTTGAGGCATTCAAACATTAAAACCTATAAGTATGTAGTCTTTTAGTGTCTACAGTGGCATACAAACCTAGGTACTACAAGACATCAGATATCACTCATGGATGTGTGGGATGAGGTCTAGGAACTCCTCATATAAAAATTTGAAATTACCCTCATGTGAAAGATCTTCATTGTCTTGCATCCACGTGAGATTATGAAATGCCTATGCCAACTAGTAGTCTGTGTTGGGATGAACTTTTCCCTATAATGACTTCCACTACATAAATCAAAGTAGGAAAATGAGGAATTGATACTAAAATGTCTACATAGGAGACATGTGGTACTTATTGATGTTTATGAGTAACTCATACATAAAGTACTTGGGCTAATTAAATTATTCATTTCTATGGATCTTCTAGTGGGTGATGTCCATAACTCCCTTAGATATGTGTATGGTAGACTTGGACATCTTCCAAAATATTCTAGTGGTGCACTGAATGAGAATGTGCACTAGTTCATTAGGAATTTCACCAATAAAAATCCTTCAATTGGCCCACACATATAAATCATTAACCTCTTATAATATAGGATTCATTTTTATCTTGTAGTGTAGAAAAGACTTAGCTCATATAGGCATGCCCAAATCTTAGGCCATGGATTATGTGTTGATTACCATAGTCTCATTTGTACCCAAATAGATTATACCCTTCTTATATCACCCAGGCAATACTTGAATGACCTCTCTAGGTCACTAAATGGGGGTAATCTTAATAAATGTTTAATGTCTATGTTCTAGAACTAGTAAGGACCTGCAAGGGTGAGTGGTTGTACATTATCAATAGGGTCAACGTAGAATAGATTTTAATTGGCTTGGCAAAGGTACTGAAATGGATCTTAATAATTGTAATTAGTTTGTTAAAGAATCATGTTGATGCCCATGGCTTGTTTTTATGCATTTATAAGATCCCTAATTAGCTATGAAGTATCTATGGCTAAGATAGTAAAATTGGAATGCTCTATACAAAGAAAATAACTCATCTCTTGACAATTGCCATTTGTAAAAAATATACTCAAGGATGAAATAATGACTTGATATTGAAATTTTAATTTTATAGATTTGACACTACCTGGATTCCACATCTAAGATATTCTTAGCTATTTACTCATCTTGACTGTAATGGTAGATGTGGAAAATATATATCCAATATGGCCATTAACGTAGTTAGTCATTGGTGCATGTGTGGAGTTACAATATTATGCTCTTTGATGCCCATATAAATGGTATGCATAGATGATGTTGACAAGCCACCAATTTATTGAGGATCACATTAATAAACCCTTGGCTCACATTGTTAATTCCATTAGATGACCATTATCTAATGGATATCTTGTTGATGGGGTATTTCAGCATCTTTCTCAAACTTAATAATTTTTAGTCACTCCTTTTTTACTTTATTGGTAGCACACATGGATCCTCTTATGTACATCTGGTGCACATGATGCTTGGTCTTTTAAATTTACAATTTTTTTTATTAATATCATCTACAAATAAATAAATAAATAAACACACAAAGCATGAAAAGCAAGGAAATACTAAGTTACATGGTGCTACTCAGTACCCACTTAAATTTTAGGATGAGATGAATTGACTATTGGTGGTAGGGCTTAAGCTTACAACCATTTACCTCCCTTGGTAACATGGTTCCATAAAGATCTCTTAAAACAATGGTCCTTTTCTATATTAGTTTATGTATAATGTAGGGACCTTTCCATCATATATGTATCTTTCCTAGGAATGTTCTAAATTAGTTGTCATACAATAAAACTAGTTGATCCTTATGAAATTCTTTTTAGTGCAAGTTTTTATCAAGTAATGCTTTTTGACTCTATTTATGCACTTCTTACATCTAGGCTACCATATTTATAAACTCATCCATCTGATTTAGAACCAATATTTAGTTAGTAAAAGACTTATGATCTCTGAGTCACATAACCATGGTAATGCATAGGATGGGTACTAAATATTCCACCGACATGACTCCTTACAATCCATACACTAATTATAATGGTGTAAATCATGTATCCATTTTGTACTACATGTAATATACCCATAAGATCATAGGAATGTGATCTTCCTACTCATCCCACTTGACATCACATATTTTTGTTATCATCTTACCTAATATTTTATTAGATGCTTTAGCTTGGTCATTGGCTTAGGGATGATGTGCAGTGATTTTATGATGAGAGATATTAAATTATTTAGTCAAATCCTTAATGATATTGTTTATAAAGTGATTTCCTTTGTCACTAACTAATTTTATAGAGCATATGAACCTCATAATAATATTTTCATATAAAAACTTCTCTACATCCTTCATACCATAGCTAGGATTGTATTAACTTCAACCCACTTAGTAAACTAGTTAGTCATAGTAATGATGTACCTTACTTTACTTCACTTTCTTAGTGGATTGATTAGTCTAACAAAATAAATGCCCCATTTTTTAAAAGACTACTCATATAAAAAAGTTTGTATATGAATCTCATCTTTCTATAGTGGTTTACCCATATGTTGAAAAACATTGCATTACTATGAAACTTTGTGTGCATTCTAAAACAAATTTGGCCACCATAATCTAATTTTTAGTAACTTTCTAGTCATGTCTTCTCCCATAAAATTCCCTCTTATGATTCCTTGATGATATTTTTCTAAGAGTTGAGGTCATTCATGTTATAGAACAACCCTATTCAGGACTTCATCCTTTCCTAAGTGATATAGAAACCCATTAATTATGGTATATGGTAGTTCTATAGTCAAAAATTATTTTTTATCCCACTGTTGAAAGTGCACAGGGAAGATTCCCTGATAAAGGAATTTGGTGATGGGTTCAAAAATTTTAGGGATCACAGAGACATGGAAAATATGGGCATCAGGAGAGTCTTCTTGTAATTCTTTTGGCTCTTCCCCATTTGGTATGTGGTTCAGATGGTTTGGTCCTACATTTTCTCTTTTTGACTTGACGTTTATGTGGAATTGAAAATCTTGGAATAACATCAACCATCAAGAGATAAATCCTCCTAGTATCAGCTTGTCAAACAAATATTGTAGGGCTTGATAATTAGTGGATACTTGAAAAGGTGTTGTAAGTAGATAGTGCTAGAATTTTTAAATTTCAAACACAATGGCCATTGCTTCCCATTCTATGGTTGTATATTGTTTTCTCTATGTTAGATTGTTTCCTAATAATAAAATGAATAGAATGGTCCAATACACCATATCTAGGCTATGTAAGTACAACACCTACTATGATTCCCAAAGCATCCACATGTACATTAAAAGGCTTATTCTAGTCTAGAAAAACAAGTATAGGCACAATACTAGTCTTTGTTTCATCTCAATAAAAGTTGCTTGGCATTCTAAATTCCAAAAAGACTTCACATTATTTTGTAGTAAATATTCCAATTCATATGAAATAGTTATGTTTCCTTTTATGAACTTATAATAGTAGCTTGTATACCCCAAAAAAGATTAAACTTTGGTGGCACTCATAGATGGAGGCATAATAAGTATTACTATGATTTTAACATGATCTACTAGATTACCTTCACTACATACTGCATGTCTAATAAGAACATAAAAAGGTGTGAAAAATAAACATTTATTCAAATTCAAAGTGATGCATAGATCTTGGTATCATTCCAACGTTAGATGAAACTTAGGCAAGTGTTTTTTGAATAAGGAAAAGACTACCCAATCATCTAGATAAAAATTTGAGAAATCATCCATAAAATCCTTGAATGTTATAACCACTACATGAAATAACATCATAGGTTAATTTTTAAGGCCAAAAGGCATGACCTTACAAACAAAAGAACCCCATCCTATTACAAAATTCATTTTGGCTCAACCTTCTTCTATGATCAATATTTGATAATATCCATTAAAACCATCTATGAAGGAATATAATTCATGTCCTATAATAGAATCCAAAACTTCATCTATGAATGGTATTGGAAATGGATCATTTACATATGCATCATTCAAAATATGGTAGTCCCCATAAATATGGATTTATCCTATTTTATTTGGATGAACTACCATGAGACTTACCTAATAAATTTTTTCTATAGGGTGATTATCCTTACATCTTACATTTTATCTAATTTAACCTTTAATTTTAGCTTCATATTTGGGTTTAGCTTATATGGCCACTTCTTGATTCACTATGTGCACTATTTCAATTCAATGCACATCTTACCAGGAGATCTGTCAACTCCTAAAACTTCTAAGAATTTGGTGGGAAAAAAATCTTGGTAATCCATCAAAAGTTATATAGCTTTTAAAATTTTAGTTGATATCCAATAGTCATCTATGCTTGTTGGTTTTAGGACCTCCTATGTTTTAATGTTAACAACATACTTCTTGATAGGCTTCTAGTAAATATTACATTTTTATTCACTGATATAATCTTGTATCCTCATTTTCCCTTCTGATTTAGGAATTTGGATATTGTGTAGCTTGTCTTATTCAATTAGTGTTGTGTCAGTGTCCTTGAGTGGTTCAACAATTCATTCCATCTCAAATAAATCATTCAAATATAAATCATCATCATGATCAAAATCTTCAATGTCTTCTACCTCATCATGGATTTGATGATATGGCTGCATTATATATTATTCTTCATTTTTAGAGGCCTTGTACCTTTGTAGTATAGACTTAAGATCAAAGGCTATATTATTCTATGGAGTAGATTTTATTATGGTGATCAAGTCTACTGTGTACCCATGGTATAAAAATACTTGAGTTTTTGTAGTGCATTATGGACCAAAGAATTTTAATCTTCAAACAAAAAGGCCTATATCAAATCACTTTACACTTGTGCCCAATATTTAGTCTCCCTTTCTATGTTATTGGTGCATATACTAGGATGTTGGTAGTGAAGCAATGTATGGTGAAATATGTGAACCCAATATTTTGGTACCACATATTCTTCATTTCAAACTTCAACACATTTATGTGTATGAATTTTAAGACACCTTCTTGAAAGAATGACCAATTGGTGTGGATAAACTATGGCAATTATAATCTTCTCATCATGAACTCATAGGCATCATCTCATTCCATTTGGTTGTCTTGATGAGTTGTGCATCATGTCATAATAACTCCTTTTAGAGTGTAATTTAAAGTGCTAACTCACTAATTAATGGTTAGAATATGGAATTTGAAGAATAAAATGAAATTATTGAGGTCCTCCATTGCATAGTATATAGGAATTTATTGCTTGTGTGAAAAGATAATTCATATTGGTTAAATCTCATGGTCACTTTGGGCCTAGTTGGGGAGGTGTGTATCTAAGTTTCAACTAATAGAAGAAGCTGATTCCCATGGAAAAGTGGCTTACCTTATTAGGTTTATGTATTATTTCATGTGGTCATCATCTTGATTAAGGAAATCAACTTTAGAATGAGTAAGAGATTTTACAGACATAAAGACACATTATTAAATTATAATTTGATTACCACTGATTATGTAAATACTAGTTCGGGCCTCCATTTTTCCAATGTCTTGAATTTATAAGTGAGTAGGGGTTTTACCTAAGGTTTGGTATGTTGCTATAGGAATTTACATTTAACTATGTGCAAAGATTTTGTATTTTCCTTAGGATTTACCTTCATCCAACTAGTTTTTTATGGAACATATGGGGAGTCTAGTTTAGATAAAATCATGTAAGGCTTGTGGGTTCTACTAAGAGGAATGACAACAAATTTTTCACCTTGATATGCCTCAAGCTGATTATGCATTATATTGATAGTCATTTGACCATCATATGCCCACTTTTACCTATTAGCATAGGGTAGTGTGTTTCTATGGTCTTCATGTTGATGACTTCAAAGTTACCTTGAAGAGATAAGTTTATGACTTTGATCTCAATATCTTCTAGTCTGCCAATGGGCTCAATGTTTCCATAATCATCTAGGCTTAAGGTTATTGGGTTGTAGCTTAGATCCAATCATCTAATAGCTTCCCATGTAGACCAAGGAATCATAATAACTATGATACCAAATTCAAAGACAACATTTTTGATCTCATAACCAGTAACCTCAATATCAATCCATATGTCAACAACTCATGGCTTCTTCATTTTGACATTACAAACCAATTTTTCTATCTTTTATTGTTTATGATATGCACTATTTATAAGATTTTACAATAGATTCATGAGTTTCTATGATATATATTCATTGTATAGAGTACTTAAAAGTTTCACGAGATATGTAAGTATAGTGACAACTCCATCTTGGTGCATAATATGCATGATCTAATTGTACATTTGTGCATCTATTGTTACATCATCACCATCAGTAATATCCTAATGTTGAATGTTTTTAAAAATCTATGAAGCTTTATATATTAGGATCTTCTCTATGGTTTGGTCTATATATTTGTCCTATTTAAATTTTCTAATGCCCTAATTCTAAAGCATCTCAAGTGGAGGAATCCTTTATTCTGCATGATTTTGTCACATGATAGCATTCAAACATTTTATTTAGGTTTCACACTTACCATATTCACATTTTATATAGATTTTTCCCTTCTTTGCTTCTCTAAAATAGGATAATATTTAGTTTTATGTTGGTTAGAGATTATACAATATATAAAATATGACTATCTTTGTGGATTCATCATGAAATTACATTGGACATGATTACATTCTCCACATAGGTATCATTACAAAGGAGGTTGCTAGTAGTTATTTCCTCTACCACCTTGGCATATTCCTATGTAACCACCATTACCTCCTCTTTTATTAGCTTGATATCTACCTTGATATCATTTTTGTTATTATGTAGTTATATACTATTGTCTCCAATTATGAATAATTGTTGTGAAACTAGTGTGGTCCAACTCATTTATTGTTACTACATTATAAGTGAGATACAAGGTGTTTCATACTAGTATTTAGGAGACATAGGTGTCCCACTCCATGAAAGATGGATCTATTTGGATTGATCATGAGGTTGTTACTATGGTAATCTTGGAATCCATTGTGGACCTATGTAGGTTGCATAACCTTTATCGACTTTCAAGCCTAGAATTATTTACTTAATTGAGGAGATTTGATACATTATGATGGTAAATAATTTTTTGGAGATTCCTCCTTTAATCTCCTATAAATCCATAAACATATTCTCATCATGGTTAGGAAACTTGAAAGAATTACAATATAAATTCTATGGATTCTTGATATTTTTCTACAAAAGGTGGTATTGTGTTATGACATGCTCTACTACTTGGTAAAGCTCATAGAATTTTGTCTTGACTTTTAGATAACCATTTTGATGGTGTCCTTATTTTTTGCATTCTATACATCATAGATTTAATTTAATCTTATCTTCCTCATGGTATTAATCCATTCTTTTCAAAAAATCCTATAGTGTGTTTTCAATTTTGGAATTAGCAATAGGGGCTTCTTCATAATCTTCAATCTATTTTATGCATAATGCAATAGCTCTGGAATCTACTTTGGTGTCAAATTGAGTTGCATAGTGGAAAATTAGATCCTATTTCATAGTCCTTCAATAAACTATGTTTATTTGTCTTTATCTGTTAAGCCAATTTCTACCTTATTCATCACATCATAAAATCTATGATCATAGTCACAGATTGATTCTCCATATTTTTTACTTATCTCCTTCAGGGCCTATATAGTCTAACTGGTGAATTTATTAATCTTATATTCTATGATGAGCCAATCCTAAAAATCTTTTAGAATTTATTTTTGAAGGTCTCTTTTATATATGAAATCTAGTACTCTCCTAGCTAGGTCCCCTACTAATTCACACTTTTGAAAAGTTTAATTAGTGATGCCCTTAGCTTTTCATTTTATTTTTCAAGTTAGCAAGTATTGTATAGGAACTATAGAACCATCATAGATGGACAAGTTTATGAATCCTCCTAGATGAGTCATCATATTGAATGGTTTGGATGGAGTCTTATACTCAACTATTATTAAAGTTATTTGTGTTTTAAGTAATCTTATCCTTGTAGTACTCTATTCACCAGAAGAATTATCATGCACACTTTTCTTATCTACACTTCTTTTTTGTTCTTCTATTTCAACTAATCCTATGGATTCCAAAGTATTTCTAATTTATTTTATATGAATCTCTATACCCTAAAAATTCATGTGCTCTAAAAATGGTATTTCTCAGCTATTATCCTCCTACTCACCTAGCTAAAAAAATTTATTAGAATTTAAAAGATTAGGTTACAGGGATGCATACTCTTCTAGTGAATAATTCTTTCCAGTGACTTTCTCTTCTATTGCACTTGAACCTATGATTAGCCTAAAATTTTGCTCTATTTATTTACATAATTATTCTTATTCTAATAATGCCCTTTATTTTAACTATTTGCTACTTATATCTTCTTTTTTCTACTCCTAAACTACTCTCATCTTCCTCTTCACACATCTCATGCTCATCTCATTCTTCATCCTTTCATTCTATCTATCAACATTCATCATTTTCCTTATTCATCTTTTAACTCATCACATATTTTAACTCATTCATAATCTAATCTACTACTACTCTTACCTCTACTCGTAGCTATTTGGGTACTCCTCTAGTGATTCTATCTATTTTATTGTCATAGTTCTCATTTTGAATTCAAACTTTTCTTTTAACTCTTCTACCCTCATGTGTCCATTATGAATTTAGGTTAAAAATTTACTTACTAATCAATACATAATTCACCATCATGCACACACATCTCCATACAACCAAAGAGACTACTCCATATTTGTTAGAGTAGGCACCATGGCCTTATCTACAACCACCATCTTTAACAAGAGAAATAGTCACTACAAAAAATTTCATCTAATTTCTTAGACAAAGTGGTTCTACATAGCTTCAAATCATATGTATCCTTATACTATGAATTTAGTGATGTATCTATGGTGGTGGTATCCCAATAGTCTATCACTCTTAACCAATTAGTTTCCATTTTTAACAATTGGTCTATTTTCTCTTTGTTTAATGTGATTGCTTATTTTATTCTAGGATGAAGAAATAATATTACGATCTTGTCAAATAATTGGTCAGTAATTTGAGTATTTTACACCAAAAATTTTCATATATTTCTCTATAGATATGCTCCTAAATTATTTCACTTATGGTAAGAATAGTCCTTTTAGATTTTTCTTTTGTGAATTTCTGTACTTTTTGTTCTAACCATTTTTCAATGTCTTACTACTCTGATAACCATCTTAGCATAGTTTCCTTTGGAAGGATTATTTCCATGATCACCACACCAATATTAGTAGAGGTTATTGATAGAATAGAACATGATAAGGATGAGGATAGATAAGTTTTATTATATTGTGTCAGATAGTGTAGAGAATTCATATTTATCAAAATCATGTTAGAGAGAAATTATCATATCATAGATAAGAATTAAGATAACCTAAGTTTTCTTAGGGTTTGTAGAGAATTCAAATTATTTTAAATAAAATTAAACAAAACACTAAACATATTAATGCAAATAAGGAATTACATAATAAATACAATAGGTAACCATAAATAGAAAGTCTATATTGATCTCAACAAAGGTTCATCATCTTCTTCATACAATCATACATATTTATAGTTGGTTACAGTTCCTAACAATTCATATTCTTATCATACATTACTACCAAAAAGAGATGAATATTCATCTTCTATCTTTTTAAAAGTTGTGGAGGATAGGACAAAATACATATAGCTGACAATTTCATATATAATGCACAAATATCTAAAGAATATCCTATGTAGCTCTACTTATCCATTTTATTCTCCCAATAATAAATTATGGCAATCTTATCTCCATAGGATGACTCTTCATCATTTTAAGTTTATGGGTCAACTCAAAGGCTAGTAGTTTAAAAAAAATAAGTAGTGTGGCCTCTCTCCCATATACAAACATGTAGGGTGAGTTTCCAATAACTTTTTTGGGGGTAATCCTATTAGCCCATAGAATTATCCTCAACTTGGTATGCCAAGCTCTTTGATTTTCCTCTATTGTTATCTCAATGATTATGATCAAGTTCTTATTAGTGGACTCAAATATTTCATTCCCTTTAGGGTAATAATTATAAGAATAATTTAGATAAATTTTGTGCTTGAGAACCCACTCAATTATTCTTGCATCACCAAATGCTAAAGCATCATTATAAATTATTGTTGAAGGCACTCCATATATGGTCACTAGGATTTCCTAAAAGTTAGGAACTAAATTTTCACTAGCCTCCTTGATAACTATGGATTCTGTCCACCTAGTGAAATAATTAGTGGCTATAAGCACCCATTTATGGCCAACACTTGAATATGGATTTATCATGCTAATTAAATAAATATCCCATTAAATAAATGCTTGATGCACTTGAATAGGATTGAGAGTAAGGGTTGTAATAATTTGTTTACTTATGAAAATTGCACACTTTTGACACCTCCTTACCCATGCATAGGAGTTCTTAAATAAATTAGGCTAATAGTAGATATCCTTCATTACTTTTATTGTTGTAGTATTAGGTACAAAATGACCTCGAGTTGGTCCATCATGGAATTGACCCAATAACTTGTCAATATGATCAATTTCAACACATCTCAATAACATACCATTAAGTTTCCCTTATAGAAATATCTCCATCCATAATAACACAAGGTATTGACTACAATATAAATTATCTTCTCTTTTCTCTATCCAAACCCATACAACACTCACCTATTTTAAGGAATCTTACCATATCTTATGTCCAACTTGAAAAGAGTGAAGGTTATCCTACATTAGGATCATCTTGAAATTCCAACACAAACTCTTTTTATTCTTTAAGTTTTGATACCCAAAGTTCATGTAGCTCTCTTTCTTTTACTAATTTAGTGTTTTAATCTCCAAATCATACTTCATGAATTTGGTTATCCATCCATACCTCTTCTCATTCAAGTCCTTATTCATAAGGCAGTCTCTTATACTTAGATGGGTCACCAAGACATGAATATTTTTGATAGACATCATACTACTGAACTTACTAAGGGTCTTTATGATTAACATCACTTGCTTTTCAATGAAGGTGTATCTCTCTTCACACTCCTATAGATTTTCACTAAATAAGGCAATGGGCTAATTAAGACCTTAATTATCATATTGCATCAACATGGATGATATGGTGTTAAGGTTAGAAAAGGCATATAAGAATAAATCCTTTGATAAATTAGGATTAATCAATATCGTTGCTTGTGCATTGTCTTACTTAATGGCCTCAAAACTATTTTTTCCTTATTTAGTCTAAATAAAGGCTTGGTGATTCTTCAAAATGGTTATAATAGGCTTAAAAATGTTATAAAAACTAGGTATAAACCTTATAAAAAAATTATTTTACTAAGAAATGTTTGTAAACCTTTCTTATTCTTGGGCAAAGACAAAGCCAATATGTCACTCACCCTTTAAAGATCTATAACAAGCCCATCATTAGAGATAATGTGGCCTAATAACTTACACTAATAAAATAAAAAAACACATTTCTTGGGGTTTAGATATATTCCTTTTGTCTACACCTTTCAAAAATCAATCTAAGATGAGCTAGGTGATCACTAACATTCTTTAAGAACACTATTGTGTCATCAAGATAGATTAGCACCATTTGATTGATCAAACCTTAGAAATCCATATCCATGGACCTTTAAAATGTATCCCCTACATTATAATCCTAAATGGAATTCTATTATAGGCATATGTTTGCTATTTAGTGGTAAAATCTATCTTATATTGATCTTATTATTTCACTAAGGCTTGGTTGTAACCTAAATAGCCATCCAAGAGAAATAAGTGTAGACACCAAAATTGTGTCTAACCCTTGTCGTCCTCCCCTTAACCCCCATTTTATTCTCCCATGCCTTTTTAACCCCTATCAACCATTTTCCCATGAGCCTTGACCCTGGCAGCATGTAAAAATGAGCAAAAAGCTAAAGTTAGCCTCTGTCCCCATTTTGCATCTGTCGACATCGGTCACTATTCGGCCGACATCACTGACGTCAGTCACTACTCGGCGGACATCGGCAGTCCTGCTAGCATCGATTATCCTTAACACTGCGTTCTTGACCCAAATGTAGGATCTGTTATTTGTTATCCATTATTCGTTATTCAGTTGCCAATCAGTTTCTCGATTAGTTATTGGACCTTCTTTCAAAACATTCTTTCATTCGACCTTCAAAACAATCAGAAACTTTTCATTCAAATGATCAACCAAATTTTGCATTTAATCAATTCACAATCCAACCTCTCATATTTTCTCTCTCCAGTACAGATATTCTGCTTCAGTCATCTCACTGGAGGTCTACTACATCAAACTTCTGCAACACACTGACAACATCAATTATGTCTCCTACTCTATCTTTAACATGTAACAGGTAAGCATTTGTTCTGTGATTTTGTGTTATTCTCTAGTTATTATTTTTAATAAATATCCCCACCCTGATCTAGATTTAGACCACAGACCTGACCTTACTTCCTCCTGTATCACCTCTATCCACCCTCTCTACAATATACAGTTTGTAACTCTACCCAAATTTTTGCACAAACCCCCAAACAATCCCTCTAACTCCCAAATAGGCTCCCTAACCCTCATACAAAAACTTTAGACCCTTCTACAATCCTAAAACCCTGTCCAGACCTGACCAGACCCCATCCAAAAATTACTCCCCCGATCGATGCCGGTCATTACCCCTACCGACGCCAATACTTTAACCGACATCGGCTCCCTTCCTTGACCGATGCCAGCACAGAGACCGACACCAGTAACTATGCAGAGCAATTTGCTACATATCAGGTACGCATTTTGCTTTTTGTCTTTTATTTCTTTCATTCTATCTTTCATTATTTTTTCTTCTGTCAAATATTCTATTTTTAATCAGTGGGTTGATATCCCTTAAGGAAGTCTTCATACTTTGGGGATCAAGCTTTTGCTTGATAGCCCACCATCTCCTCATCTAACATTTTTCATGTTTTAGTCTCTTTTTATTTTGTAGGTGTCATTCCTCCATAGCCAAAGAGGAGTACCTTCCAACATCTAATTTTGGTGTGCACGACTTTATTCGGGTATCTTCTAACCCTAGACCATCTCTTAGTTTCTCATTTCTCTCTTTGAATGTGAAAGAGAAATTAGCATAAAAACATTCTGGCACGCCTGGTGGGACCCTAGGGCCTTCCTTGGGTTCTTTCTTTCTTTCGTTCATATAGGGTGCATTAGGTTCCTTCCTTTTCACCTCTTTCATCTCTTTTAAATGACATCATAAGCAGGAATAAAAAGAACTTTTCTTTCTTTTCTTGCACTTCTAGACTAGTCAAAAATCATATTCTTCAACCCTTTCTCAACTTGTTTTCATTCCAACTTCACATTTTGACTTGGGCTTAAAACACATTGCATTGCATTTCTGCTTGTTTGCATTTCTTATTCCACACTTAGTAATTAATAACTACATATTGAATTAATCTAGTCCACTTTATGTTACACGACCAAACCACTTACACAAAACAAACATCTTAACTTACCTAAGACAAGGCCCGACTGGGATTTCATCACCCAGCGGATACCTTACCCATCCTTGGTGATCTTAATTGGATTTCATCACCAAGGGGAAAGCCCACTCTATTCTCTAGTAGAGTCTAATCTCTAGTGGAAGTATATTTTGGCTAAGCGGGCCCAGCTTATCATTGGACTCGTGAAGTGAGGGGAGCTTGCTCCTTAGCACCAGGCCATGTACGGAACCTAACCCAGACTTTTGAGCACCATAACTAACCTAAAACCATCCATAGACTACTTCTTCTAGGACCCAACTCAAAAGCCAAATCTTCCTCTACACATATTCTAAGGCATAAGCCACTATAATCCTAATAATTTACTCCTAGGGTTTTTTTTTTGGATCTACTTGTGTTCTTCATCTTTTCTATCCTTATCTACTTGTTTGAGCTTGTGAGGACGTTGTTTCTTGCCTTGAATGGTTCTGACTCATAGTCAAGCCAAGACTCTAGTCAATCACGCGAAGCATCACCCGCTTCCGTCTACCCTGTCCATAACCAGTCCTATAATGGAGTTCCACTCAGAGACTAAAAGAACTCCTACTAGACCATCCCCGACCCAGACTCCTATTGTCCCAGAAGGGGACCAAGATTTTGCATGATTATTGGACCTCAACCTCAAAGCCTTGTAGCACTATCTCATGAATAGCCAAACACGAGACTCTTTGGGCAATCCAATTTACAGAATGCTGACCTCTCTTCTCAAGACTACAGCTGTATCAACAGCATCTATAGTTTAACCTTTAAACACCCAAGCTATTGCCTCAAACAATGACCAGCCTTTGACCAACCATCCAAGTGTGGCCTCTCCCTCCATCTTTGGGCCCACTTCCACCAGGGTTTCGGCCCCCTATCAACCTCAGCCCACTTAACCACTCTCTACCCCCTTTCAGAATCTAGTCATCTCTATTCCACCTACCCTTGCTCCTATCAACACTAGGGTGGCTACCTATCCATTAGCCCATGTTATCACTAACCAACCTCCCATGGCAACATCAAGCCTAGCCATGCCTTCTACCCAACCATCCTTAGTCTCCTCTTCTATCTTTATGACTAGTCATCCATACGTTGCACTCTTACTGGTACAATCGACTACATCGTATGCCTCTTCTAGCCTCTTTCAAGTGCCTTAAAATCTAGGGGGCACTCCACCCACCAATCCATTAGTAGATATCATCAAAATGCTGATGGACAAGATGTCTAGCCTAGAGACCTCCATTTTTGGCTCATGCAACACTCTCTCATACGAACAAATTTGCAATGAGCCCATTCATCCTTTTGTCCCAATCAGGCCATATCCCAGCCAGTGGGAACTTCCTAAATTTACTCACTTCTAGAGTAAGGAGGACCCACAACAACATCTATGGGCATTTAGATATGCCTGCTATCTTATAGCGCATGATGATGCATTACTTTAATGCACATTTCCCATGTTGCTTGCTGGCCCTACCGTTGACTAGTATAACTCTCTTGCCAGACATTCTATCTTTTCATTCATTCAATTTGCCCAATTATTTCTCAACCATTTTTCTATCAACATCACCAAACAAGTCTCAATCACAAACCTCTACTCCATCAAGCAATTTGATGACTAATCAATAGTCGATTTTGTCGCCCGTTGGAGAGGCCTGATTAACCAGCTCTCCTTCTCCTTCCCTCAACCTGAGCTCATCGAGCTCTTTTCTCAAGCATGTGCTAGCCACATCTCTTCTACCTTATGGATTCATACATTCTGCACTTTTGATGAAGCTTTCACCATGGCTCGAAAGCTTGAACTCTATGCCATTGAAGTAGATAAGGTCAAATTGCGTAATACTAACGCAACAGCCAATGACCATACTTCTTTCAAACCTTCTTTTTCCAATTATGAATCCAAAGGAGTAGCCAACACTGTGGTCATTAGATCACCATCCTTGATAACAACTAATCAATCTCAACCTTCAACATCTCAAAGCATCACCAAATAATTCCAACAATGGTACATCTAGCATTCATACACTCCGCTTAGAGAATCATATGCTTCCATTTTGGAAAACCTCGTCAAGCAGGGGGTCCTCAATCTCCCTCTAATCTGACCACCTCAATTCAACCCTTTAAAAGCCATCCCTACATGGTATAGGGAGGCCAACTTCTGTCACTTTCACCGCATCCATGACCATGACATTGACAATTGCCGAACCTTCAAAAACATAGTCCAAGACATGATCGACAAGGGAGATTTTTTTTGGACAACCCGAATGCCCCACCCAACCAACACATCGACATTTTCAAACAACCATTCCCGAACCATCCTCCTACTCAAAACAATGTCCAAACCATGATCAATGACCCCCAAGACCATAATATTCACACAATCAACACTATCTTGCCTCTTGTCCTTGACCAACCTCCTCCATGACAGGATGAAGAACTTTCTTCTCCTATTAGTCCTCCATCTACCTCTCTTATACTAGAGGATGCCTTGACCATGCCAATGCCATTAGCCCTACCTTCATCCGAAGACCCTACCTTGCCTCCTCCTCAAGCACAAATAAAAGGCACCATCATCCCTGCCTTCTACCCTCTTGAGGAGCCGCACTCTCTTATTTCTTCTCCACCAGGAGAAGAACTAGTCTCTTCACCCATTTTGATTGAGGAAGACCCAGTCATGGTTTTCTCTTGCCTTTTGCTTGAGATTGCTACATCTCACTCACCTCCGTCCATATCTAAACTCAAACCCACATCTAACCTTGCCTCACACAAAGGTGGCCCTCAACCCAAACCAAAGAAGGCCACTAAACCACACCAGAGGCCTCCTCCCCCACCTCCATCATTACCCTCAATCTTGGGCCTGCATCTATCCACTTTAAAAGGATTGCTTCCTACTCACATACTTCATAGAGACAAGTCACCTCCATTACTCTATCAACCCGTCAGACATATATCTCCTCCAATCCATTAACCAACACCTCTTATGCCTCTCAAACCAAAGTCATCAATCCCCACTGCAATAAAACATCTAGAACCGTTAGCAGGTTCTTAAGCTTTGCTGTTATGGCAATTGTTGCAGTCTTTTTGCATCAATCTTCCACCACTTAAACCATATCAATCTCTCAGACCAAAACTACCCTGGTTCAATGACACTCACATTTGTGCGTATCATCACATGCCTGGGCATGACACTAAGCATTGTTGTGCCCTCAAGGTTTCCATTCACCAATGTCTGGGGAATGACACCCTTCTTCTCGACCACATCATCAATAAATCTTTAACACCACCCCACTCATCAACTCTCAGATCAAGGCCATCTTGGTTCGACAACTCTAAATTTTGCCACTATCATCACACTCTGGGACATGACACTAAGCATTAATGCACTCTCAAAGCTGTCATTCATCAACACCAGAAAAAGGATACCCTTCTCATCAAGGACCCTCTTGACCACCTCTTCGACAAATCATCAACACCGACCCATGCTTCTAAAACCTCATCACCTAAATCAAGATCTCCATCCCAAACTATGGTCCCTTTGCCACCTTTGACCCCATTATTCAACATCAACACAGTCCATCTGACCACTAAGCCTCAACTGACCTTGACCAATCTATCCAAAATTCTCCCTAAGCGACTAGGGGAATCCAACCTTATCCTGACCTCGACCAAACATTCAACCAAGCCTTTGACCAAATTTGACCAGACATTTGACCAAACCTCACCCAAGTCTTGACCAACCATTGATCAACCTTCCTATCATAACCTCGACCAGACCTTGACCACACATAGTCCAATCATCAATCAACCTTCCTATCATGACCCTGACCAGTAACAACCAAACCTTAACCAAACTTCAATCATCAAACATCAACCAACCAAGCACCTACCAACTTCATGTCCAACATCAATCAACATGTGACCAATATGGAGTGAAGTAAACAAGGCAAGTTTTCCCATAATTGGCTTGGACCTTTCATTATCACACACAAGTATGGATCAGGGACGTATCGTTTGTCTTCTCTTGATGGACGACCAGAACCTGAGCCTCTTAATGCATTACATCTATGACCATTCTACTATTAGTCGAATACTCATCCACTTGACATTTACCTTGAGTTCATCCCTTGAGTAATCCCCATCCTCTTAGTCCTCATTCCTTTCAACCCTACTCCCCTTAACAAATCCTATATACCCCTTTTATACAGTATGGATGCTTTGTCCTAATAAAAGGGAGCCCTTGAACTTCTATAATCTTGTCCATGACTCACATTTCTGTCAAAACAAATCAAGATGTCAAAATATCTAAGGTCACCAAATTAGATCAAAAGGCAGACTGCTCCCTCGAAGGATAACTGTATTATCATTGCTGTAGCTAATAGACTACTCCCTCGAAGGACAACTATTCAAAGCCCTTATATATAAAGCAAAATATAGACAACTCCCTCGAAGGATGGCTATGACTAACTCTTGCTACAAATAGCAATCTTTCTTAGAAGCTTCCCGCATTGATCAGCTTCACAAATAACCACCAATCAAATGACATCTCTATGTAGACTTCCCGCATCGATCAGTCTGCACCAAAAAAAAATCAAAAATCAAAAGTCATGGACATGCCTATAGTTGTCTCAAGGTCTCCTATAAAAAGGGGCAAAGTTATCTCTACTCTAAAATGGGTTACCCTATCCTCCTCCTATCACTTGCTCAAGAGACTTCGAGCTCACTTTAATGTCAAAGTGATTCGATTACCTCTCTAACACAACATATGGTCAATGACGTCATGCATGAATGGGGATCTTATTTCTAATAACCCCTATCTATGCTATCATTCTGGTCCTTGTCAATGAAAGAGCAATATGCCTTTCACTTCTTCTACACTTTAGTCACATTCAACTTCATCACTTGTCAAACCTAATCAACTCAACTCAACTCTCTTTTCAGGCCACTCCCATAGCCTATTCACACTAGTTTTTATGGACACCAATACACATGGAAACTATCGACTAGATGCAATTTATGTTAAGCATAAACTAATACTTGCTGAAGCATAAATAGACCTCAATTCATCTTTAGCATACATCCATCACGAATATGGAAAATTGCTAGGGATGAAATGCCCCTCAACCAATGTTGCAGAATACACCATTTGGAAAAGGCTGTAACATCTTTTTCTCCTCATCATTTTGACACATGACCAAACTAATCATCGACCAATCTTCTCAACTAGTTTGAATTACATTGGTCTAAGGCCCTAAGACTGGGGCTATGTAGGCAGCACTCAAATGACATGACATCTTCTAGGGTTAGCTTGACCACCCTCATTTGTTTGTCTCTCTGATGGACAAACCTTCTTTCCTCCTTTTGACCATAACCTTGCCCTCGACCAAGACCAATTCCATCCCTTTGACCCTTCCTCCCTTTTAGGGAGAACTACATTAGCCTGAGGCCCTTCACACAAGGGCTATGTAGGAAACACATAGATCACATAATGTCTTCTGAGGTTATCTCGGTCACATCCTTTCATCCATCCATCCACCTCGACTAATGACCATTGGAGATCATGCCTATCTCCTCTGACTTTGACCACTTCTAAGACAATGTTGCCTTGGTTGTTTTTGCCTATATGCTACCTCATGATTGGTTAGCAAAATTATGTGCAGTCTATATTTTGGACCCTCACAAGTATAGGATTGCAAGCCGGTTGATCCGTACTACTTGTGACTTTTTCGTGTTTCTAGGAGCACTTCCTGAGCCTGAGATAACTAGAACACGATGACCCATTGGAGCTATAGCTTCGATTGAATAACCTGATTAGCTACGACCACATGTTGGGGCCTGGTTACTTCAATTTTGGCACTCCTCAACCCTTGACCTATGAAAATTTGACCTGACCATCTCGTGAAGTGGTATGCACGTAATCATGACTTTTACAGCGTTCACCCTCACCCCCCTTTTTCATCCACTCTTTGTCAAATTAGCACCCAATTCTCGGTTCCCTTCCCTCGACTCCTGCTTTGAGGGGGAATACCTCATCCATAATTAGGGAAATCCACCTCCTATTTTTGTCTTGCAGTTCATTCAAACAACCAACAAGACAAAATCAAATTTATCCCACACTTGGGGTAACCAACTCCTATTTTTGTCTTGCAGTTCATCCAGAACAACCAACAAGACAAAAAGGGTCAAATGTAGACACCAAAATTGTGTCTAACCCTTGTCATCCTCCCCTTAACCCCCATTTTATTCTCCCATGCCTATTTAACCCCTGTCAACTATTTTCCCATGAGCCTTGACCCTGGTAGCATGTAAAAATGAGCAGAAAGCTATAGTTAGCCTCTATCCCCATTCTACATCTACGGATGTCGGTCACTACTCAGCTGACATCGACAGTCCTATTGGCATCAATTATCCTTAACACTGCATTCTCAACCTAAATGCAGGATCCATTATCCATTATCTGTTATTCATTATTTGGTTGCCAATCAGTTTCTCGATCGGTTATCAAACCTTCTTTCAAAACATTCTTTCATTCGACCTTTGAAATAATCAGAAATTTTTCATTTAAATGATCAACCAACTTTTACATTCAATCAATCTGCAATCTAACCTCTCATATTTTCTCTCTCCAGTACAGATATTTTGCTTCAGTCATCTTGTTAGAGGTCTTATACATCAAACTTTTACAACACATCGACAACATCAATTATGTCTCCTACTCTATCTTCAGCATGTAACAGGTAAGCATTTGTTCTGTGCTTTTGTTTTATTCTCTAGTTATTGTTTTTAATTGATATCCCCACCCCAATCTAGATTTAAACCACAGACCCGACCTTACTTCCTCCCGTATCACCTCTATCCACCCTCTCTAGAATATACAGTCTGTAGCTCTGCCCAGATTTTTGCACAAACCCCCAAACAATCCCTCTGACTCCCAAACCAACTCCCTAACCCTCAGACAAAAACTTCAGACCCTTCTGCAATCCTAAACCCCTATCCAAACCCGACCAGACCCCATCCAAAAATTGCTGCCCCGACCAACACCGGTCATTACCCCTACCAACACCGAAACTTTACCCGACGTCGGCTCCCTTCCTTGACCGACACCGGCACAGAGACCGACACCGGTGACTGTGTAGAGCAATTTGCTGCATATCATGTATGCAGTTTGCTTTTTGTTTTTTATTTCTTTCATTCTGTCTTTCATTATTTCTGCTTCCATCAAATATTTTATTTTTAATTAGTGGGTTGATATCCCTTAAGGAAGTCTTCGTACTTCAAGGATCAAGCTTTTGCTTGATAGCCCACCATCTCCTCATCTAACATTTTTCATGTGTTAGTCTCTTTTTATTTTGCAGGTGTCATTCCTCCATAACCAAAGAGGAGTACCTTCCAATGTTTGATTTTGGTGTGCACGACTTTATCTGGGTATCTTCTAACCCTAGACCATCTCTTAGTTTCTCATTTCTCTCTTTGAATGTGAAAGTGAAATTAGCATAGAAATAATAAGCATTGAGAACCTATAACCACTTTAAGAATGTGATCCATGGAAGGTAAGGGATAATTATCCTTCAATGAAATCATATTTCAGTCTCTAAAATCCACACATAATTTGATCTCTCCACTCTTCTTTCTCATAGGAACTAGGTTGGTAAAAACCCATGAAGAGTGCTTAATAGGGAATATGATTCTTGATTTTATCAAATTGAAAATCTCTTTTATCATTAACATCTCAAATTTAGGATTGATGGGACTTTGTATTTGTATTATAAGATGGTAATTTAGATAAATTTCTAATGTTTTTTAGGCTAATGTGGGATCAAGAACCTTAAGCTCACTATATTCCCAAGAAATAACATCATAAAATTCCTTACATAACTCAAGAAATGTAGGTCTCTCATTTGAAGTACATATCTTTCCAAGCTTAATAAGATTTCGTTTTAAGATTACTACCCTCTCATGATGTTCTTCTTTGGTATACATTCTTAATTTATCCCTTCTCATTTGATTATTTTCAATGAATATGTTCTCAAGGGTTACAATACCTTTAAAAAACTTATTAGACCTCAATTATATAATTTGATCTCCATATTTGTGCTAAAATTTGGCCTAGTTTTTATAATAAAAGTCACCTTATTGTTGAATTAAATATGCTATTTGTTTGTCACACTCAAATAATTTACAATTGACATCATTATCTAGTATTGATGGCTTCACTACCACCATGATATGTGGCTAAGATTTTGATTTCTTTACATCATTTTGGATGTCAAATTAAGCTCCCACTGAAGCTCACCTATCATCATGTTGATTATCTTCCCTTGAATTGATTAGATGTTGAAGGCCTCAAAATCTTCAATAAGGTCCCATATTTTATGTTTGTAGGACTTCAGTAATGGATTTTTGTCATCACTCTTACCTTTTACTTAGTAGACAACTAGTTTAGTATCTCCAAAAATTCGTACTTGATTCACTCCTTTCTTTCCCATTTAAATCCATGTAAAATATCCTCATACTCAGTTATATTATAAGTGTAACTAAACTAAAATCTAATTATAGAATAGTACTTTTCATTTGAAGGAGAAACTAGCATAATATTGTCCCTAAACAATTTTTTCTTATTAAGCCATCAAGAATAACTTCCATAACCATCAGTATCTTCACTTAGCTAAAAAATAGAGGGTATGGATGTAACTTATTATTTAAAATAATAAACACCAATACCAACCTCTTGAACACCTATATATGGATCATATTCATGATTTTCTTCTCCCCACTCATCAAGGAAAAGATCTGATATGTCTTCAAGAAGAACAATTAGTTATTGATAATTAGGATTATCCTCCTCATCAATGATGGTGAAATTGACATTTGAAATGTTTGTTTTGTATGGATCAAGATTAAAATTAGACATATGTTTAGATATAATTGTAACCTTAGTGTCATATATAGTTTTAAAATCCATGCATGACCAATGACATGATAAGTAACCTTTAATATATTAGAGTATGTATTTCATGTGTATTCTCATGTTTGTTAGTGTCTTAGCTAGCTATTTCATCTTTCAATGGGTTTTGATATATATCATATTGGTTAGGATAGCTTGATTGGTCTTTGACCTTACCTATATAATTAAGTGCATACCATTTGTACTAATATCTCTTATTCTCATATTTTGAATAAACATTTGGTTTTACTTTTTATTGCATTCTATTTATCTATAGATAATTATGATTTTATTATTGTAAAATCTTTAGATCTTAACTTCATTTATTATTTTTACCATTCCTAACATGGTACCAGATCCTTGAAGAAGTTCCAACCATATTTAGATTATAATTCAGAGAGAAGATCTTAGTCCCCTCCTTTAGAATTATCAAAGTTTTTGTTATTATTTTTTAAAAAGGCAATAAAAACTATATACTATATTTATTTTAGATCAAATATTAACACCTTTATTTTGATTATAAGATATATTTTATTATAGATTAATTAAAGAGAAGCTTGGCATCATAATAATTTTTTTTGGCACTAAGATCTAATTAATAAATCTATTATGTAATTTAAATCTACTATGTAATTTTGATAATTTTATTTAAAAAGAGGAAGGTGTTGGAATATACAAATATTTGAGAAAAAAGGAAGCATCTTTCTTTTTTTTAGATCTACAACTCAAAGAGTGAAGTATTGAGTTTTTCAACTTGGCATTGTCCTTTTTCTAAAGGCATTCTAGTCTGGACAAGAGTTTCAACTTCATTAAAAAATATTCAAGTGTTGAGTTTGGCACTCCAAAAGGAGAGATCAAATATATATTTTTTGTCTTTAGCTTTGATTTGCATAATTTACTTGTAGTTGAGTGATCTATTTGTGGCATCTTGTTTTCTATTACATGGAGATAGTTTGGCATTTTTCTCAAAGCATGACATCATATTTCAATAATGAGATCTATTGTCCAAAGCTTGGTGTTATATTATCCAAAGTTTGGTGTCAGATCTGTGTTGATATTTTTGTTTCCAAGTCAAGAGTGTTGTTGAATATCTCAAATCTACATCCCATTCCTCTTTCCTAGCTATGTGGATAATTGGCATCACCATCTTATCTACTGCATTAAAGGATCTACATTTAGCATTGGATATGGAATACATTTTTATTACTTTATATATATGCATGCATGTGCTATCCTTTTGATTTCATGGTGGAGGGAGATTTAGGACCTAGTGCATTGCATCTTTTACATCCTCTTATTTTGCACTAAAATTTGGGACTACATCTGCCTTCCTTACTATTAAAAAGGACTATTAAATTGGAAGAAAGGAATATTTTTTATGATTAGGCATTAAAAAGTTAGATAAAGTGTTGGATTTTTTAT